>WSYQ01001138.1:0-316247 GCA_011426435.1 Lysiphlebus fabarum
ATGTCTAGGTTGATTAGAAATATTTTTTTTTAAAAGCGAATGAGTTTGCAAAAGTCAGACTTTCTCAAAGTCATTTGAAACATATAAAAAAATAAAAAAAAATTAGAAATAATTGAAATAAATTTATGAAACTTACAGGATAATTATTTTAGGGTGTTTTTTAAATATTAGAAGCATAATATCATGTCTAGGTTGATTAGAAATATTTTTTTAAGCCAGCAGGACATTACATTGAAAACACTGGACTTTCATATGTGATGTCCCGAAAAGATATAAAATTAAAAAAAATTATTAAAAACCAAAATAAATGCTTGAAACTTACAGGATAATTAATTTAGGGTGTTTTTTGAATATTAGAAGCATAATATCATGTCTAGGTTGATTAGAAATATTTTTTTTTAAAAGCGAATGAGTTTGCAAAAGTCAGACTTTCTCAAAGTCATTTGAAACATATAAAAAAATAAAAAAAAATTAGAAATAATTGAAATAAATTTATGAAACTTACAGGATAATTATTTTAGGGTGTTTTTTAAATATTAGAAGCATAATATCATGTCTAGCTTGATTAGAAATATTTTTTTAAGCCAGCAGGACATTACATTGAAAACACTGGACTTTCATATGTGATGTCCCGAAAAGATATAAAATTAAAAAAAATTATTAAAAACCAAAATAAATGCTTGAAACTTACAGGATAATTAATTTAGGGTGTTTTTTAAATATTAGAAGCATAATATCATGTCTAGGTTGATTAGATATATTTTTTAAAAAAACCGAATCAATTTGCAAAAGTCAGACTTTCTCAAAGTCATTTGAAACATATAAAAAAATAAAAAAAAATTAGAAATAATTGAAATAAATTTATGAAACTTACAGGATAATTATTTTAGGGTGTTTTTTAAATATTAGAAGCATAATATCATGTCTAGGTTGATTAGAAATATTTTTTTAAGCCAGCAGGACATTACATTGAAAACACTGGACTTTCATATGTGATGTCCCGAAAAGATATAAAATTAAAAAAAATTATTAAAAACCAAAATAAATGCTTGAAACTTACAGGATAATTATTACAGGGTGTTTTTTAAATATTAGAAGCATAATATCATGTCTAGGTTGATTAGAAATATTTTTTTTTAAAAGCGAATGAGTTTGCAAAAGTCAGACTTTCTCAAAGTCAGTTGGAACATATAAAAAAATAAAAAAAAATTAGAAATAATTGAAATAAATTTATGAAACTTACAGGATAATTATTTTAGGGTGTTTTTTAAATATTAGAAGCATAATATCATGTCTAGGTTGATTAGAAATATTTTTTTAAGCCAGCAGGACATTACATTGAAAACACTGGACTTTCATATGTGATGTCCCGAAAAGATATAAAATTAAATAAAATTATTAAAAATCAAAATAAATGCTTGAAACTTACAGGATAATTAATTTAGGGTGTTTTTTAAATATTAGAAGCATAATATCATGTCTAGGTTGATTAGAAATATTTTTTTTTAAAAGCGAATGAGTTTGCAAAAGTCAGACTTTCTCAAAGTCAGTTGGAACATATAAAAAAATAAAAAAAAATTAGAAATAATTGAAATAAATTTATGAAACTTACAGGATAATTATTTTAGGGTGTTTTTTAAATATTAGAAGCATAATATCATGTCTAGGTTGATTAGAAATATTTTTTTAAGCCAGCAGGACATTACATTGAAAACACTGGACTTTCATATGTGATGTCCCGAAAAGATATAAAATTAAATAAAATTATTAAAAATCAAAATAAATGCTTGAAACTTACAGGATAATTAATTTAGGGTGTTTTTTAAATATTAGAAGCATAATATCATGTCTAGGTTGATTAGAAATATTTTTTTTTAAAAGCGAATGAGTTTGCAAAAGTCAGACTTTCTCAAAGTCAGTTGGAACATATAAAAAAATAAAAAAAAATTAGAAATAATTGAAATAAATTTATGAAACTTACAGGATAATTATTTTAGGGTGTTTTTTAAATATTAGAAGCATAATATCATGTCTAGGTTGATTAGAAATATTTTTTTAAGCCAGCAGGACATTACATTGAAAACACTGGACTTTCATATGTGATGTCCCGAAAAGATATAAAATTAAAAAAAATTATTAAAAACCAAAATAAATGCTTGAAACTTACAGGATAATTATTACAGGGTGTTTTTTAAATATTAGAAGCATAATATCATGTCTAGGTTGATTAGAAATATTTTTTTTTAAAAGCGAATGAGTTTGCAAAAGTCAGACTTTCTCAAAGTCAGTTGGAACATATAAAAAAATAAAAAAAAATTAGAAATAATTGAAATAAATTTATGAAACTTACAGGATAATTATTTTAGGGTGTTTTTTAAATATTAGAAGCATAATATCATGTCTAGGTTGATTAGAAATATTTTTTTAAGCCAGCAGGACATTACATTGAAAACACTGGACTTTCATATGTGATGTCCCGAAAAGATATAAAATTAAATAAAATTATTAAAAATCAAAATAAATGCTTGAAACTTACAGGATAATTAATTTAGGGTGTTTTTTAAATATTAGAAGCATAATATCATGTCTAGGTTAATTAGAAATATTTTTTTTTAAAAGCGAATGAGTTTGCAAAAGTCAGACTTTCTCAAAGTCAGTTGGAACATATAAAAAAATAAAAAAAAATTAGAAATAATTGAAATAAATTTATGAAACTTACAGGATAATTATTTTAGGGTGTTTTTTAAATATTAGAAGCATAATATCATGTCTAGGTTGATTAGAAATATTTTTTTAAGCCAGCAGGACATTACATTGAAAACACTGGACTTTCATATGTGATGTCCCGAAAAGATATAAAATTAAAAAAAATTATTAAAAACCAAAATAAATGCTTGAAACTTACAGGATAATTATTACAGGGTTTTTTTTAAATATTAGAAGCATAATATCATGTCTAGGTTGATTAGAAATATTTTTTTTTAAAAGCGAATGAGTTTGCAAAAGTCAGACTTTCTCAAAGTCAGTTGGAACATATAAAAAAATAAAAAAAAATTAGAAATAATTGAAATAAATTTATGAAACTTACAGGATAATTATTTTAGGGTGTTTTTTAAATATTAGAAGCATAATATCATGTCTAGGTTGATTAGAAATATTTTTTTAAGCCAGCAGGACATTACATTGAAAACACTGGACTTTCATATGTGATGTCCCGAAAAGATATAAAATTAAAAAAAATTATTAAAAACCAAAATAAATGCTTGAAACTTACAGGATAATTATTACAGGGTTTTTTTTAAATATTAGAAGCATAATATCATGTCTAGGTTGATTAGAAATATTTTTTTTTAAAAGCGAATGAGTTTGCAAAAGTCAGACTTTCTCAAAGTCAGTTGGAACATATAAAAAAATAAAAAAAAATTAGAAATAATTGAAATAAATTTATGAAACTTACAGGATAATTATTACAGGGTGTTTTTTAAATATTAGAAGCATAATATCATGTCTAGGTTGATTAGAAATATTTTTTTTTAAAAGCGAATGAGTTTGCAAAAGTCAGACTTTCTCAAAGTCAGTTGGAACATATAAAAAAATAAAAAAAAATTAGAAATAATTGAAATAAATTTATGAAACTTACAGGATAATTATTTTAGGGTGTTTTTTAAATATTAGAAGCATAATATCATGTCTAGGTTGATTAGAAATATTTTTTTAAGCCAGCAGGACATTACATTGAAAACACTGGACTTTCATATGTGATGTCCCGAAAAGATATAAAATTAAAAAAAATTATTAAAAACCAAAATAAATGCTTGAAACTTACAGGATAATTATTACAGGGTGTTTTTTAAATATTAGAAGCATAATATCATGTCTAGGTTGATTAGAAATATTTTTTTTTAAAAGCGAATGAGTTTGCAAAAGTCAGACTTTCTCAAAGTCAGTTGGAACATATAAAAAAATAAAAAAAAATTAGAAATGATTGAAATAAATTTATGAAACTTACAGGATAATTATTTTAGGGTGTTTTTTAAATATTAGAAGCATAATATCATGTCTAGGTTGATTAGAAATATTTTTTTTTAAAAGCGAATGAGTTTGCAAAAGTCAGACTTTCTCAAAGTCAGTTGGAACATATAAAAAAATAAAAAAAAATTAGAAATAATTGAAATAAATTTATGAAACTTACAGGATAATTATTTTAGGGTGTTTTTTAAATATTAGAAGCATAATATCATGTCTAGGTTGATTAGAAATATTTTTTTAAGCCAGCAGGACATTACATTGAAAACACTGGACTTTCATATGTGATGTCCCGAAAAGATATAAAATTAAAAAAAATTATTAAAAACCAAAATAAATGCTTGAAACTTACAGGATAATTATTACAGGGTGTTTTTTAAATATTAGAAGCATAATATCATGTCTAGGTTGATTAGAAATATTTTTTTTTAAAAGCGAATGAGTTTGCAAAAGTCAGACTTTCTCAAAGTCAGTTGGAACATATAAAAAAATAAAAAAAAATTAGAAATAATTGAAATAAATTTATGAAACTTACAGGATAATTATTTTAGGGTGTTTTTTAAATATTAGAAGCATAATATCATGTCTAGGTTGATTAGAAATATTTTTTTAAGCCAGCAGGACATTACATTGAAAACACTGGACTTTCATATGTGATGTCCCGAAAAGATATAAAATTAAATAAAATTATTAAAAATCAAAATAAATGCTTGAAACTTACAGGATAATTAATTTAGGGTGTTTTTTAAATATTAGAAGCATAATATCATGTCTAGGTTGATTAGAAATATTTTTTTTTAAAAGCGAATGAGTTTGCAAAAGTCAGACTTTCTCAAAGTCAGTTGGAACATATAAAAAAATAAAAAAAAATTAGAAATAATTGAAATAAATTTATGAAACTTACAGGATAATTATTTTAGGGTGTTTTTTAAATATTAGAAGCATAATATCATGTCTAGGTTGATTAGAAATATTTTTTTAAGCCAGCAGGACATTACATTGAAAACACTGGACTTTCATATGTGATGTCCCGAAAAGATATAAAATTAAAAAAAATTATTAAAAACCAAAATAAATGCTTGAAACTTACAGGATAATTAATTTAGGGTGTTTTTTAAATATTAGAAGCATAATATCATGTCTAGGTTGATTAGATATATTTTTTAAAAAAACCGAATCAATTTGCAAAAGTCAGACTTTCTCAAAGTCATTTGAAACATATAAAAAAATAAAAAAAAATTAGAAATAATTGAAATAAATTTATGAAACTTACAGGATAATTATTTTAGGGTGTTTTTTAAATATTAGAAGCATAATATCATGTCTAGGTTGATTAGAAATATTTTTTTAAGCCAGCAGGACATTACATTGAAAACACTGGACTTTCATATGTGATGTCCCGAAAAGATATAAAATTAAATAAAATTATTAAAAATCAAAATAAATGCTTGAAACTTACAGGATAATTAATTTAGGGTGTTTTTTAAATATTAGAAGCATAATATCATGTCTAGGTTGATTAGAAATATTTTTTTTTAAAAGCGAATGAGTTTGCAAAAGTCAGACTTTCTCAAAGTCAGTTGGAACATATAAAAAAATAAAAAAAAATTAGAAATAATTGAAATAAATTTATGAAACTTACAGGATAATTATTTTAGGGTGTTTTTTAAATATTAGAAGCATAATATCATGTCTAGGTTGATTAGAAATATTTTTTTAAGCCAGCAGGACATTACATTGAAAACACTGGACTTTCATATGTGATGTCCCGAAAAGATATAAAATTAAAAAAAATTATTAAAAACCAAAATAAATGCTTGAAACTTACAGGATAATTATTACAGGGTGTTTTTTAAATATTAGAAGCATAATATCATGTCTAGGTTGATTAGAAATATTTTTTTTTAAAAGCGAATGAGTTTGCAAAAGTCAGACTTTCTCAAAGTCAGTTGGAACATATAAAAAAATAAAAAAAAATTAGAAATAATTGAAATAAATTTATGAAACTTACAGGATAATTATTTTAGGGTGTTTTTTAAATATTAGAAGCATAATATCATGTCTAGGTTGATTAGAAATATTTTTTTAAGCCAGCAGGACATTACATTGAAAACACTGGACTTTCATATGTGATGTCCCGAAAAGATATAAAATTAAAAAAAATTATTAAAAACCAAAATAAATGCTTGAAACTTACAGGATAATTATTACAGGGTGTTTTTTAAATATTAGAAGCATAATATCATGTCTAGGTTGATTAGAAATATTTTTTTTTAAAAGCGAATGAGTTTGCAAAAGTCAGACTTTCTCAAAGTCAGTTGGAACATATAAAAAAATAAAAAAAAATTAGAAATAATTGAAATAAATTTATGAAACTTACAGGATAATTATTTTAGGGTGTTTTTTAAATATTAGAAGCATAATATCATGTCTAGGTTGATTAGAAATATTTTTTTAAGCCAGCAGGACATTACATTGAAAACACTGGACTTTCATATGTGATGTCCCGAAAAGATATAAAATTAAATAAAATTATTAAAAATCAAAATAAATGCTTGAAACTTACAGGATAATTAATTTAGGGTGTTTTTTAAATATTAGAAGCATAATATCATGTCTAGGTTGATTAGAAATATTTTTTTTTAAAAGCGAATGAGTTTGCAAAAGTCAGACTTTCTCAAAGTCAGTTGGAACATATAAAAAAATAAAAAAAAATTAGAAATAATTGAAATAAATTTATGAAACTTACAGGATAATTATTTTAGGGTGTTTTTTAAATATTAGAAGCATAATATCATGTCTAGGTTGATTAGAAATATTTTTTTAAGCCAGCAGGACATTACATTGAAAACACTGGACTTTCATATGTGATGTCCCGAAAAGATATAAAATTAAAAAAAATTATTAAAAACCAAAATAAATGCTTGAAACTTACAGGATAATTAATTTAGGGTGTTTTTTAAATATTAGAAGCATAATATCATGTCTAGGTTGATTAGATATATTTTTTAAAAAAACCGAATCAATTTGCAAAAGTCAGACTTTCTCAAAGTCATTTGAAACATATAAAAAAATAAAAAAAAATTAGAAATAATTGAAATAAATTTATGAAACTTACAGGATAATTATTTTAGGGTGTTTTTTAAATATTAGAAGCATAATATCATGTCTAGCTTGATTAGAAATATTTTTTTAAGCCAGCAGGACATTACATTGAAAACACTGGACTTTCATATGTGATGTCCCGAAAAGATATAAAATTAAAAAAAATTATTAAAAACCAAAATAAATGCTTGAAACTTACAGGATAATTATTACAGGGTGTTTTTTAAATATTAGAAGCATAATATCATGTCTAGGTTGATTAGAAATATTTTTTTTTAAAAGCGAATGAGTTTGCAAAAGTCAGACTTTCTCAAAGTCAGTTGGAACATATAAAAAAATAAAAAAAAATTAGAAATAATTGAAATAAATTTATGAAACTTACAGGATAATTATTTTAGGGTGTTTTTTAAATATTAGAAGCATAATATCATGTCTAGGTTGATTAGAAATATTTTTTTAAGCCAGCAGGACATTACATTGAAAACACTGGACTTTCATATGTGATGTCCCGAAAAGATATAAAATTAAAAAAAATTATTAAAAACCAAAATAAATGCTTGAAACTTACAGGATAATTATTACAGGGTGTTTTTTAAATATTAGAAGCATAATATCATGTCTAGGTTGATTAGAAATATTTTTTTTTAAAAGCGAATGAGTTTGCAAAAGTCAGACTTTCTCAAAGTCAGTTGGAACATATAAAAAAATAAAAAAAAATTAGAAATAATTGAAATAAATTTATGAAACTTACAGGATAATTATTTTAGGGTGTTTTTTAAATATTAGAAGCATAATATCATGTCTAGGTTGATTAGAAATATTTTTTTAAGCCAGCAGGACATTACATTGAAAACACTGGACTTTCATATGTGATGTCCCGAAAAGATATAAAATTAAAAAAAATTATTAAAAACCAAAATAAATGCTTGAAACTTACAGGATAATTATTACAGGGTGTTTTTTAAATATTAGAAGCATAATATCATGTCTAGGTTGATTAGAAATATTTTTTTTTAAAAGCGAATGAGTTTGCAAAAGTCAGACTTTCTCAAAGTCAGTTGGAACATATAAAAAAATAAAAAAAAATTAGAAATAATTGAAATAAATTTATGAAACTTACAGGATAATTATTTTAGGGTGTTTTTTAAATATTAGAAGCATAATATCATGTCTAGGTTGATTAGAAATATTTTTTTAAGCCAGCAGGACATTACATTGAAAACACTGGACTTTCATATGTGATGTCCCGAAAAGATATAAAATTAAATAAAATTATTAAAAATCAAAATAAATGCTTGAAACTTACAGGATAATTAATTTAGGGTGTTTTTTAAATATTAGAAGCATAATATCATGTCTAGGTTGATTAGAAATATTTTTTTTTAAAAGCGAATGAGTTTGCAAAAGTCAGACTTTCTCAAAGTCAGTTGGAACATATAAAAAAATAAAAAAAAATTAGAAATAATTGAAATAAATTTATGAAACTTACAGGATAATTATTTTAGGGTGTTTTTTAAATATTAGAAGCATAATATCATGTCTAGGTTGATTAGAAATATTTTTTTAAGCCAGCAGGACATTACATTGAAAACACTGGACTTTCATATGTGATGTCCCGAAAAGATATAAAATTAAAAAAAATTATTAAAAACCAAAATAAATGCTTGAAACTTACAGGATAATTAATTTAGGGTGTTTTTTAAATATTAGAAGCATAATATCATGTCTAGGTTGATTAGATATATTTTTTAAAAAAACCGAATCAATTTGCAAAAGTCAGACTTTCTCAAAGTCATTTGAAACATATAAAAAAATAAAAAAAAATTAGAAATAATTGAAATAAATTTATGAAACTTACAGGATAATTATTTTAGGGTGTTTTTTAAATATTAGAAGCATAATATCATGTCTAGCTTGATTAGAAATATTTTTTTAAGCCAGCAGGACATTACATTGAAAACACTGGACTTTCATATGTGATGTCCCGAAAAGATATAAAATTAAAAAAAATTATTAAAAACCAAAATAAATGCTTGAAACTTACAGGATAATTATTACAGGGTGTTTTTTAAATATTAGAAGCATAATATCATGTCTAGGTTGATTAGAAATATTTTTTTTTAAAAGCGAATGAGTTTGCAAAAGTCAGACTTTCTCAAAGTCAGTTGGAACATATAAAAAAATAAAAAAAAATTAGAAATAATTGAAATAAATTTATGAAACTTACAGGATAATTATTTTAGGGTGTTTTTTAAATATTAGAAGCATAATATCATGTCTAGGTTGATTAGAAATATTTTTTTAAGCCAGCAGGACATTACATTGAAAACACTGGACTTTCATATGTGATGTCCCGAAAAGATATAAAATTTAAAAAAATTATTAAAAACCAAAATAAATGCTTGAAACTTACAGGATAATTATTGCAGGGTGTTTTTTAAATATTAGAAGCATAATATCATGTTTACATTGATTAGAAATATTTTTTTCGAAAACCGAATGAATTCGCAAAAGTCAGACTTTCTCAAAGTCATTTGAAACATATAAAAAAATAAAAAAAAATTAGAAATAATTGAAATAAATTTATGAAACTTACAGGATAATTATTTTAGGGTGTTTTTTAAATATTAGAAGCATAATATCATGTCTAGCTTGATTAGAAATATTTTTTTTTAAAAGCGAATGAGTTTGCAAAAGTCAGACTTTCTCAAAGTCATTTGAAACATATAAAAAAATAAAAAAAAATTAGAAATAATTGAAATAAATTCATGAAACTTACAGGATAATTATTTTAGGGTGTTTTTTAAATATTAGAAGCATAATATCATGTCTAGGTTGATTAGATATATTTTTTAAAAAAACCGAATCAATTTGCAAAAGTCAGACTTTCTCAAAGTCATTTGAAACATATAAAAAAATAAAAAAAAATTAGAAATAATTGAAATAAATTCATGAAACTTACAGGATAATTATTACAGGGTGTTTTTTAAATATTAGAAGCATAATATCATGTCTAGGTTGATTAGAAATATTTTTTTAAGCCAGCAGGACATTACATTGAAAACACTGGACTTTCATATGTGATGTCCCGAAAAGATATAAAATTAAAAAAAATTATTAAAAACCAAAATAAATGCTTGAAACTTACAGGATAATTAATTTAGGGTGTTTTTTGAATATTAGAAGCATAATATCATGTCTAGGTTGATTAGAAATATTTTTTTTTAAAAGCGAATGAGTTTGCAAAAGTCAGACTTTCTCAAAGTCATTTGAAACATATAAAAAAATAAAAAAAAATTAGAAATAATTGAAATAAATTTATGAAACTTACAGGATAATTATTTTAGGGAGTTTTTTAAATATTAGAAGCATAATATCATGTCTAGCTTGATTAGAAATATTTTTTTAAGCCGGCAGGACATTACATTGAAAACACTGGACTTTCATATGTGATGTCCCGAAAAGATATAAAATTAAAAAAAATTATTAAAAACCAAAATAAATGCTTGAAACTTACAGGATAATTAATTTAGGGTGTTTTTTAAATATTAGAAGCATAATATCATGTCTAGGTTGATTAGATATATTTTTTAAAAAAACCGAATCAATTTGCAAAAGTCAGACTTTCTCAAAGTCATTTGAAACATATAAAAAAATAAAAAAAAATTAGAAATAATTGAAATAAATTTATGAAACTTACAGGATAATTATTTTAGGGTGTTTTTTAAATATTAGAAGCATAATATCATGTCTAGCTTGATTAGAAATATTTTTTTAAGCCAGCAGGACATTACATTGAAAACACTGGACTTTCATATGTGATGTCCCGAAAAGATATAAAATTAAAAAAAATTATTAAAAACCAAAATAAATGCTTGAAACTTACAGGATAATTATTACAGGGTGTTTTTTAAATATTAGAAGCATAATATCATGTCTAGGTTGATTAGAAATATTTTTTTTTAAAAGCGAATGAGTTTGCAAAAGTCAGACTTTCTCAAAGTCAGTTGGAACATATAAAAAAATAAAAAAAAATTAGAAATAATTGAAATAAATTTATGAAACTTACAGGATAATTATTTTAGGGTGTTTTTTAAATATTAGAAGCATAATATCATGTCTAGGTTGATTAGAAATATTTTTTTAAGCCAGCAGGACATTACATTGAAAACACTGGACTTTCATATGTGATGTCCCGAAAAGATATAAAATTAAAAAAAATTATTAAAAACCAAAATAAATGCTTGAAACTTACAGGATAATTATTACAGGGTGTTTTTTAAATATTAGAAGCATAATATCATGTCTAGGTTGATTAGAAATATTTTTTTTTAAAAGCGAATGAGTTTGCAAAAGTCAGACTTTCTCAAAGTCAGTTGGAACATATAAAAAAATAAAAAAAAATTAGAAATAATTGAAATAAATTTATGAAACTTACAGGATAATTATTTTAGGGTGTTTTTTAAATATTAGAAGCATAATATCATGTCTAGGTTGATTAGAAATATTTTTTTAAGCCAGCAGGACATTACATTGAAAACACTGGACTTTCATATGTGATGTCCCGAAAAGATATAAAATTAAATAAAATTATTAAAAATCAAAATAAATGCTTGAAACTTACAGGATAATTAATTTAGGGTGTTTTTTAAATATTAGAAGCATAATATCATGTCTAGGTTAATTAGAAATATTTTTTTTTAAAAGCGAATGAGTTTGCAAAAGTCAGACTTTCTCAAAGTCAGTTGGAACATATAAAAAAATAAAAAAAAATTAGAAATAATTGAAATAAATTTATGAAACTTACAGGATAATTATTTTAGGGTGTTTTTTAAATATTAGAAGCATAATATCATGTCTAGGTTGATTAGAAATATTTTTTTAAGCCAGCAGGACATTACATTGAAAACACTGGACTTTCATATGTGATGTCCCGAAAAGATATAAAATTAAAAAAAATTATTAAAAACCAAAATAAATGCTTGAAACTTACAGGATAATTATTACAGGGTGTTTTTTAAATATTAGAAGCATAATATCATGTCTAGGTTGATTAGAAATATTTTTTTTTAAAAGCGAATGAGTTTGCAAAAGTCAGACTTTCTCAAAGTCAGTTGGAACATATAAAAAAATAAAAAAAAATTAGAAATAATTGAAATAAATTTATGAAACTTACAGGATAATTATTTTAGGGTGTTTTTTAAATATTAGAAGCATAATATCATGTCTAGGTTGATTAGAAATATTTTTTTAAGCCAGCAGGACATTACATTGAAAACACTGGACTTTCATATGTGATGTCCCGAAAAGATATAAAATTAAATAAAATTATTAAAAATCAAAATAAATGCTTGAAACTTACAGGATAATTAATTTAGGGTGTTTTTTAAATATTAGAAGCATAATATCATGTCTAGGTTGATTAGAAATATTTTTTTTTAAAAGCGAATGAGTTTGCAAAAGTCAGACTTTCTCAAAGTCAGTTGGAACATATAAAAAAATAAAAAAAAATTAGAAATAATTGAAATAAATTTATGAAACTTACAGGATAATTATTACAGGGTTTTTTTTAAATATTAGAAGCATAATATCATGTCTAGGTTGATTAGAAATATTTTTTTTTAAAAGCGAATGAGTTTGCAAAAGTCAGACTTTCTCAAAGTCAGTTGGAACATATAAAAAAATAAAAAAAAATTAGAAATAATTGAAATAAATTTATGAAACTTACAGGATAATTATTTTAGGGTGTTTTTTAAATATTAGAAGCATAATATCATGTCTAGGTTGATTAGAAATATTTTTTTAAGCCAGCAGGACATTACATTGAAAACACTGGACTTTCATATGTGATGTCCCGAAAAGATATAAAATTAAAAAAAATTATTAAAAACCAAAATAAATGCTTGAAACTTACAGGATAATTATTACAGGGTGTTTTTTAAATATTAGAAGCATAATATCATGTCTAGGTTGATTAGAAATATTTTTTTTTAAAAGCGAATGAGTTTGCAAAAGTCAGACTTTCTCAAAGTCAGTTGGAACATATAAAAAAATAAAAAAAAATTAGAAATGATTGAAATAAATTTATGAAACTTACAGGATAATTATTTTAGGGTGTTTTTTAAATATTAGAAGCATAATATCATGTCTAGGTTGATTAGAAATATTTTTTTTTAAAAGCGAATGAGTTTGCAAAAGTCAGACTTTCTCAAAGTCAGTTGGAACATATAAAAAAATAAAAAAAAATTAGAAATAATTGAAATAAATTTATGAAACTTACAGGATAATTATTTTAGGGTGTTTTTTAAATATTAGAAGCATAATATCATGTCTAGGTTGATTAGAAATATTTTTTTAAGCCAGCAGGACATTACATTGAAAACACTGGACTTTCATATGTGATGTCCCGAAAAGATATAAAATTAAAAAAAATTATTAAAAACCAAAATAAATGCTTGAAACTTACAGGATAATTATTACAGGGTGTTTTTTAAATATTAGAAGCATAATATCATGTCTAGGTTGATTAGAAATATTTTTTTTTAAAAGCGAATGAGTTTGCAAAAGTCAGACTTTCTCAAAGTCAGTTGGAACATATAAAAAAATAAAAAAAAATTAGAAATAATTGAAATAAATTTATGAAACTTACAGGATAATTATTTTAGGGTGTTTTTTAAATATTAGAAGCATAATATCATGTCTAGGTTGATTAGAAATATTTTTTTAAGCCAGCAGGACATTACATTGAAAACACTGGACTTTCATATGTGATGTCCCGAAAAGATATAAAATTAAATAAAATTATTAAAAATCAAAATAAATGCTTGAAACTTACAGGATAATTAATTTAGGGTGTTTTTTAAATATTAGAAGCATAATATCATGTCTAGGTTGATTAGAAATATTTTTTTTTAAAAGCGAATGAGTTTGCAAAAGTCAGACTTTCTCAAAGTCAGTTGGAACATATAAAAAAATAAAAAAAAATTAGAAATAATTGAAATAAATTTATGAAACTTACAGGATAATTATTTTAGGGTGTTTTTTAAATATTAGAAGCATAATATCATGTCTAGGTTGATTAGAAATATTTTTTTAAGCCAGCAGGACATTACATTGAAAACACTGGACTTTCATATGTGATGTCCCGAAAAGATATAAAATTAAAAAAAATTATTAAAAACCAAAATAAATGCTTGAAACTTACAGGATAATTATTACCGGGTGTTTTTTAAATATTAGAAGCATAATATCATGTCTAGGTTGATTAGAAATATTTTTTTTTAAAAGCGAATGAGTTTGCAAAAGTCAGACTTTCTCAAAGTCAGTTGGAACATATAAAAAAATAAAAAAAAATTAGAAATAATTGAAATAAATTTATGAAACTTACAGGATAATTATTTTAGGGTGTTTTTTAAATATTAGAAGCATAATATCATGTCTAGGTTGATTAGAAATATTTTTTTAAGCCAGCAGGACATTACATTGAAAACACTGGACTTTCATATGTGATGTCCCGAAAAGATATAAAATTAAATAAAATTATTAAAAATCAAAATAAATGCTTGAAACTTACAGGATAATTAATTTAGGGTGTTTTTTAAATATTAGAAGCATAATATCATGTCTAGGTTGATTAGAAATATTTTTTTTTAAAAGCGAATGAGTTTGCAAAAGTCAGACTTTCTCAAAGTCAGTTGGAACATATAAAAAAATAAAAAAAAATTAGAAATAATTGAAATAAATTTATGAAACTTACAGGATAATTATTTTAGGGTGTTTTTTAAATATTAGAAGCATAATATCATGTCTAGGTTGATTAGAAATATTTTTTTAAGCCAGCAGGACATTACATTGAAAACACTGGACTTTCATATGTGATGTCCCGAAAAGATATAAAATTAAAAAAAATTATTAAAAACCAAAATAAATGCTTGAAACTTACAGGATAATTATTACAGGGTGTTTTTTAAATATTAGAAGCATAATATCATGTCTAGGTTGATTAGAAATATTTTTTTTTAAAAGCGAATGAGTTTGCAAAAGTCAGACTTTCTCAAAGTCAGTTGGAACATATAAAAAAATAAAAAAAAATTAGAAATAATTGAAATAAATTTATGAAACTTACAGGATAATTATTTTAGGGTGTTTTTTAAATATTAGAAGCATAATATCATGTCTAGGTTGATTAGAAATATTTTTTTAAGCCAGCAGGACATTACATTGAAAACACTGGACTTTCATATGTGATGTCCCGAAAAGATATAAAATTAAATAAAATTATTAAAAATCAAAATAAATGCTTGAAACTTACAGGATAATTAATTTAGGGTGTTTTTTAAATATTAGAAGCATAATATCATGTCTAGGTTAATTAGAAATATTTTTTTTTAAAAGCGAATGAGTTTGCAAAAGTCAGACTTTCTCAAAGTCAGTTGGAACATATAAAAAAATAAAAAAAAATTAGAAATAATTGAAATAAATTTATGAAACTTACAGGATAATTATTTTAGGGTGTTTTTTAAATATTAGAAGCATAATATCATGTCTAGGTTGATTAGAAATATTTTTTTAAGCCAGCAGGACATTACATTGAAAACACTGGACTTTCATATGTGATGTCCCGAAAAGATATAAAATTAAAAAAAATTATTAAAAACCAAAATAAATGCTTGAAACTTACAGGATAATTATTACAGGGTGTTTTTTAAATATTAGAAGCATAATATCATGTCTAGGTTGATTAGAAATATTTTTTTTTAAAAGCGAATGAGTTTGCAAAAGTCAGACTTTCTCAAAGTCAGTTGGAACATATAAAAAAATAAAAAAAAATTAGAAATAATTGAAATAAATTTATGAAACTTACAGGATAATTATTTTAGGGTGTTTTTTAAATATTAGAAGCATAATATCATGTCTAGGTTGATTAGAAATATTTTTTTAAGCCAGCAGGACATTACATTGAAAACACTGGACTTTCATATGTGATGTCCCGAAAAGATATAAAATTAAAAAAAATTATTAAAAACCAAAATAAATGCTTGAAACTTACAGGATAATTAATTTAGGGTGTTTTTCGAATATTAGAAGCATAATATCATGTCTAGGTTGATTAGAAATATTTTTTTTTAAAAGCGAATGAGTTTGCAAAAGTCAGACTTTCTCAAAGTCAGTTGGAACATATAAAAAAATAAAAAAAAATTAGAAATAATTGAAATAAATTTATGAAACTTACAGGATAATTATTACAGGGTTTTTTTTAAATATTAGAAGCATAATATCATGTCTAGGTTGATTAGAAATATTTTTTTTTAAAAGCGAATGAGTTTGCAAAAGTCAGACTTTCTCAAAGTCAGTTGGAACATATAAAAAAATAAAAAAAAATTAGAAATAATTGAAATAAATTTATGAAACTTACAGGATAATTATTTTAGGGTGTTTTTTAAATATTAGAAGCATAATATCATGTCTAGGTTGATTAGAAATATTTTTTTAAGCCAGCAGGACATTACATTGAAAACACTGGACTTTCATATGTGATGTCCCGAAAAGATATAAAATTAAAAAAAATTATTAAAAACCAAAATAAATGCTTGAAACTTACAGGATAATTATTACAGGGTGTTTTTTAAATATTAGAAGCATAATATCATGTCTAGGTTGATTAGAAATATTTTTTTTTAAAAGCGAATGAGTTTGCAAAAGTCAGACTTTCTCAAAGTCAGTTGGAACATATAAAAAAATAAAAAAAAATTAGAAATGATTGAAATAAATTTATGAAACTTACAGGATAATTATTTTAGGGTGTTTTTTAAATATTAGAAGCATAATATCATGTCTAGGTTGATTAGAAATATTTTTTTTTAAAAGCGAATGAGTTTGCAAAAGTCAGACTTTCTCAAAGTCAGTTGGAACATATAAAAAAATAAAAAAAAATTAGAAATAATTGAAATAAATTTATGAAACTTACAGGATAATTATTTTAGGGTGTTTTTTAAATATTAGAAGCATAATATCATGTCTAGGTTGATTAGAAATATTTTTTTAAGCCAGCAGGACATTACATTGAAAACACTGGACTTTCATATGTGATGTCCCGAAAAGATATAAAATTAAAAAAAATTATTAAAAACCAAAATAAATGCTTGAAACTTACAGGATAATTATTACAGGGTGTTTTTTAAATATTAGAAGCATAATATCATGTCTAGGTTGATTAGAAATATTTTTTTTTAAAAGCGAATGAGTTTGCAAAAGTCAGACTTTCTCAAAGTCAGTTGGAACATATAAAAAAATAAAAAAAAATTAGAAATAATTGAAATAAATTTATGAAACTTACAGGATAATTATTTTAGGGTGTTTTTTAAATATTAGAAGCATAATATCATGTCTAGGTTGATTAGAAATATTTTTTTAAGCCAGCAGGACATTACATTGAAAACACTGGACTTTCATATGTGATGTCCCGAAAAGATATAAAATTAAATAAAATTATTAAAAATCAAAATAAATGCTTGAAACTTACAGGATAATTAATTTAGGGTGTTTTTTAAATATTAGAAGCATAATATCATGTCTAGGTTGATTAGAAATATTTTTTTTTAAAAGCGAATGAGTTTGCAAAAGTCAGACTTTCTCAAAGTCAGTTGGAACATATAAAAAAATAAAAAAAAATTAGAAATAATTGAAATAAATTTATGAAACTTACAGGATAATTATTTTAGGGTGTTTTTTAAATATTAGAAGCATAATATCATGTCTAGGTTGATTAGAAATATTTTTTTAAGCCAGCAGGACATTACATTGAAAACACTGGACTTTCATATGTGATGTCCCGAAAAGATATAAAATTAAAAAAAATTATTAAAAACCAAAATAAATGCTTGAAACTTACAGGATAATTATTGCAGGGTGTTTTTTAAATATTAGAAGCATAATATCATGTTTACATTGATTAGAAATATTTTTTTCGAAAACCGAATGAATTCGCAAAAGTCAGACTTTCTCAAAGTCATTTGAAACATATAAAAAAATAAAAAAAAATTAGAAATAATTGAAATAAATTTATGAAACTTACAGGATAATTATTTTAGGGTGTTTTTTAAATATTAGAAGCATAATATCATGTCTAGGTTGATTAGAAATATTTTTTTAAGCCAGCAGGACATTACATTGAAAACACTGGACTTTCATATGTGATGTCCCGAAAAGATATAAAATTAAAAAAAATTATTAAAAACCAAAATAAATGCTTGAAACTTACAGGATAATTATTACAGGGTGTTTTTTAAATATTAGAAGCATAATATCATGTCTAGGTTGATTAGAAATATTTTTTTTTAAAAGCGAATGAGTTTGCAAAAGTCAGACTTTCTCAAAGTCAGTTGGAACATATAAAAAAATAAAAAAAAATTAGAAATAATTGAAATAAATTTATGAAACTTACAGGATAATTATTTTAGGGTGTTTTTTAAATATTAGAAGCATAATATCATGTCTAGGTTGATTAGAAATATTTTTTTAAAGCAGAATGACATTGCAAAAGTCAGACTTTCTCAAAGTCATTTGAAACATATAAAAAAATAAAAAAAAATTAGAAATAATTGAAATAAATTTATGAAACTTACAGGATAATTATTTTAGGGTGTTTTTTAAATATTAGAAGCATAATATCATGTCTAGGTTGATTAGAAATATTTTTTTTTAAAAGCGAATGAGTTTGCAAAAGTCAGACTTTCTCAAAGTCAGTTGGAACATATAAAAAAATAAAAAAAAATTAGAAATAATTGAAATAAATTTATGAAACTTACAGGATAATTATTTTAGGGTGTTTTTTAAATATTAGAAGCATAATATCATGTCTAGGTTGATTAGAAATATTTTTTTAAGCCAGCAGGACATTACATTGAAAACACTGGACTTTCATATGTGATGTCCCGAAAAGATATAAAATTAAATAAAATTATTAAAAATCAAAATAAATGCTTGAAACTTACAGGATAATTAATTTAGGGTGTTTTTTAAATATTAGAAGCATAATATCATGTCTAGGTTGATTAGAAATATTTTTTTTTAAAAGCGAATGAGTTTGCAAAAGTCAGACTTTCTCAAAGTCAGTTGGAACATATAAAAAAATAAAAAAAAATTAGAAATAATTGAAATAAATTTATGAAACTTACAGGATAATTATTTAGGGTGTTTTTTAAATATTAGAAGCATAATATCATGTCTAGGTTGATTAGAAATATTTTTTTTTAAAAGCGAATGAGTTTGCAAAAGTCAGACTTTCTCAAAGTCAGTTGGAACATATAAAAAAATAAAAAAAAATTAGAAATAATTGAAATAAATTTATGAAACTTACAGGATAATTATTTTAGGGTGTTTTTTAAATATTAGAAGCATAATATCATGTCTAGGTTGATTAGAAATATTTTTTTAAGCCAGCAGGACATTACATTGAAAACACTGGACTTTCATATGTGATGTCCCGAAAAGATATAAAATTAAATAAAATTATTAAAAATCAAAATAAATGCTTGAAACTTACAGGATAATTAATTTAGGGTGTTTTTTAAATATTAGAAGCATAATATCATGTCTAGGTTGATTAGAAATATTTTTTTTTAAAAGCGAATGAGTTTGCAAAAGTCAGACTTTCTCAAAGTCAGTTGGAACATATAAAAAAATAAAAAAAAATTAGAAATAATTGAAATAAATTTATGAAACTTACAGGATAATTATTTAGGGTGTTTTTTAAATATTAGAAGCATAATATCATGTCTAGGTTGATTAGAAATATTTTTTTTTAAAAGCGAATGAGTTTGCAAAAGTCAGACTTTCTCAAAGTCAGTTGGAACATATAAAAAAATAAAAAAAAATTAGAAATAATTGAAATAAATTTATGAAACTTACAGGATAATTATTTTAGGGTGTTTTTTAAATATTAGAAGCATAATATCATGTCTAGGTTGATTAGAAATATTTTTTTAAGCCAGCAGGACATTACATTGAAAACACTGGACTTTCATATGTGATGTCCCGAAAAGATATAAAATTAAAAAAAATTATTAAAAACCAAAATAAATGCTTGAAACTTACAGGATAATTATTACCGGGTGTTTTTTAAATATTAGAAGCATAATATCATGTCTAGGTTGATTAGAAATATTTTTTTTTAAAAGCGAATGAGTTTGCAAAAGTCAGACTTTCTCAAAGTCAGTTGGAACATATAAAAAAATAAAAAAAAATTAGAAATAATTGAAATAAATTTATGAAACTTACAGGATAATTATTTTAGGGTGTTTTTTAAATATTAGAAGCATAATATCATGTCTAGGTTGATTAGAAATATTTTTTTAAGCCAGCAGGACATTACATTGAAAACACTGGACTTTCATATGTGATGTCCCGAAAAGATATAAAATTAAAAAAAATTATTAAAAACCAAAATAAATGCTTGAAACTTACAGGATAATTATTACAGGGTGTTTTTTAAATATTAGAAGCATAATATCATGTCTAGGTTGATTAGAAATATTTTTTTTTAAAAGCGAATGAGTTTGCAAAAGTCAGACTTTCTCAAAGTCAGTTGGAACATATAAAAAAATAAAAAAAAATTAGAAATAATTGAAATAAATTTATGAAACTTACAGGATAATTATTTTAGGGTGTTTTTTAAATATTAGAAGCATAATATCATGTCTAGGTTGATTAGAAATATTTTTTTAAGCCAGCAGGACATTACATTGAAAACACTGGACTTTCATATGTGATGTCCCGAAAAGATATAAAATTAAAAAAAATTATTAAAAACCAAAATAAATGCTTGAAACTTACAGGATAATTATTACAGGGTTTTTTTTAAATATTAGAAGCATAATATCATGTCTAGGTTGATTAGAAATATTTTTTTTTAAAAGCGAATGAGTTTGCAAAAGTCAGACTTTCTCAAAGTCAGTTGGAACATATAAAAAAATAAAAAAAAATTAGAAATAATTGAAATAAATTTATGAAACTTACAGGATAATTATTTTAGGGTGTTTTTTAAATATTAGAAGCATAATATCATGTTTAGGTTGATTAGAAGTAATTTTTCTATGAACCGTTTCGAAATAATAAAAATAATTTAAAACGCAACTACGCAACAAGGCAATTAGTCCCGTAAATATATAAAAAAAATAAAAATTCACTCATAATTTTAATATTATAATTATAAATAATAAAAATCGCAATATCATAAAACCAAGTTGAATAAAAAAAAATCATCAGAAGTAGCACGTAAATGAGTATATATACAGTATAAACACTTCAACATTGAGAAAATAACCTAATGATTCTAGAAATGAAACAACTTTGTCTCATTAAAATTTTCATATCAACTGCACATATTACATATACAAGTTTGCAATTAGAATTAAATTTTTATACCATATATTTTCTTTAAAAAAAAATTAACAAGCTCAACTTTGAATAAATTTTAGAAAATAATTACAAAATAATCTGTTTAAATAATAATATTTTTATATTTAAATCAACTACATGGACCAAGCAAGTCTACTCATTATACTCTCACATTATTTTAATTTAAATATTATATTTTTAATATTTTTTTTTATTTCTACAATTTATAAAATGACAAGACCTACTCTAGGCACAATAGAACAATATTATTTGCCTACGTTAGAAGGGTCAGAGATAAAAAAAAATAAAAAATAAAAAAAAAGAAAAATTAAAAAAAAAAAAAAAAACAATGAAGGTCCATTGTAGGATGATACAAAGAAAAAGAAGATGAATAAAAAAAATAATAAAAAAATGGAAAACAAAACACAAGTGTCGCGTGTCTGTTTAAACAGACTTGACTTTATTTTTTTTTCATTTTATTTTATTTTTTCAACTTCAGTACCCTCTTGGGTTGTCATTGGGGAGGTAGATATCGTCAGAAAATGAAAAAGAGACAAAGTTCATGAATCGAAAAAGCATTTTTGTTGAATTATACATGAAATAGTTCAAAAGTTAACAGCCTTTTTTTTTTCTTTAGCAATGACCTTTAAGAAATTTCAATAATTTAAAATTAAATATATTCAAATAAAATTACATTAATATTTTCGAAATCGAAAAAATTAGTTGCTTTTAATTTCAATCAATCTAAAAACTTTTTGGTAAAGTAGTAATTAATATTTTTTAAAAAATATTTTAATAAATATCTAGTAGCTTTTATTGAAAATCAAAATCCAATAATTATTTCGAAATTTGTCAGTAAATTTCTATCTAATTTCAAATTTCTTTAAAATAATTTTTTATAAAAAATTTATTTATAGAATAAAAAAAATTATCAAAATTAAAGTAAAAATAATTTTTTATTAAATTTTTTTAAATATTTTGTTTCGATAAATATAAATTTTATTATTCGAAATGCATAATTTGTAAATTATTTATAACTCAATACGGTAATACCGCAATTATGTCAAACATGGTATTTTCAAGTTGACAATCTTCATAAAATTTTCACACCCTTTACTAAATATATATATTTTATGATTAAATTATCTAACTATTTTTTTAAAAAAAACTACAACCAAAAAAATAAAATACAGATGAATACTTTTATCTCACTTCTTATATACTATTTTTTTTATTTTTTTTGTTGAAGCATATCGTTTTTACCATGAATAACCTTTTCCACACCATCTTTTTATAAATTTTTTTTTTTTCCTCTCTCAACCACTCCTTGAATTTTTTTTTATCTATTTTTATTCATTTTTTTTTTTAAGAAAAATACCATCACATTTCTTTTTCCCATGTTACATATTTACTTTTATATCTGCCACTCTATCAATTTTTTCGTTCCAACATACTTTATACGAACGAACAATAATAACAAAAGTTTAAGACAAAAAAAATGTTTATTGATTTTAAAATATACTTTTCAATTTTATAAGTATTATTATTTTAATCATTATTAATCTTCGAGTTGAATTTCTATACTATTTTTTTGATTGAATGAGAATTTCTAAACGCACCTCAAAAATATACTCGAGTTAATCGCTCGATAATCAGACACGTAAACTAAGCTTTTTTTTTTATATTATTTTTAAACAAATTTATATTTAAAATAGAGTTTTTTTTTATGTAAAAATAAGGGAGGAATTTATACATTAAATTTTTTTTATATCAAAATTTCTATGTATTTGATACAGTGAGTTTTGAATGTATTGATAAATTTTACTTTTATAGAATCACATACGTGCCAAAAATTTTCATAGGTCTGAATTTATTCACTAAAAAAAAAGTACCAATATATTTAAGGTATTATATAGCTTTGAAATAGTCCTGAAATAATTTTTTTTTTTTATATATAAAGTATAGAATTTGATACTCTCAAATAATATACAGTAGTTTTATTTTTATGAATAAAAAAATAAAAAAATGAAATACGATTGTGATTCAATACAAAAAAAAAAAATGATGATAAAATAAATGTTTTTTTTTTTTATATTTATGGTAAAAAAAGTAGAATTCAAAAATAAGAAATTTCCAATAAAAATGTACTTTGAATTTAAAATTATTCATGATGATACCGCAGATAAAAAACATCAACTATTTTTCTAACAACTGTTCTGGTTTTAATCGTTTTTTTTTTTTAAATTAATTTAATGAATAATTTTTATATTTTTTAAAAATTAATTATTAATTTTATCATTACATGAATTAATTAAATTGAGTTATTTTGTTGATAAAAAAAAATTTAATGACTGGTAAAATTTATAAAACATAAGTAGCAGTAATTAGAAATTAAAATCCTCAAATAATTATTGATAATCAAATTTAAATTGACATTTGTTTAATTATCATTAAAAAAAAAATCAAACAATTTAATTTTTTATATTCAAAATTAAATTCCGAATCTTTCAAATTAATTAAAATAAAAAAAAACTAAATTACTATAAATCCTCGAAATTTAAATTATATTTAAAAATTTTTTACCATCAATTATAAATAATTAATTACGCTTAAATAAATATTCAAATATATCCCAATGAATTTAAAAAAAAAAGGTCAAATATATATTACTTTTAAAAAATCCATATTAAAAAATAAAAATAAAAAAATATTTATTAAAAACCAATTATTATTGCAATTTTCATATCAATAATTTTTTCCATCATTAATTTTTATTTTCTGCAAATAAATTGATAGCTAAATTATAATTAATAATTAATTAAAAATAAATAATATATTTTCGTATAAATAAATAGTAAATTTACATCAATTTGATGAAATATTATTTACGCATTTAACAAATCAAATCAAATTCTAACCCCTGGCCAATTAATTATCCTCCATCATTACAAACCAATTTCATGTTTAAACAATATTTATATATAAAAATAATAAAATTAAAAAAAAATAGCTACAACAAAATGACAGAATGATGAATAGTATACTATACATTTATTCAGACAAGCAAGTTTATTTTACACTTGAATACATCTCCGAGTAATATCGGGAGTATTTCAAACGTCCTGCTCATGCCCAAGGCTTTGACGAATATATAATTTTTTTATCATTTTCATTTTTTTTTTTTTTGACCTCAATCCTTCAGCTTTACCATTCACATACAGCCAATAATCCGTTCAATATATTTAAAATAAAAAAAAACTATATACTTTTAAACAAATAATAATATATTTTTGTCAAAAAAAAATTAAAAAAAATTTAATAATTTTATTTCAAAAATAAAATATATGTAATAAATTTATTAAAAAATATATTTTTAAATAATTCATATAAACTTTAATGTAATTTTATATTAATTTAATATTTATATATAAAAAAAAAAAAAAAATTGTAATAAATAATTGTTAAAAGTTTGAAGTGAATAAAAATTTACAGCTTAAAAAAAGTCTTTTATTTCTATTAATTCTCAAGGGTTTATCCTAGTGTGAATTACAACAGTACCTGGGTAATAAGAGGCTGGTAAAAATAAACTGTAACTACGTGAGAAAAAAAAATCACAAGAAAAAAAAAATATATGTATAGAGAAAGATAAAATGAGTAAGTTGAGTGGTAAACGTTCATTCATAAAACTATGCCAGAAACCACATTGAGCTATACTACTTGCACGTAAACATCATACATAAACGATTAATATAATTTATTTAATTAAATAAATATATAAAATTTAATTATTTTACATTACCATTATTCCAATACTGAGTTATAATCAAACACTTGTAAATGATTCTAATAAATTCACTCAAAAAATTACTACAAAAAAGAAAAAAAATTTGTAGTTTTTTATTTTATTAACTTTTAAACTTTTTGATTATAATTTTTTATCAGAATATAGTGATATAAAATTTAAAGAGTCATTAGATTATCAAGTCAACACTTTTTTAAAAAATTTTTTTCATCAAAAAATTTTATCATGAAAATTGAATGATGATTATCAATAATTTTGTCAATTAAAAATTTAATTTATAAATTTAAAAAATTATGATGATAAAAAATAATTTAATTGTTGTAATAAATTAAAATATATAAATCTATGATGACGATAAGCGTCAACGCACCTCAGGGTGGTTAATCGCATACTGAATTTATACACCACCAAAAAGATGAGAGTATCGTCAACAGCCGGGTTTCTATCTACTTCCCCTACCGACCAGTAAAATCCTCCTCATCGTACTCACGAGTAAGTTGTAGCAAATACTCACACATATATATTTGTGATAGTAAAAAAATTTTCAGTGAGGGTAAAATTTATATATATATAAATATAATAGAGGGTAGTAGCCTCGATAGAAAGCAACGTGCGCGTTGTACTACTACTCAACTACCACGTACAAAATTATTCAACTAATTGTCACTGGACCTATCTATTTTCTGTCTCATTTTATCATCATAATTATTATACTCTTTGATGCACTTATTTTCTAGCTATCATACTCAATCATTTTATGTATATTCATTGTAATCTAATTTGTATTTTATACATCAATAAATATATTGTTATTTAATTTATTGTTTAATTATTTTAATTTAATGATTGTTTTTGAATAATTTAAAAAAATTTTATAGAATTTTTGTTTTATAATAAAGCTGATGATAATTTATATAAATTTCTTGACCAGGAATTGAACCAAGTGACTTTAATAAGTCTTGATTGTTTAGTGAAGTAAGCTTTTGTAAATTAAAAGATCTCTGGTTCAATTCCTGGTGAAGGCTTTGTTTGATTCTTTTGTTTTTTTTTATTTACAAATTACATTATACTTATTGTAGATATGTGAAATTAACAACAGCTTTATTGTGGTTTATCAAGAGATAGATTTGTTAATTTTAAATGACTCTCGTTGCTACATACCTTTCAGAAAATATCCCACGTTGGTAGTTTTACACTAGCATTTATTGACAATTGATACTTGGTCAATATTTTTCTTGTCATATTGAAATAATCCAGAGTCATCTATACAAATTAAAAATATAATTATTTAATTATTAACCTGTATTTAATAAAAACCATTTAAACACTCACTTTATCTTTGATTTTACTCTGATGATTTACTGATGATGTCATACAAGTCATTCAGATGATTTAAAGAGTTAATTTTAATATTATCACCATGAGCAAGGACAACCCTGAGTGTAAAAAAATATTCAATAATATTAATATGATGATTTTGTTGAATAATTTATAAATTAAAAAAATACAAAACAAACGTACCAATTATCATTGTCATTGTCAGCAGCTGTTGAATCAGCTGGAGCTGTTATTTATAAATATCAGCTGTTGATTACAAATAAGACAGCATCATAAACTTCTTGGACATTTGCCTTGGTACCTCTTCAATGATTTTATACTCATGATGTCATTCTCCTCAGTCTTGATTTTAATAATCTGGTTTTGATGAATCATCAACATGTTGTAGTGACTGTCAATCCATTTGTTGATACAATAATCCATTCCTCGAATTATCAACTTAAAAAAAAATTATAAAATATATTATTTTGATGATAAATCATTGTTGAAACAAAACAAATATAATATAATATGGCAGTCAAATTAATACTGGCTTACAAGGCTTTATTTTTATTAATTTATTAAATTGATTAATCAAATGAATATGAAGGCTTTATAATATTTATTTTTTAATTTTATTCATTAATAAATTGTTGGTTATTATCCAATAAGTAAAAATATGATTATCCAATAAGTAAAAAATATTCTGTTTTTTTACATACCTTTGTCTGAATTTTGTCTTCGTTTAGTCGACATTTTTTTGTCTTTATTTGACCACTGCAAATACTAACGATATTTGTCTTGTCAATTAACAATTTTTTATACCAAATTTATGACGGTTTTGAGTATAATTTATAGTTTAATCAATTAATACTGAATAAATATTGGGAAAAATACTGGATAAGTATCGAAAATTGGAGGCAAAATGAAATTATCAAACGTAAAAAAAAAAGATGCGTCGTAAAAAGTGGTGGAAGCAAAACTGCAACTACGCAGTTCTTGGAATCTTTGACAAATATATTTCTCCCCTAGAAAGCACTAGCTGTCATTTCCCAAAAATTTTTTCGTTTAAATAAATTAAAATAAAATATTTAATTAATTAATAAATCAGCTTAATTTTAATTATCACTTTCATATTTTGTAAAAATATCATCTTTTTTATATATTATTTATTTAAAAAAAATTATAAATTAAAAAAAAAATTAAGGCTTTTTTACACTGCCAAAAAATGTTACATAAAAAATACCTATAAAACATAAGAATAATACAAAAAACAAAATTTTTAATTAACAAATAATTAAATAAATGAGAAACAATCAAATTATTATTGTTAAAATAAATTTATAATAATAAAAGTTTGCTGTTATTTTTTATTAAAAATACCTATAGGAAATCACGCACTCTGGTGTATTTTTTGTGTAACCAAAAAATCACCAGTTTTTTTTTTGTTAATAACAAACAAACTCTAAACTATAATCTTCCATTATTTATAATCAATAATTAAATATATAAATAAACAATTAACATATGCCTTGGATAATAATTTGTCTAAATTTTTTATATAAATCCCAAAAATCATCAGTTGGTTTGTTAGCCAATGTCAATATGTTTATGTGTTTATAAATCAACCAATCCTAGTGTATTTATATTTATTATTTTTATTTTTTATGATATATATATGTCTATTGCTAAAATAAAAAATGGTATTTACGTGTCAAAAAAAAAAATAAACTAAAATAAAAATTATAATCAACATTATTTTAGTTATTTATTTTACTTACTAATTAAAATAATAATAAATATATATTTATAAAAATTATGGAATCTATAATTATGGCAACATGTCTTTATGATTCAACAATTTGTCGTTTATGCGGTGAAAATAATACAAATGGTGAATCTTTATATGATTGTAAAAATAAAGAACCTGATTTGAGTTTTATGATTAATCGTTATTTGCCAATAAAGGTAAAAAAAAATTATATTTATTTATTTCAAAGTTATACATTTAACAGCCAACTTGACTCTGACTGAAAAAACAAAATGTAGTATATATTTATTTTCTATAAAATTACTACTACATGAATCAAGATATTTTTTAAATAAATGATTAAAATTTTTTTTTATTTTAAAATAGTCATAATAACAATAGAAAAAAAAAAAAAAAAAACAAAACAAAAACTAATAATTTCAATTAACAGATGAAATTATAATAAAAGTATTAAAAAAAAATAAAATAAATAAATAATTTATTAAATAAAAAAAAATTAATTTATAAATTATAATTTTTTCCAGATAAGTAATGATGGTAAATTACCAAGAACAATTTGTCCTGGTTGTAATATTCAATTAGCAGCAACAATACAATTTTTTGATCGTATGATAGAAGGACAACAAAAAATTCGTGATATATGGAAATATCAATTAGAAGAAGAAAAAAAAAATAATAATATTGAAAAATTAAATGATAATGAATATTTATCAAATAATGTAGTTATAAAATTATTACCAGATGGTTCAATGTATCCAGCTGATCATGATATTAGTTTACAAATTGAAGGTTTAGATAAACCAAAACGTAAACGTGGTAGACCACCTAAAATACAAATTGAAGAAACAATTATTAAAAATAATATAGAAAAAAATAATATTATAAATGAAAATGAAAGTCAAGATGATGATGATGAATATGATTGTGATGGTCGTAAAAGAAGAAAACGTAAAGCACCAAAAAGATATTCTGAAGCTGTACAAGGTAAAGAACTTGAAAGAATATTTAAAGAAGAAGGTGTTACTGATGATGAAAATGTTGATATTGATGGTAATGGTATTGGTAATGGTTGTGATATTGATGATAATGATAATGTTACTGGTAATAATAATGAAAATAACTATTTAATTAATATTAAAGCTGAAAATAATGATAATATTATAATACCAAATGAAAATGAAGAAATAATTGGACGTTTAGAAACCCCAGATGGTAAAGATCTTGGTAAATATATAACAGTTAATCGTAATAGAGGTCGTGGACGACCAAAAATACATAGAAGAAAAATTAAATATACTTGTAAAATTTGTCAAAAAAAATTTGCTCAACGTAGTAGATATATATCACATAAAAAAACACATAAAAATATAAAATATGAAATTAATGATAATACAGAATCAAATAAAAATAATGAATTATTATTAACCAAAGAACAAATAAATGATAATTATTTAATTATAAATAAAAATGATGATGATGATAATGATAATGTTGATGTTGATGATGATGATAATAATAATACAAATAATTTAAATAGTTCAAATGATTATGAAATGATTGAGGAATTAGATAAAACATATGATTGTGATAAATGTAATAAACAATATTTAACAAATGAATTACTTGATGAACATTTATCATTAAATCATATTGATAATTTAAAATGTATATATTGTAATGAAACATTTCAATATGAATTAAATTTAAAAACTCATTTATTAACACATGAAAATGAAAAATTAGAAAAAAATTATCCATGTGATATTTGTGGTAAAATATTTAATCATCCAAGTTCAGTTATATACCATAAAGAAGCTCAACATAATGATGAAAGAAGATTTGTATGTAATAAATGTAATAAAAGTTTTAAACATAAACAATTATTACAAAGACATCAATTAGTACATTCAAATGATCGTCCATATACATGTAAATCATGTGGTGCAAAATTTAAAACAAAAGCAAATTTAATAAATCATGGTTCAACTCATACTGGTGAAAAAAAATATACATGTAATATATGTAATCAACAATTTGCACATAAAACAAGTTTAACATTACATAATAGATGGCATAATGGTGAAAAACCATTTATATGTAATATATGTAATAAAGGATTTTCACAAAATGGTAATTTACAAGAACACATGAGAATACATACTGGTGAAAAACCATATTCATGTAAACAATGTGATAGAAAATTTACAACATCATCACAATTTAAATTACATGAAAAACGACATACTGGTGAAAGACCATGGAAATGTGATTATTGTAATAAAAATTTTTTACATAAAGATACATGGAAATGTCATGTTAGAAGACATACTGGTGATCGTCCATTTCAATGTGATCAATGTGATAAAAAATTTACAGAACATTGGGCATTAAAAAAACATCTTAGAATGCATACTGGTGAAAAACCATATACATGTGATATTTGTGATAAAAAATTTGCAGATTGTTCAAATTTAACAAAACATAAAAAAGTACATCGTGATAATAAATTATTATTGTTAAATAATAATGATAATGATGATAATAATGAACATGAAGATGATCATGATAATAATGATGATGATGATGATGATGGTGATGGTGATGGTGATGGTGATGATGATGGTAATAATACTATTTTGCACGTTACAATTCCAGATACAATTCATGATGATAATCATCAATATTTAGATAATAATTATACTGATAATGTTGATAATAATGATGAACAAATTAATCAAATTATACAAACTGATGATACATCACAAGATGGTACAACAAGATATGTTTATATATCATATGCTGGTCTAGATTCATCAAATAAATCTAAAACAGTAAATTTAAATATAATTGATGATAAACAAAATATTATTATTAATGATAATGATGATAATACAACAATTATTAATCAATCATTAACAAATATTGATAGTATTGATAATGATGATGATGATAATAATAAAAATATTGTTAATGATTTGAATGACAAAATTGAAATAAATTTATCTGATCCAAATTTACAACTTCAAATAACTGATGAACATGGTAATCCAATTCCAATATCAATGCAAGATGCACAACAGTTATTTACAAGTGGTCAATGGAGTGATGGACAAATAATTAAAGTACAAACTGATAATGTTGATGATGAATTATGTCAAAATTTTAATATTCATGTCACTGAAGAAATTAATTTTAATCAAGTTGATAATATTGAAAATCAAGATATTAATAATCAACAAAATGATGATGAATTAATTCAACATGATGATAATGATAAAATTATTATTAATGATGATGATAATGATGGTGATAATAATAATGATGATGATAATTTGGATAATGTTACAAATGTTGTACAACAATTGGATGAAAGTAATGAAGCAATAAATAGTGATGAACAAACTTATGCAATTATAACAGAAAATGGTGAAAGATTAATTACATCAACATATCCAGTTGATGATACAAATATTATTGATTGTAATGGAGAATACATGTCAATTAGTTAATTTGTCATGTTTTTATTATATTTTAAATATTAAGTTTTTATTAAAATTATAAGTAGTAAATAAAAATTATAAACTTTTGTTTTTTTTTCTTTTTTTTTTTTTTGTTGTAAAATATCATGTACACTAAAAACAAATTAAATTATTAATTTGTTTAATATATTTTTTCAAAATTAAATAAATACTTTATTAATAATATAATTATTAATATTTCAAAATGTTTATAAATATTTTTTGTTTTTTTAATAATTAATTCAGTTAGAAATATTAATTGTAAAAAAATAAAAACAATTTAATTCATAAATAAAATTGTTTTTTGTTTTTTTATTTAAAAATGTAAAAAAATTTCTGATGACTAGTATTATTCAAAAATAATAATTTAAATTAAATTAAAATAAGTGAAACAAATAAAAAATAATACAAATACAAATACAAAGGTGATTATCAAGAGGCACGGTAGTGCCTCGAGTCAAGTATGAGAAAGGAAATATATATGTGTGTGTAAAAGTAACTACCGTGCCTTATTATACACGACAAATTGGTGACCCCTTCCGTCCCCAATTATTTATGAATCAATTAAAATATGATGGAATCAATTAAAAAATACGGGGTTTTGTAATGATCCCATAAATCAATGTCAAGCTTTTTTTTAAAAAAAAAATCAGATTTTTTAGTGGCTTATTTTTTTTTTTATTGAACAATCAAATTAACGGTTGCGATTTTTTGGCTGAAAAACCAGATTTCTGATTTTGTTAAGTTGGTAGTACAGTATAAGATTATAAATTTTTTTTTTTTTTAACTTTTCTCACTTGGTCATTTTTGTTGGCTGCACTGCAGAGTTGACATATGAATATATGATAAATATTGCAATATTGTATATTAAAAATAATCTAACAAAAAACAAAAAACAAGTATTTTGTACAAAAAAAAGAGTCAAGTACTCGAAATTGTAGTAAATTTGTAATGTAACTTGTTTTGCCATTAATTAATCTAAAATGTTTAAAAAAAAAAATAATAATAAAAAAAAAAAATTATACTTGACCCTGCTAAACATAAGATTGAATAATGTTGGCTTAAAATTTTATTTTTAATTTAGGAAAAACTACGCAGGGTCAAGTATAATTTTTTTTTTTTTTAACATTTTAGATTAATTAATGGCAAAACAAGTTACATTACAAATTGACTACAATTTCGAGTACTTGACTCTTTTTTTTGTACAAAATACTTGTTTTTTGTTTTTTGTTAGATATCACATCTTTTTGTAAAGTTTTTTTTGTAACATACACAATTTATATATCATCAAGTTTAATTTTTATTTATAATTATTTTACCGGTGTATCATTTGATGTTTATTATTTTTAATATACAATATTGCAATATTTATCATATATTCATATCTAACAAAAAACAAAAAACAAGTATTTTGTACAAAAAAAAGAGTCAAGTACTCGAAATTGTAGTCAATTTGTAATGTAACTTGTTTTGCCATTAATTAATCTAAAATGTTAAAAAAAAAAAAAAAAAAAAAAAAAATTATACTTGACCCTGCTAAACATAAGATTGAATAATGTTGGCTTAAAATTTTATTTTTAATTTAGAAAAAACTACGCAGGGTCAAGTATAATTTTTTTTTTTTATTATTATTTTTTTTTTTTAACATTTTAGATTAATTAATGGCAAAACAAGTTACATTACAAATTTACTACAATTTCGAGTACTTGACTCTTTTTTTTGTACAAAATACTTGTTTTTTGTTTTTTGTTAGATATATATACTTTCTTCTTTTGATAAATTATTGAGAATAAATTTGACTCGTTCTTCAATAGTCATTGCTGGCATTGATTCAATAAGAATTGTTAATTTATCAATAAATGATTGACGATTCAAACGAAGAAGTTTTCCACCTCGATCATCAACTAAAAAAAAATATAATTTATAAATTACTAATTGTTATAAATAATATACAAATTATAAATCAAATTACTGTTGAATTTATTTTTGTTTTTTTTTTTTCAGTAAATAGAATTTAAAAAACAGCAAAATAACTTACATAATTTTTCACAATTTATTTGAATCATTTTGTCTATAAATAAAATATAATTTTATGTTAAAACGTTGTACGTTTTTTTTTCAGACACAATATTAACAATGCACAATCTTTGTCGATTTGAAAAATCTTGGACACTTGATAAAATATCACCATGGTGTCAAGTATTTTGCAAAAATGATTTAAAAGTATTGGAATATTATAACAATCTTAAATATTATTATAAATTGAATCATAAATCATAAATGATCAATGATTTAATTGGATGTTTTTATTTGCAAGATATGTTTAATAATTTCAGGTATTAAATTAAATATTATCATTATTAATTTAATTTTTTTTGAATTTTTTATTTTAAATTTACAGATTATTAGAAAATAATGACATCAATGAAAACCCCAAGGGAATATTTTATTTTACTCATTCAAAACCGATACTCAGTTTTTTAAGTACGATTAATATAATTACAAATCATAAAGATCTAACTGCTGATGATTATGATAAATTTTTTATTGTTTTTTAAATTTAAAAATGGATTAATTTAATTTAAAGTTTTATTATAGTATTATTGATAAATTTATCAATTAAATTTTGCAATTTGTAGATGTAAAAATAAAATATCTCCAAATAAAGTTATGTTTTATTTACAAGAAAAACCATTGTTATATATGAGGGTTGCAAAAATGGTATGAATGGTATGAATGCTTTTATTAAAAGTTTATTATTTATACAATTCATTTAATTAATTAATTTATATATATACCTACGTATATTATTATTAATAAAAAATGCGAGTATTTTTAATTATTGGCTTTGAACTTATATTTTAACCAGTATCATTATGTTTAATTTACAATCAAATGCATATGTATATTTAAAAAAAAAATGAAATTAATTTTTTCATGATGTGCTCAGCCATCACCTTTAAATTAACTTTTTAAATCGCCATCATGAGTGTAAATGATTATCTATCCATACTCAAATCGAAAATAGAGTCAACGATTTTTTTCACCCTAAAAATAAAAAAAAATTAAAACCAAATGTTCTTTCAATAATAATAATTTCTAATCTATAGTTTTTATTTTTTTATTAATCAATATATTAAACCAAGTCTTATTATAAAGTTGGCAAAACTAGGCAGAAAGACTACGAATTTTAGAAAGGCCGAAACCTGTAATAAGTCGCGTCGCTCACCACGGGGGCTCATCACTGTCTAAAAGACAGTGATAACCAATAATCCTCACTGCGGAGTGCCTTGAGTTTCAATAGATCCTTTGATCTTAGCTTACATGAATAAGCTTTACAACACAAATTGAATAAAAAATATTAAAATCGTGGAACTCAAATGTTTATTGCAAGGTTATATGGCACTGAGTTTAACTTCAGCCACATGCTACTTATTTTATTATTATTATTATTATTATTATTATTATTATTATTATTATTATTATTATACTTACTGATTACTATTCGATGTAATGTTGATATAACTTTGTTGATTTAATGGCATATGACCTGTAAAGTATGCATGAAAAAATAAATAATAATTATGTGGGTTAATTTTTAAGATTGGTAATATGCCTATACAATTTATAAAATAATTTATATGACAATATAATATAATATACGAACCATGGTCTGAAATAATAGAAAAACATAGAATAAAAAATCCACTTTCATCAGTATTATCAAGAAGAATTGAAATGTTTCTGAGAGGTGTTAAATTTTTATGAGTATAAATAATTGGGGGCATATGAATAAACCATTCAGAAGTTCGTTGTCTTATCTGTAACAATTTAAAAAAATGAAATATATATACTTATATTACAATTAAAGTAAAAAATATAATAAAAGCAATAATGATCTACCTCCACGTCAATCGATTGTCCAACAACTTTGTCAATGTAAAGTGTTATAATTGATTGTCCATTTGCTGGATGATAACGCTGTATACAATTACGATTACCATCAGCATTAATCATCATATATGTTAAACCACCATAGGAAAAAATAAATTCCATAAAAAACGTCTTCAAAAAATTCATTGTATGTAATTCTTATTTTTTTTTTCACTAAACCAGGTAGATTAAAATTAATAAATATTAAATTGAATCAAATATTGATTATACTGATTAGAAAGATAATACAATAAATGCTGAGTTACACTAAATTTACTGAGTTATGTCTTAATGTCGGTATGAGTTATATAGATATTCAAATGAAAGAGAGAAAATGCATGTGCAGCATCCAATATGTTTGATACGGAAGCCCGGTCCGGCAATTCTAAAATATTAGATAGATATACATGCCGAAAGAAGCGAGGTAAGGGGCAGGAACTTTAAGGCAGGTTTTCAAAATATCATCTTTAATATTTTCATGTAAACACAAAATATAGCGTAATGTTATTGTTTATAACAACCTAACCCAATATTCTTGATATTATTTTTTAAAATAGATAAAATTAATTTATTAAATAGATATAAATAAATTAACAAAAATCTAGAGGTCAACAAAATTAAGTAGGCAATATTTAAATTGATATTTAATGTTTATTCATTTAGAATAAATTCAGTTAGAAATATTAATTGTAAAATATAAAAACAATTTAATTTATAAATAAAATTGTTTTTTGTTTTTTATTTAAAAATGCAAAAAAATTTCTGATGACTAGTATTATTCAAAAATAATAATTTTAATTAAATTAAAATAACTGAAACAAATAAAAAATAATACAAATTTTATATATTATTTTAATTAAAAATGATAATGTTTTATTTTATTTTTCAATGAAAATAATTTTAATATTGTGTTGACGTAAAAAATAATATTTAACTTGACATTGATAGCATAAAATTTTGAGTATAATCATATTCAATAGTAGGAATGACTGATTGTACAAATTTAAGAAATATTATTAAATACATATGAACTCCTAATTCACCACCACCTTCCATGACAGTTTCAATAATTTTTTTCATAACTTCAGCATGTCTAAAATATAAAAAAAAAAAAAAAACAATGAAATAATAATTGTTAATTAATTAATAAATAAAAAATATAAATGTATTAATAAATAACCTGCAAGGATGAACTGATGCCATTGGTGGTCCAGGTAAATGAGGATGTGTTTCCATTGTAACAGTTTTTTTAGCATGATCTTGACTAACATCCTCATACATTTCTTCAACATTAAGTGGTTTTTGATTCTCATTATATCCAAACAGCCAAAGTCTTGGTGTTTGATAATATTTATCATATGTTATATGAAGATCATAAGTTCTTGTATGTATTATTTCACCTTCTGCACAAATTTCTTTTTTTTCTTTATCATTTTTTTTTGTTGTTTCAACAGCATACTATATTTAATATAAAAAAAAATATTAATTATTGTTAATTATATAAAATAAATTTAAATATTTTTACCTTGTCTTGTTGATCAAGCATACCACTGACTTCAAATGCTTCCATATCAGCAGCAACTTCATCATCATCATCATCATCATCATCTTCGTCTTCATCATTATCGCCATTATTATTACTAACACATGAATTTTTAAAAGGAGATGATGATACATCATCAAGAGTCATTTCAGATACTTTCTCATCAACTCCACCAATACTAGGATCATAATGATGAGTATCAACCCAACCTCCTTCTGGATCATCAGCTTCAATAATACGTTCTTGATTATCACAATATTCAATCTAAAAAATATTAAATTATAATTAATACATATATTTTTAATATTTAGATTTTTAATTGTAAATTATTTATAAGTATACCTGTTTACATCTACGTGTGCAAGGAACATTACGTGTAAGTAAAAATTGTTTTTTTTTTGGCAAATATGGTTTTGTACGATCTTCATCTCCAGTTGCCCATTGCCAAGTTGGACAATGATGAACTAAATGATCACCAGCAGCAACAAATTCTTCTGGAGTTAATACACCAGTTTCACGAAATTTACTTTCCTAAATTTTATTATATCATATAAAAACAATTGACAAATTTAATTGTAAATAATATTTTTTAAAAATTGTTAATTTTAGGTGGAGATTATTTTTGTATTTTTTTTTTTAAATAATACCTTTAAAATTGGTGTTAGATATTCAGCAACACCAAGTGCTGTACCTTTAACTGAGTTGATAACACTTTGCATTTTTTTTAATTAAATAAATGATAATATGTAATATTATATTTTAAAAAAATGTATGACAGCTGACTTGACAAGTATAAATAGCCAACAATTAAGACACTTGTAATGTAAATGTATATTTTTTGTAACTGAGAGAAAAAATTCAACTGGTATCAACAAATTATTTTGACACTTGTTATAAATTAGTCAATAAATATTATTTATACAACAAGATTATTATTATTAAATTATTTTAGAGTTATAACAACAGTCAAAGGTCATAATCATGATACAGCTATATGATAATTATGATACTGGAAAATGTATATTTTATGTGGTATTTTTTATAATATGACAGACTGGAATTGGATCTGATCAGGGCGATGAAACCTAGATGACAAATTTACGTTTGACAACTTGATATTTAATAATTGATATTAGTATTTCATATGATTATTTATTATTATAATTTTATGATGATTATATTGTTTATTAGTTTTTTTTTTTTTTTTTTTGTTGTTTTTTTTATTTATGTAGCTACATTTGATACCTCATGAAAACAGCCTTAAGAGCAAGCAAAGTGGGATGTATGTTATTAACATGTGATGTCAAACATACATTTTAAACATAAACATAAACAATGTTTACTAAATATTTCTATTTATCTATAAACATTACATTAGAGAAAATGGATCACACAACAACTAGCTTTGTTTTTTTTTAAAAAGTTAGTGAAGAATAGTTATCCAAAAAAAAACTCATATTTTATATTTACATTCATCTAGAAAAATGTTATAAAGTGTCATCAATTCAACGAGTATTTAACATCAAAATTATCAATCAAGAGGCACGGTAGTGCCTCGAGTCAAGTATGAGAAAGGAAATTTATATGTGTGTGTAAGAGTAACTACCGTGACTATATTATACATCAAATATTTTGCCCCCTTCCGTCTCCAATTTTTAGAAATTTAATTAAAATATGATGGATTTAATTAAAAAATATGAGGCTTTGTAATGATCCCATAAATCGATGTCAAGCTTTTTTTTAAAAAAAAAATCAGATTTTTTAGTGGCTTATTTTTTTTTTTATTGAACAATCAAATTAACGGTTGCGATTTTTTGGCTGAAAAACCAGATTTCTGATTTTGTTAAGTTGGTAGTACGGTATAAGATTATAAAATTTTTTTTTTTTTTTACTTTTCTCACTTGCTCATTTTTGTTGGCTGCACTGCAGAGTTGACATATGAATAGATATATGATAAATATTGCAATATTGTATATTAAAAATAATAAACATCAAATGATACACCGGTAAAATAATTATAAATAAAAATTAAAGTTGATGATATATAAATATAATATAATAATATAAATTTCAAGAAAAACTTTACAAAAAGATGTGATATCTAACAAAAAACAAAAAACAAGTATTTTGTACAAAAAAAAGAGTCAAGTACTCGAAATTGTAGTCAATTTGTAATGTAACTTGTTTTGCCATTAATTAATCTAAAATGTTAAAAAAAAAATAATAATAAAAAAAAAAAATTGTACTTGACCCTGCGTAGTTTTTCCTAAATTAAAAATTAAATTTTAAGCCAACATTATTCAATCTTATGTTTAGCAGGGTCAAGTACAATTTTTTTTTTTTATTATTATTATTTTTTTTAACATTTTAGATTAATTAATGGCAAAACAAGTTACATTACAAATTGACTACAATTTCGAGTACTTGACTCTTTTTTTTGTACAAAATACTTGTTTTTTGTTTTTTGTTAGATATTATATCTTTAATTTTTTAATTTAGTAAAAAAAATATTTGTAATTGTAAATTTCGTATTTTATCGAAATTTCGAATTTTTATTAAAATCTTGCATAAATAATGAACAGTGTACATTAGCCTTTATGTTATATGAGATATGACAATTAGCGACACTATTTAGTATGACTCCCCCCCCACTACCCCCGCCAAGTTTTTTTTTTTTTTTATATATTTTTCTATGATCTATTTACATACATACACATATGCAATTCAACATTTAATCTCAGTTAAAGATAGGTTAGGTGTCATCAACAATTAATATAAACACGTGTGGTTTTTTTTTTCTATTTAACAAAAAAATATATATATATTGTTAATTAATAAAATATTTATCAATAAAAATCACAATGAGAAGATTATCAGAAGAACAAACAAAATTAGTTTTTGAAAAATTAACAAAATAGTAAGTAACAAGACACATAAAATATAAAATTCATTTTATTATATCATGTGTTTTATATTTTATTTTTTTTATTTAATTTTATAGCATTGGTGAAAATGTTAAATTACTGATTGATCGAGCAGATGGAAATTATTGTTTCCGTGAAAGAAAAGGAAGAGTATATTATGTATCTGAAAAAAATTTAGGTTTAGCATTGACAATTGCTCCAGATAATTTAATGAGTTTTGGTACATGTTTTGGTAAATTTACTAAATCTGGAAAATTCAGATTACATATAACAGCTCTTCAATATTTAGCTCCATATGCCCAGGTATAATTTAATTTAATAAAAAAATAATTATTAAATAATTTAGCACTTTTTTTATCAATTTTTATATACCTATATATTTTTTTGTTGATTATTTTAGCATAAAATATGGTTAAAATCATCAGCAGAACAGCAATTTTTATATGGACATCATGTCACTAAAGCTGGTCTAGGAAAAATAACTGAAAATACATCACAATATCAAGGAGTTGTTGTATTCTCGATGAATGATATTCCAATTGTAAGTTTTAATTTTTATAAACAAAAAAATAAAATAAAATTTGTTAAATATTATTTTAATCTTAACAATTGTTATTTATATTTTAAAGGGTTTTGGTGTTGCTGCTAAAAGTACATCAGATTGTAGACAAGCTGATCCAATGACAACAATTTGTTTTCATGAAGCTGATATTGGAGAATATATAAGATCAGAAGATACACTTTTATAAAAAATTAAATTTTAATAATAGGTATATTTTAATTCTTCTAAATTTAATTATTTAATAATAAAATAAATTAAAATTTTGATTTAAATTATTATTTTTTTTTATAATACATTTATTTCATTTAAAAATTTATAAACAATTTCATTTTTTTATCCTTTTTTTAGTCCTTAATATTTTTTAATTTACATTATTTTATTTTTTTTTTTTATAAAAAATCACTGAGATAATTGAAAAATTGAAAAAAAATTAATTTAAATATAAAAAAAAAAAAGAAAAAATAAATAATTATTAATAATTTTAATTTCTATAATTCAATTTATCAGTTTTTTTTTTTTTTTTTTTTTTTTAATACTATAATTGTCAGCTATAAAATTGTAAAAATATAAAAAAAAGATGTTTTATTTAATTTTTTTTTAAATTTATCTTTTAGCCAGTAAATTAATACTATCATTTTTATCCTGACTAGTAAAAGTAGTTGCACTTGATATTGATATACTTGATTTACTACTGTAATTTGAACATTGTACATTTGGAGTTGATGTTCTTGCTTTCATAAGTACACCACGTTCAGTACTTTTATTTGCATCTTGAATTGATATTGATGATACATCACTAAAATCTGGTAAACCATATTTATATTTTTTATTTTTATTTGTTGTTATTGGTCCCATTAATGATAACATTTGTGATAAATCAGTTTTAATATCAGAATTTGATGATGAACTAAGTGCACATGCTTCACGTGTTTTTCTTAATGTTGTTAATGCCCAACCACCTAATTTTTGTAAACGTTCTTCAATTTCAGATGATGAGGTAGCTAAAAATGTTTCTGTTGATGTTGGTGTACTATATATTTCAGATATACCAGATAATTCTGAAAAACTTGTTGAACTACTTGATGTTATTTTTTCATTTAATTTTTTAATTTTATCATTATTATATTTATTTATTTTTAAACTTTTTTCATAATTTATTATTAATGATTCTGATGATTTTTCAATACCATTTATTTTATTAAATTGTTTATTTAATTTTTCATAACAATCATTTGTTATTTCATCAATATTTTTATCTAATTTTTTTTTAGGTGATATTACTTTTATTATTTCAATACTTTTATTAATATTATCATTATCATCATTTTCATTTGATAATACTGGAGATTTTTTTGTTTGTATATTTTTCATTGGACTATCAATATTTGCTTGACTACGATTAATTAATGTACCAGATGTATCAAATTCTAATATTGTTGATAATTCACGAGGTGGTGATATTAAATCTGTTCTAAATTGTAAATTACTAATTGGTGGTCTTGTTTTATTACAACCAGAATTTTTATATTTATCAAATTTTTCATTAATAATATCTTGATTTTTCATTGAATTATCTGATTCAGATGATAATAATATTCTATTTTTTTCATTTTTACTTTGTTCTAATATTTCTTTTGATAATTTTTCAACTATATCATCTTGATTATTTTGAATCAATGAATTTTTATTAGTTACTGAATTTAATGATCGAAAACGATTTAAATCAACTTTAACAAATTCATCACTAATAACTTTTGGTTTTGTTTTTTTAACAACATCATCATCATCATCACCATCAATATCATCCACATCATGATCATCATCATCATCATCGTCATTATTATTATTATTGTCATTTAATTTAAAATGTTTTCTTGTTTTTCCTTGAGATTTTGATGTTGGTGAATCATTTGTTATTTTTCTTGTAGTATCAGATATAATTTTTTGTGAATCAGATATTGTTTTAGCAAGTTGAGTATTAATAACTTCTATACTATCAACTAATTTTTGTACATCATATATATCACTACGAGGTGGACGTGGTGGAGGCATTTGCATTAATATTGTATCATCACTTGGTGCTAATAATGAATAATCTAATATTTGATTTTCATCACGTACATTTTGTATACGTGCATCAAGTGAAGCTATTCTTTCTTTACAAACATTTTGTAATTCATCATACCTTTTTAATGTTTCTGGATTTGTATTTATTCTTGGTTTATCAATATGTTTATTTAAATTTTGATGTATATATCGACAACTTGGATTATCACAAGTACATATATTATTACGATTATCATTTTTTAATTTTTTATTATCAATAATTAGTTTTTTTCTAATATTATTATTTTTATTATTATTATTATATGTTTTATCATCATCTTCAAATCTTAATGGTCTTCCAATTCTTAAATAATTTGGTTTATTTGATGGAATTCTTAGAGTTCTTGGTGATGGAGTTTCTGGTGTTGATACTGGACTTATATTATTTGCTCTTCTAATATTATTTATTGGGGAATTTAATAATTGAAGTATTGGTGTTATATTATTGTCATTATTATTATTATTATTATTATTATTATTATTATTATTATTGTTATTATATGATGCACCTGGTTTTGTTGCTGGTAAACTTGCATATGATGTTGATGTATCAGATGTATAATTATTTCTAATCATCATTTCTTTTGGTGCTGATGTTTTTTTATTTAAATATTGTTGATGTTGTTGATGATTAAAGCTTGAATTATTAAAACTCATATCAGTACTGGTATCAACATAATGATTTTTATCATGAAATTTTTTATTATTATCAATAATTTTAGTTTTTTTAATTTTTTCACGTTTTTTAGGACTTGTTGATCTTGATACTGGAGCTGATGCTGAATTATTATGTACTGGAGAACCAGCTTTACTTGTTGGTAATGATTTAATTTCAGATTTATCTGTATGATTATTATTTATATTTTTATTATTATTTATTATTACTGAACTTGTATCATTACTACTACTACTACTACTACTGTTACTATTACCATGTCTTATAATTGTAACAACTGGTTCAATATATTTTAATGTTTCTGATTTTGTTGTATCATTATTAATTTCATTAATTTTATTATTTTCTTTATTATCATCATGATTTTTTATAATATCAACTTGTATATTTTTATCTTCAACTTTATTTTTAACAATTATTTCATTTTCAATTGTTTTTTTATTTTTATCATTATTTATTGTAATAACTTCAATTTCTGGTGTTATATTATTTATTGTTATTTTATCATTATTAATATTTGTTGGTGATTTTTGAAATAAACGTGTTACACTTGAACTTAATATATTATCTGGTAAATCATTACCATATTCTTTTAATAATAATTTTTTTTGTTTTTCAATTCTTTGTAACATTTTTAATATTTGTTCATCACGTGTTATATTTTTATAATCTTGTTCATCAGTATCAGATGTTATTGTTTTATCATTATCACTATCATGAATTGTTATTATTCTTTCAACAAGTGGTATATTACGTTGATTATCAATAATATCATCAAATGCTCGATTCATTTTTTGTTGTTTAATTTGTTGAATTTCTTTTTTTCTATTATGATTTTTTATAATTTTATTATTTTGTGTTGATGATAATAATGATGCTGCTTTTAATTTTCTTTCTTCACGTGATAAATGATCTAAATTATCCATAAAATTTTGATAATCATTACGTATTTGTTCACGTAATATTGCACTTTGTCCACGTGATTGTGTTTTTAATTGTTGTTTTCTTTTTTTATTAATATCATTTGATTTTAATAATTCAATTGAGCATGAATTTTTAGCAATTTCATTTGCATTTGGTTCATTTGTCATATTAATTCTTTTAGCAAATTCTGTATTACTTTTATATACATTATGTTTACCAGTAAAATGATCATACATATGTATGTCGTCATCATTATTAACAATTGATGAAGTTTTAGATTTTATTTTTTTTTCATTAATTTTATTATTACTTGTACTTTCATAATTTGACGATGAGTCATTTGTCATTGAATTTGTACTTTTATCAGTTGAAGTATCTTGTTTATAATCTCCAGGATTATATCTTGTTGTTGTTTGAGTTGTTTTTTCAGTATTTAAATTAAATATACGATTTCTTGTTTCAATATTATTTCTATTATCTAAATTATCAGTTATTAATTGTATTTGATGATCATCTTCATGAATTTCTTTTCTTTGACGTTGAGATGATTTATTTTTACGATAAGTTGATGATATTTTTAATGATGGTTTTGAAATTACTCTAACTGGTGATTTTTTACTTATATTTTTTTTTAATACATGTTTTTTAGGAGTTAATTTTGTACTTTTATCATCATTTAAAGTTGATATTAATTCGTCATTATTTTGTATGTCATTTTGTGTATTATTTTTTTCGTCATTTTGTACATCAATATGTTTTTTTTTTGGTGATGTATTTTTATTTAAACTTGCAATCATAGAAGATCTTATATTTTCTACATTTCTTACTTGACGAAGACGTTCTTGTTGTACAACAACTGGATCATTAATTTGTGCTGATTCTTTTAATCTTTGATTTGCAATTTTACCACGTTCTATAGCAACAGTGTGATTTGAATTTTTTTTAGTATCAAGAATATTATCAACATCAACAGGATTATGTTCTAATTGTGTTGTTGCTGAATTATGAGCTATTCCAATATCTCTAATATCATTTTCATATTTTTGTTGTAATTCCAATATTTTTTGTGTATGTAAAGTATTTAATGATGAATTTTTATTATTTTCATATTTATTTAATTCACTTCTAGCTGTATTTTTTGCTCTCTCTAAAATTCTTGATGACATGTCTTTTGATTGTTGACGAACCTTAAGAAAAATAATTAATTTTTTATTTATAAATATTCATTTAAATTATTAAACAATACATTTAGTAATAAAAATAAAATTACATTTAAAATTTAATTAAATTACCTGTGCCAAACGTAATCTTTTTCTTCTTTCACGTTCATTTTTTTTAATTTGTTCAACGTCTGATAATATTATTTTTTTTTTAATACAAACTGGGTTTCCTGTAACGGTTACATTTATTGACATGATTAATGTTTTTTTAAAAAAAACACACTATTGAATATTATGTCATAAAATTTTTAATATTTCAATAATTAATTAACATAAATTATAAAAATTATATTATTAAATTTTAATCACAAAAAATATATGAATTATAAACTAATATATTTATACACAATTTGTTGATATTTATTTATTTTATTTATGTTTTTGTGTATAATTATTAAAAAAATACTCCAAAAAAGAATCATCAAATAACAACAACTGCTACTCTCCCAACGAACCAAGAAAAATACATACAAGAAGGTCAACTCTATAATTTGTTTATGATTATGAATAATATAAATAAATCTCTCAAGTATAGAGGCGCTGACAAAAGTTGAATTACTTAAATTAAATTAAATTAAAATTAAATAATTAAAATTTACATAGATAAAAAAAAAAACATTCTATTTTTATTTTTAAATTATTTTATTATTATATTATATGATTTTATAAATATTATTTATATAAATTTTTAGAAATTAAATCAACTTAAAGGGTTGTTTCCACTAGTCAACTTTTCAATTATATTTTTGTCACCAAAAAACAACTAGATTTTGTAGTTATATTTGAGAAAAAAAATTTAATTGTTTTGTTTTTATTATATTTTTTTATTTATATAATTAATTTTTATTTAATTAAATATTTAATTATACAAACTTGGATCAAAAATTTGAGGGAAAAATCTAAATTTACGACTCGACCAAATGAACAAGATCTATTTTGATAAACAACAATAAACAACAACAAATATTGTTTAGAATTTAAACAAAGTATTTTATCATCATTTATCTATTTATATTATATAAAAATATAATTGATAAATAGTATTTAATTAATTAAATAAATTGTACAAAATTAAATTTGACAGTGGAACTGATTCTTTGCAGTAAAAAACTGTGTAGAAAATATAATTTCAAACTGTAAACAAAACTCTCTCTGTAAAACATCAACACACACACTGACATGTGACGTTGTGAGAGAGAAATTGATATATATTTTTGTTTAAAAAACTCTGTAAATTAAAATAATATTATATCTTTTGTTACTTTTATTATTATTCAAAAAAAAAAGCTATAAAATTAAAATAATAAATATAAATTAAATTGTTTAAAAATGGCAAATAGATATTTTAATTCTGATCGTAATCGTGAGAGTTATCCATCTCAAAGATACACAGGTAATTAACATTCTTTTGTTTTAAAAATTTTAATTATACCTATTATTATTTATCAAATTTATATTCAATGTTATTTATTTATTGACTATTAATTAAATTTTTTAAGATAATGTTGATTATGGGGGCCAACAAGGTGGAGATTATTACCAAGCGAATACAAGTGGATATTCTTATCAAAGCAATTCATTTGGTGGTAATCAATCACCTGGTCGTGGTGGTCGTGGTGGTAGATCTGGTGGTGGTCGTGGTCGTGGATCTCATCCATCAGGATTAACTGGAGCAGAAATTGGTTTATATTATCGTGATAAAAAAAAAAAAAATACAGAAAAAAAAGATTTATATTATTTTTCTATAGATCCAATTGTTGAAAATAATGTTAAAAGTTTATTAGATAAATTAAATACACCATCATCTACACATAATAGTAACAATAGTAACAATAATTATAATAATAATACAACAATGAAAAATAATAAATTTGAAGAAAAATACAATTGTATTCAAGATTCAAATTTTAAACGTAAATATTTAGATATTGTTTCTGGTAATATACAATATAATTTAACAAAATCAATGTCATTAAGTTCAAAATTACATGAAAATTCAATGATAAATGAAGAATTAATAAATAAACAAAAATATAAACAATCATCAAATGAATATATAAATATGTTAAAAATACGTGAAAAATTACCATCATATAAAATGAAAGATAAAATATTAGATTTAATAAATGGTAATCAAGTTGTTGTTATAAGTGGTGAAACTGGATGTGGTAAAACGACTCAAGTTGCACAATTTATTCTTGATGATGAAATAATACGTAATAGAGGAAGTATAACAAAAATAATTTGTACTCAACCAAGAAGAATATCAGCAATATCAGTTGCTGAAAGAGTTGCTGCTGAAAGAGCTGAAAATATTGGTGATAGTGTTGGTTATCAAATACGTTTAGAAAAAATTATGTGTCGTGATTATGGTAGTATATTATTTTGTACAACTGGTTTATTACTTCAATTTATGCAAAATGATCCAGCATTAAGAGATTATTCACATATTATATTGGATGAAATACATGAAAGAAATACTGAAAGTGATTTTATAATAACATTATTAAGACAAGTTATACAAAAACGTTCAGATTTAAAAATAATATTAATGAGTGCAACATTAAATTCAGAAAGATTTTCAAAATATTATAATAATTGTCCAAATATTCATATACCTGGTTTTACATATCCAGTTAAAGATTATTATCTTGAAGATATACTTGAATTAACTAAATTTCGTTTTCCACCAGCACAAAAATTACCAAATAATTATAAAAAACATTTAAAAAAATTTAAAGAAATGAAAACAAAAGTTAATAATTTTGAAGATTTTATTGAACCAGCATTACGTCAAATGGAATATGATAATATATATTCTAAAAATGTTATAAATGAATTAAGAAATCCAAATAGTGAAGTATTAAATTTAGATTTAATACAATCATTACTTGAATATATATGTAAAACAAAAAAATCAGGTGCAATATTAATTTTTTTACCAGGTATTATGGATATTACAAATTTAAATAAAAATTTATTATCATCTAATTATTTTAATTCAAATAAATTTCATATATATTCATTACATTCAAGATTACCAACAAGTGAACAAAAAATGATATTTAAAAAACCATTAAATGATATACGTAAAATAATAATATCAACATCAATTGCTGAAACTTCAATAACAATTGAAGATGTTGTTTATGTTATTGATTGTGGTAGAACAAAATTATCACGTTTTGATGTTAATAAAAATATTGAAACACTTGAACCAGAATGGATATCAATTGCAAATTCAAAACAAAGACGTGGTAGAGCTGGAAGAGTACAAACTGGTGAATATTATAGATTATATACTAAAGCAAGAGAAATGACATTTGATGAATATCCAACACCAGAAATGTTAAGAACACCATTAGATCAAGTTATATTAAAAGCTAAATTATTACAACTTGGTCAAATAACATGTTTTCTTAGTTGTGTTATGGATCCACCAGAAGATAGAGCTATTGAATTATCACTTGATTTATTAAGATCATTAAATGCACTTGATATTAATGAAAATTTAACACCACTTGGTTATCATCTTGCACAATTACCACTTGATCCAAGAACTGGTAAAATGATTATTTGGGCATCAATGTTTTCATGTGTTGAACCAGTATTTTCAATAGCAGCTAGTTTATCATTTAAAGATGCATTTTATTGTCCACTTGGTAAAGAAGAAGATGCTAATAAAGCTAAATTAGAATTAGGATTAGGACAATATAGTGATCATATTGCACTTGCTGAAGCACTTAAACAATTTGAAAGAGCATATTATTATAGAAATGCTAGTAATTTTTGTTCAAAATTTTTTTTATCACAAAATACATTAAAATTATTAATTGATATGAAAAAACAATTTGCTAAATATCTTTATGAAATGAAATTTCTTAATAGTGATGATCCAAATGATATAATATCAAATAAAAATTCAAATAATTTAGAAATGATTAAAGCTATTGTTTGTGCTGGTTTATTTCCAAATATTGCTATTGTTAAAAAAACTGGTAAATTTCCATCATTAAAAACAATTGAAGATGGAAATGTTAAAATTCATCCAAGTAGTATTAATGCCAAAGCAAATCAATTACCAACATCTTATGTTACATATTTTCTTAAACAAAAATCAACAGCAATATTTTTACATGATACAACATGTGTCAATGAAACTGCACTTATTTTTTCATCTTCAAAATGTTCAATAAGTATGTTTATTATTTATTTATTTACACTTATTATTTATATATCTAAATTATAAATTACTAAATTTTTATTATTTTTTTTTTCATCAGAACGTATTGGACCAAGATCAGAAATTACTTTAAACAACTCAATTTCATTCCTTTGCAAAGATTCAACAGCTGATATGATTCAGGTAAATTAATAATTTATTTTATTTATCATTAATTCATTAATTATGTCTTTTTTCATTGTTTAAACAATTTTTAAAAATTATTTTTGTTGTATATATTCAAGCAGTAAAATTACGAACAAATTTAAAAAACGTTTTTACGACCTCGTTGCCTAGGTAGCTCAGTCGGTAGAGCATCAGACTTTTAATCTGAGGGTCCAGGGTTCAAGTCCCTGTTTGGGCGGATATATTTTTTGCAATTTTATTTAATAATTTTTTTTTGCAACTTATTCAAAGTTATTATCTTAAAATATAAACTTAAACTTAAACTTCATTAATTTTTATAAGATATTAATATTTTTTATAGGATTATAAAACATTTAATGATTTTTTTTTTTTTTTTCTTGTAGAAACTTCGTCAAGAATTGGATAAATTGTTGGAATATAAAATTACTCATCCAGGAACAATTAGTTTGGATTCTCATGGTGGTCTTGTTATCAGGTATAATTTTAAAATTAATAAATAAATATTCATTGAAAACTTGATTGAATTAATAATAATAAAAATATGAAATATGTTTTTTTTTAATTTGTTGATCAGAGCAATCATTGAGTTGGTTTCAAATGCAGATTCACATAAACAATACTACTAATGTTTATATTATTTAAATGTTAATAAAAAAATGTTCTTTAATTTACTGGCTTTTTTTTTATTTAATTGTAAATATATTAGAGTGCATTATAATTTACTAGACAAGTGGCTATTAATAAATAAAATAAATATACTTGTTGATTAAATATTATGAAAGGTAATTTGAGTGAAATAAATTTAAGAAAAAATACAATGTACATTTTAATAAAAGTTATAATTTTTATTTAGTCAAAATTTTTATTGTAGAAAAAAAAAATTAGAAATGATTAATAGCTTCTACCAAAGAGAGTAAAGAATTTAGCTTTATTTTTACAATCTGGATGAACACATTTGATACCATTGATGTTGATTTTAGGTTGTTCAAATGGTATACAAAGAGTTTTAGCTCCCATTGATGGTGCACCAGCATCAGTACCTTCTTCTCTAGTACTATCAGCTTTAATATTATCTTCACAACTAATTTCACCACAAAATGGTGATAATAATAAATTTTTCTGATCAAGTTCTTTACAAAATTCTTTCCATTCATTTGTTTGTTTAATATGTTGATTCAATTCACTTTTGGCTTTATTAAACATACTGTCTTGTACTTTATCAAGTGTTTGTAAAATTGTATCAAGAATATTATTTCTACTTGCTGTTAATTTTTCACCATTATCACGTCTAACAAGAGTAACTTGATTTTTTTCCAAGTCTTTGAAACCAAGTTCTACTCTTATTGGTACACCTTTTAATTCCCAATGATTAAATTTCCATCCTGGACTATAATTATCACGATAGTCACCTTCAATTTTAAGTTTATTATCTTTTTTTAATTCACTTTCAAGTTTTAAACATTCATCCATTAATTTTTTTCTTTGTTCTGGTGATGTTGTTGATGTTATACCACATGGTACAATGATAGCTTGTACTGAAGCAACTTTTGGTGGTAATACTAAACCTTTATCATCACCATGCACCATAACCATAACACCAATTGTTCTTGTTGTAATACCCCATGAATTTTGATAAACAAATGATTTACCACTACCTTCTTCAATACCTTCAACTTGTATATCAAACATTTTTGAAAAGTTTTGACCAAGATGATGACTTGTTGCACCTTGTATTGCTCTACCACTTGCTGATACAAATGCTTCAACAGTTGTTGTATAATCACCACCAGCAAATTTTTCTTTTTCACTCTTTCTACCACGTACAACTGGTATGGCAAGATATTCTTCATAAATTCTAGCATAAAGTTCAAGAATTTGTAATACTTCTTCATCAGCTTCTGGTTTTGTTGAAAATGCTGAATGACCTTCTTGCCAAAGAAATTCACGTGTTCTTAAGAATGGTTGTGGATGTTTAAATTCCCATCTAACAACATTGTTCCATTGATTTAATTTTAATGGAAGATCTCTGTATGATTTTAACCATTTGGCATATGCTGGATACATAACTGTCTCTGAAGTTGGTCTTATTGCAATTGGTTCAGCTAAATCAGAATCACCAGATTTTGTAACCCATGCAACTTCTGGTGCAAAATCAGCAATATGATCTTTTTCTCTTTCCAATACACTTTTACTAACAAATATTGGGAAATAACAATTTTTAACACCAAGTTTTTTAATTTCAGTATCAAAAAAGTCTTTAATTATATCCCAAATTGAATAACTCCATGGACGAAGTATATAACATCCAGAAACATCATAATATTCAATCATTTCACCTTTGACAATAACTTGTGAATACCAATTTGATAAATCTTCTAATTTTTTAGCTTCAAGACCTAATCTTGTTCCTGTTTTAGAGCTATCATCTTTTTTTTCAACTTGTACTTTTGGTTTTTCCTTTTTTTGTTGTTTTTCATTTGTCTTGGCTTTAGTGTTACTGTTACTTGATTTAGCATCAGTACCGGCATTTACTGGCTTCCAATCTTGCCCAGTTGCTGATTTGTAGTCACTTTTCAATTTAAGTAACACATTTACTTCTGCTGTTATGACAGCTTTATCAGATTTATCTGCTTTTAACTGTCTTACTTTTTCACCTTGTGCAGCTATTTTTGATGATAATTCATCAGCAGATGAACTACTTGGTGTTGATTCCAAGGAGTCATCTTTTTTTTGTTGTTTTTCCGATGTTTTTGCAGTGGTGTTGCTTGACTTTGCATCTATAACAGCACTAGCATTTACTGGCTTCCAATCTTGTCCAGTCGCTAACTTGAAATCACTTTTTAATTTAAGTAATACATTAACTTCAGAAGTTATGACAGCTTTTTCAGCTTTATCTGCTTTTAGCTGTCGTACTTTTTCACCTTGAGCGGCTATTTTTGATGATAATTCATCAGCAGATGAACCAGTAGTGCTACTTGATTTAGCATCTGCAACAACAGCAGTATTAGTTGGCTTCCAATCTTGGCCAGTTGCTGACTTGTAGTCACCTTTTAATTTAAGTAACACATTTACTTCAGAAGTAATAACAGCTTTTTCAGCCTTGTCTGCTTTGAGCTGTCTTACTTTTTCACCTTGAGCAGCTATTTTAGATGATAATTCATCAACAGATGAACCAGTAGTGCTACTTGATTTAGCATCTGCAACAGCAGCAGTATTAGTTGGCTTCCAATCTTGGCCAGTTGCTGACTTAAAATCACTCTTCAATTTGAGTAATATATTAACTTCAGAAGTAATAACAGCTTTTTCAGCTTTGTCTGCTTTTAGTTGTCGTACTTTTTCACCTTGAGCAGCTATTTTAGATGATAATTCATCAGCAGATGAACCAGTGATGTTACTTGGTTTAGCATTTGAAGCAGCACCAGTACTAGTTGGCTTCCAATCTTGTCCAGTTGCTGATTTGTAGTCACTTTTTAATTTAAGTAACACATTTACTTCAGAAGTAATAACAGCTTTTTCAGCTTTGTCTGCTTTCAGTTGTCGTACTTTTTCACCTTGAGCAGCTATTTTAGATGATAATTCATCAGCAGATGAACCAGTGGTGTTAATTGGTTTGGCTTCTGTACCAGCACCAGCGCTAGATGGCTTCCAATCGTGTCCAGTTGCTGACTTGTAGTCACTCTTTAATTTAAGTAACACATTCACTTCAGCTGTTATGACAGCCTTTTCAGCTTTATCTGCTTTTAGCTGTCTTACTTTTTCACCTTGGGCAGCTATTTTAGATGACATTTCATTAGCAGATGAACCACTTGGTGATGATTCCTTGAATATTTAAAATATAAAATTAATTAGTTAATCATTAAATGAAAAACAATAATACAAAGCAGATGGTAAGTATTAAACGTGACATATGACGTCGGTGAAAAAGGTAGGGATGACATTCTTTTCTCCCACTATAACTTGATGAAATAATAAGTGGGAAAATAGATATGTATTACGAATGAAAATAATAAATAATAAAAAATGAAATAATAACAATGAAATATATACCTTATTTACTGGTTTGACTGATGATTTAGATTCAGTTGCTTTTAAAGATGTTGATGTTGTATGTCCATCTGGAACGTGGAACAATACAAGTGGTTGTTCACAAGATGAAAATCCACTTGATGGAGCATATGGTACATCACATCGGAAAAATCCTTTTCTTTGAAGTTGAATTATTTCACCTTTCTTGATTTTAGTCATTGCACTTTCACCCATCAATTTGACCTCTTTTCTTGTTTCTTTACCAACAAAATCTTTGAAATCATCATCTTTACCAAGAACAGCTTTACTGATAATATGATCAAAGTAAACAGCATAACATGGTACCGATTTGTCACATGATTTATCAGTTTTATCATCAATTAACCAAGTTAATTTAATTGTATTTTTGAAATCTTTATTTTCTAAATTTAATTTACCATCAATACTTGTAATAACACCATTTTTTTTATTAATTTTTTGAATAAGAATATTTCCCCAATTAATAAATGTAGCATTATTTCCTTCAACAAGTGTTTCAGCATCGGTTTTTTCAATAAGTATATTTGGTCCAATTTTAACTTGTTTTGTACCAATTGATTGATCTTTTGGATGATTTTGAACAGTTAAAGTACCATTAGTTGCTCCCTCAACTTTAACAGATATTAATTCATGATTATTTAAAGCAGTATATCTAATTGCAATTGGGTCAATGACTTTTTTATTGAATGCCCATATTTTATCCCATTCCATAAATACAACAGATCTTGAACTTCCTTGAGCAATGATAAATTGTTTGAGTCCTTCAACAGTCATTCCTCGTCGTACAATACCACGTACAGTTGGAAAACGTGGATCATCCCAACCATCAACAAGTCCCTCATTGACAAACCAAGTTAATTTTCTTTTAGATAATACAGTATTTGTCATGTTGAGTCTTGAGTATGCCCATATATGTGGACGACGTAAACCAAGTGCATCAATGAACCAATAAAATTGATCATCTCTGTCTAAATATTCAGTTGTTCGTAATGTCAATGTAACATCTTCAATACTATCAACAATTGGACATGCAAAATCATATGTTGGATATACATTATATTTTGTACCAGTTCTTGGATGTGGTTCTGGTTTACATCTGTATATTGTTGGATCTCTCATAGCACCATTCAATGAATCATAAAACATTTTAGCTCTAATACAACATTGTTGACCTTTTTCACTTCCAGCTTTCATTTCATTCCACATTTTCATATTTTTATCAACTGAATTATCTCTGTTTGCTGATGGTTCTTTCTTTTCACGTTGGTCTCTCATAATATCAGCTGGAGTATCATCAGCATATGCTTTACCATCTTTTATTAATTTCTCACAATACTCCAACATTAAATCAAAATAATCTGATGAGTGTGTAAAACGATCTGGTTTTATTTCGAGAAGTTTTAAATCTTCTAAAATTGCTTGCTCAAATTCAACATTTTCTTTTGCTGGATTTGTGTCATCAAATCTCATGATAAGCTTTCCTTTGTATGCTTGTGCATAATGTTGATTTAAAAGTGCTGCTTTAGCATGTCCAATGTGAAGGTAACCACTTGCTTCTGGTGGAAAACGAACAATTACTTTTCCCATTTCAGCACCAGGTAGATCAATAAATTGTCCTTGTTCTTTTTTTCCTGGACCATCTTTTTTTGTAACAGCTGGCTTTTTATTTTTAGAATCAGATTTATTATTTACAGTTTCCTTTGAAGCAATATATTTTTCAACTTCTGGAAGTGATAGTATTAAATTACACCAACGTTTAATATTATTATATTTATCATCAATTTTCATTTTAATTATTTTTGAAAATACATAAATATCAGCAAGAGTTAATCTTTTTGCAACAAGATAAGTTAATGTTGACAATGTTTTGTTAAGAAATTCAACAGCATTTTCAGTCAATTCTTTATTGGATAATTGTCCATTTGCAAAACTTATCCAACTGTCAACTTGACATTTTTCTAAACAACCATCACCACCAGCAAGTTCTGGAGCAAGTTGTTGTGATAAAATACGTATCACTGATGTTTCCAAATCAGCAAGAAGCTCTTTGTCATTATATAACTCAACATTTGTTTGTTTTTTCCATTCTTTAGCAATCTCAATACTTATTTTAACTTTTTTTGATGAATTTATTAATTCACTAACAATCAAGGCAGCTATAAAAATAAATTAATTGTTATATAAAAATATATTCTATAATTATCGAAAAATACAAGAATAAAAAAATATTTATTTACTATACCTAATGGACTGTCCCGAGAACTTGCAATTAGTTTCAAATTTTCCATTGCTCCAATTAAATTAATTGGAAAATTATTGACACGTTTTATTTAATTTTTTTGATGAAAAATATCATTAAATAATTGCCAGTTTTGGTGCGAGTGTTTAACCGGTTTGGCTAATATTCTAATAATAACCTAAAAAAAATCAACAATTAAGAATAAGTATGTGGCGACTCTATATTTAATTAAATCAAACAACATATTTAAGCAGTAAAAAAAAAAAAAATCATCTGAGGGTCCCGGGTTCAAGTCCCTGTTTGAGCAATCATATTTTCTGCAATTGTTGAATAAATATTTTTTTGCAAATATTTTATCATATGGTGGTCTTATTATTAGGTACCGATTTTACATTTATAAATAAATATTTATTCAAAACTTATTGTATGTATTTTATTGTAAATATATTGGAGTGTATTATAATTTATAACAAACATTAATTGATACAAAATTGTGGTTGAAAAGTTGGTGTTATTTAAAATTCATTCAAATTGCAAAAGAACGACCAAATAAGTTGCAATTGTATAAGCAATCTGTAACAATTAAATTTCTAATTAATCATTTGTTATTAAAATAAATATAAATTTATATAAAATCAACTTACTGTTCTTAATAAAGGTAAATTAACATTAAAACATCCAGCAGCTGTAAAGTTCAGTTGACGATTTATCACATTCAATGATTTTTCAAGATGACATTTTTCAACAGCATCTTGGTTGCAATGAAGACATCGTTTCCATTCAAATAATATGTAACCCATTCTATTCGCCTTTAAAATTAAATGAATTATAAATTTACCAACACAAAAATATTTGTTTCAATCAGATGAAATTTTATTTGATAAACTTACTTCAAACGTTGCTGAATGACAAGCCCAATTGATTAAAAAAACTTGCCAAATTGATATAGACAACCAGGCAAGTAAACAAATGGTAAAATAAAAATAATCTTTTGAATTAAGTGTCCAAAAAATAACAAAATAAAAATCACTAACAATATGAAGACTCAAATTACCAAGCCAAACAATCAATGACCATGAATAAATATCATCAAGACTTTCACCAGCAGCTAATAAATTTTCATAAAGTTGTACAATTAATTCTATATTTACAATTTTTTTTGGATAATATATTATTCTTGATGATTTTTTTGATGGTAAATTTTTTAATGCAATCTCATTTAAATGATAAAATCGTTGACCAAGTAACATAACAATTCCACTAAATTTTGTAACTGAAATTGATGAACCCAAATAAAGTAACATATAAGTAAAATTTTCAATAAATGGCTCAAAAAATGCCATCATTCCCAATTGATTAATTAACATCCAAATAAAACCATTTGATATTATTATTGACCACACAAAAATAACAGTATTTTGTTCATTTCTTTGATGAAATATATTACCAACTGTCTCATCATAATCTTGAAGTATATTCCATATTTTTGTAAATTTATTCATTGTCAACAAATTCAAGATTATATCAAAGATAAGTACCAAGTAATTTAAAATAACCTGTTGATAATAATTGATTGTAAAAAAATATACTTTAAATATTAAAACTCATTTATCAAGTTTTATTTTTCAGTAAAATATAATTTATAAATTTTTTTTTTCTTTAAATAATTACCTTGCCTATTTCGATATCACCAAACACTGATTTATTTTTTTCATCAGTCGTCATTAATTTAGTAAAAACACTGTAAATAGCAAATGTATAAATACAAATATTAGTAAATGAAAAAATCATATATTTATATGAAGTTGTTAATTTATTATTATCATCAAATTTATATGGTGCAATGCCAAACAAACGAAATATTAAAACCATAGGATAAATTGAATCAAATAAAGTTAATTTTGTATCTTTAATTTTTTTAATACGTTCGTTATTTGATGTTTTTTTATATTTTCTATAAACAATAATACTATTTGTTTCTAAAATTGGTTGAACATTTAGAATATTCATGTTTTTATTTAGTTTTAACAATTGCAAGTAATAAAATTTGTAATGCATTAGAAAAGTAAAAGTTTGCATTGAATGTTATCATAATAACTAATCTATTATGTATTCAACATGTTGGCCAAAACACATTAATCATTGTCAAAAGTTTATTTTGTTTTTGAATTATTAATAATAATCCAAGTACATCAACAGCTAACATAATATTAACATATTTGTTGAGTGAACTATTTTGATAAGAGTAAACGATAATCAATATTATTATGCAAGTAATGAAAATAAAACTAAATATTGATTTAAATATGTACTATTATTTGTTTTTTAGCATTTTGATTAATATTATGAAAAGTGACTTGATGGGAAATAAGTTCAATAAAAATACAATTTACGTTTTAATACCAAAGTTCTCATTTTTATTCAGTCAGTTTTTTAATTGTAGAAAACAAAAGTAATTAATAGCTTCTACCAAAGAGAGTAAAGAATTTAGCTTTATTTTTACAATCTGGATGAACACATTTGATACCATCGATGTTGATTTTAGGTTGTTCAAATGGTATACAAAGAGTTTTAGCTCCCATTGATGGTGCACCAGCATCAGTACCTTCTTCTCTAGTACTATCAGCTTTAATATTATCTTCACAACTAATTTCACCACAAAATGGTGATAATAATAAATTTTTCTGATCAAGTTCTTTACAAAATTCTTTCCATTCATTTGTTTGTTTAATATGTTGATTCAATTCACTTTTAGCTTTATTAAACATACTATCTTGTACTTTATCAAGTGTTTGTAAAATTGTATCAAGAATATTATTTCTACTTGCTGTTAATTTTTCACCATTATCACGTCTAACAAGAGTAACTTGATTTTTTTCCAAGTCTTTGAAACCAAGTTCTACTCTTATTGGTACACCTTTTAATTCCCAATGATTAAATTTCCATCCTGGACTATAATTATCACGATAGTCACCTTCAATTTTAAGTTTATTATCTTTTTTTAATTCACTTTCAAGTTTTAAACATTCATCCATTAATTTTTTTCTTTGTTCTGGTGATGTTGTTGATGTTATACCACATGGTACAATGATTGCTTGTACTGAAGCAACTTTTGGTGGTAATACTAAACCTTTATCATCACCATGCACCATAACCATAACACCAATTGTTCTTGTTGTAATACCCCATGAATTTTGATAAACAAATGATTTACCACTACCTTCTTCAATACCTTCAACTTGTATATCAAACATTTTTGAAAAGTTTTGACCAAGATGATGACTTGTTGCACCTTGTATTGCTCTACCACTTGCTGATACAAATGCTTCAACAGTTGTTGTATAATCACCACCAGCAAATTTTTCTTTTTCACTCTTTCTACCACGTACAACTGGTATTGCAAGATATTCTTCATAAATTCTAGCATAAAGTTCAAGAATTTGTAATACTTCTTCATCAGCTTCTGGTTTTGTTGAAAATGCTGAATGACCTTCTTGCCAAAGGAATTCACGTGTTCTTAAGAATGGTTGTGGATGTTTAAATTCCCATCTAACAACATTGTTCCATTGATTTAATTTTAATGGAAGATCTCTGTATGATTTTAACCATTTTGCATATGCTGGATACATAACTGTCTCTGAAGTTGGTCTTATTGCAATTGGTTCAGCTAAATCAGAATCACCAGATTTTGTAACCCATGCAACTTCTGGTGCAAAATCAGCAATATGATCTTTTTCTCTTTCCAATACACTTCTACTAACAAATATTGGGAAATAACAATTTTTAACACCAAGTTTTTTAATTTCAGTATCAAAAAAGTCTTTAATTATATCCCAAATTGAATAACTCCATGGACGAAGTATATAACATCCAGAAACATCATAATATTCAATCATTTCACCTTTGACAATAACTTGTGAATACCAATTTGATAAATCTTCTGATTTTTTAGCTTCAAGACCTAATCTTGTTCTTGTTTTTAGGCCTTCATCTTTTTTTTCAACTTGTACTTTCAATTTTTTTTTTGGTTGTTGCTTTTTAGCATCTGTTTTACTAACATTTACTGGTGATAATTCCTTTAATATTTAAAAAAAAAAATATATAAATTAATCAATGACTGAATAAAAAAAAAAAAAAATACAATACCATAAATATGTATTACAAATAAAAATAATAAATAATAAAATATTTACCTTGTTTACTGATTTCACTGACGATTTAGTTTTAGGTGCTTTTAAAGCTATTGAAGCTGCTGTATGTCCATCTGGAATATGGAACAACACAAGTGCTTGTTCACAAGATGAAAAACCACTTGATGGAGCATATGGTACATCACAACGGAAAAATCCTTTTCTTTGAAGTTGAATTATTTCACCTTTCTTGATTCTAGTCATTGCACTTTCACCTATCAATTTGGTCTCTTTTCTTGTTTCTTTACCAACAAAATTTTTAAAATCATCATCTTTATCTAGGACTGCTTTACTAATAATATGATCAAAGTAAACAGCATAACATGGTACCGATTTGTCACATGATTTATCAGTTCTATCATCAATTAACCAAGTTAATTTAATTGTATTTTTGAAATCTTTATTTTCTAAATTTAATTTACCATCAATACTTGTAATAACACCATTTTTTTTATTAATTTTTTTAATAAGAATATTTCCCCAATTAATAAATGTAGCATTATTTCCTTCAACAAGTGTTTCAGCATCTGTTTTTTCAATAAGTATATTTGGTCCAATTTTAACTTGTTTTGTACCAATTGATGGATCTTTTGGATGATTTTGAACAGTCAAAGTACCATTAGTTGCTCCCTCAACTTTAACAGATATTAATTCATGATTATTTAAAGCAGTATATCTAATTGCAATTGGGTCAATGACTTTTTTATTGAATGCCCATATTTTATCCCATTCCATAAATACAACAGATCTTGAACTTCCTTGAGCAATGATAAATTGTTTGAGTCCTTCAACAGTCATTCCTCGTCGTACAATACCACGTACAGTTGGAAAACGTGGATCATCCCAACCATCAACAAGTCCCTCATTGACAAACCAAGTTAATTTTCTTTTAGATAATACAGTATTTGTCATGTTGAGTCTTGAGTATGCCCATATATGTGGACGACGTAAACCAAGTGCATCAATAAACCAATAAAATTGATCATCTCTGTCTAAATACTCAGTTGTTCGTAATGTCAATGTAACATCTTCAATACTATCTACAATTGGACATGCAAAATCATATGTTGGATATACATTATATTTTGTACCAGTTCTTGGATGTGGTTCTGGTTTACATCTGTATATTGTTGGATCTCTCATAGCACCATTCAATGAATCATAAAACATTTTAGCTCTAATACAACATTGCTGTCCTTTTTCACTTCCAGCTTTCATTTCATTCCACATTTTCATATTTTTATCAACTGAATTATCTCTGTTTGCTGATGGTTCTTTTTTTTCACGTTGATCTCTCATAATATCAGCTGGAGTATCATCAGCATATGCTTTACCATCTTTTATTAATTTCTCACAATACTCCAACATTAAATCAAAATAATCTGATGAATGAGTAAAACGATCTGGTTTTATCTCAAGAAGTTTTAAATCTTCTAAAATTGCTTGCTCAAATTCAACATTTTCTTTTGCTGGATTTGTGTCATCAAATCTCATGATAAGCTTTCCTTTGTATGCTTGTGCATAATGTTGATTTAAAAGTGCTGCTTTAGCATGTCCAATGTGAAGGTAACCACTTGCTTCTGGTGGAAAACGAACAATTACTTTTCCCATTTCAGCACCAGGTAGATCAATAAATTGTCCTTGTTCTTTTTTTCCTGGACCATCTTTTTTTGTAACAGCTGGCTTTTTATTTTTAGAATCAGGTTTATTATTTACAGTTTCCTTTGAAGCAATATATTTTTCAACTTCTGGAAGTGATAGTATTAAATTACACCAACGTTTAATATTATTATATTTATCATCAATTTTCATTTTAATTATTTTTGAAAATACATAAATATCAGCAAGAGTTAATCTTTTTGCAACAAGATAAGTTAATGTTGACAATGTTTTGTTAAGAAATTCAACAGCATTTTCACTCAATTTTTTATTGGATAATTGTCCATTTGCAAAATTTATCCAACTGTCAACTTGACATTTTTCTAAACAACCATCACCACCAGCAAGTTCTGGAGCAAGTTGTTGTGATAAAATACGAATCACTGATGTTTCCCAATCAGCAAGAAGCTCTTTATCATTATATAACTCAATATTTGTTTGTTTTTTCCATTCTTTAGCGATCTCAATACTTATTTTAACTTTTTTTGATGAATTTATCCATTCACTAACAATCAGAGCAGCTAATGGACTATCTCGAGAACTTGCAAATAGTTTTAAATTTTCCATTGCTGCAATTATTTTAATTGAAAAATTAATGACACGTTTTATTTAATTTTTTTAATGAAAATATCATTAAATTATTAACCTATCATAACCTAAAAAAAAAATCAACAATTAATAATAAGTATGTGGCGTATTCTATATTTATTTTAGTCAAACGAATATTTTTTGCAATTGTTGAATAAATATTTTTTTTTTGCAAATATTTTATCTTATGGTGGTCTTATTACTAGGTACAGATTTTTCATTTATAAATAAATATTTATTTAAAACTTAATTCCACTAATAATAATAAAAATATGTATTGTGTTTTTTTTTAATTTGTTGATACAGAGCAATCATTGAGTTGATTTCAAATTTTTTTTTAAATAGACAAATTACCTCTTGAAAAAAAATAAAATAAGAGGATTAATTATTACTTAATTTCCAATTGCAATAAGGATAAAATATATATATATATTTTTTTTTTTTTTTAAATAATTATTTTAAAATTAAAAAATATATTGTCTATTAAAAAAAATTAAAATCAATAATAATTTTTTTTTTTTCAATTAAATATTAAATTGAAAAAATTAATTAATAAAAGTTACTAAATTAATTAAAATCAAGTGTTCATTGTTTTTATAGATTTATTAATATTTGAATTTGAAGATTTTTAAGAAAAAAAAAAAATAATAAATAAATAAAAAGAATATTTAGATTATTTTAATTTTTTATTTCCATCAAAGTCATCAAGAAAGTAGTTTGTAATATTAAAGTGTCAATGAAATAAAAAATTAATTAAATAATGGACCCTTTAAAGACAATATATATACTATAAATGTATTCAAGTCATTAACAAAAAAAAAAAACATAAAATAATAAGAAAATAATAAATAAAACTAGTCCTCATATAAAAATAATAGAAAAAATTATTATTGGATATTATCGAGACTGCTTGTACGTTACTTCCCATTTGCATATGATATCTTCCTTACGTATATGTCTCGAATATAATTAATTGTAATCCAATAGTATTGATATCAAAAATAAAATAAAATAAAATACCAAGTAATAATTAATAATAACATAAAAAAAAAATATTAAATAAACGAGATTAATTATTTTCATGCATTTTATAGAAAGTGGCCTAGATGTTGCAAACATATTATAATATAAATTTTTTTTTTTTTTTTTTTTAAAACAATTTATTCATTGTTTTATTCTCTGTCGGCTGTACACGTAATTTTAATGTATACATTTATTATATGAATAAATTAAAAAAAAAATAAACAAATCGCAACATATGATTTTTTAGATGTAAATAAATAAATTAAAAAAAAAACAGAGAACATTATATTTATGGTTTCATTATTTGTTTGAATTATTTATACACAAATTGTCCAGAAATTAATTTATAAAATAAAATTTAGTATCATAAAATAAACAAATTAATATGGTTACAATAATTTTCCATTTGTCCATAATATTTAGACATTATTGTTATATTATCTATTAATTTAAAAAATAGAAAACAAAAAAATTAAAATAACAATTGAAATAATTATTATTGTAATTAATTTTATTATTTTTTATTATTTATTTTATTGTTTTTTATTAATTTGAAACAAATCTGAAAATATTAAAAATATAATTAATTAATTTTATAAATAATTCAATTGTAACTGTATTAAAAACAAAAAGATTAAATAATTATGTAAATTATTGTAATTACTGAAAAATGATAAAATAATTGTTAATTATTAATTAAATTTGTCTTTTCCAAGTCACCCAGGAGGTAAGACTATGACTCGTTTTTTTTAATAGTGGTATCTCCGGTAGACCTAATCCACTTCGCTCGCGGGGTATCGCACGCACGCACGCACGCATTCACGGTATCACGTTAAGGGTTAATCACGAATTCACGGTAACGAGGGGGTAACGAACACGGTATAGCTGCAGCTATAATTTCGATCGCGATCGCGTTCGCATAATAATATTATAAGCGCATTCGAAAAAAAAAAAATCTACCCGCGCGATTAGCTAAAACATCCTGTGGAAAAAAATATAAATTATAAAATAGTTTATTTAATAAATTATTCAAGATAAAAATTAAATATTTTAAATAAATTAATTATCTTACAATTGTATCCAATTGATGATGTAGAATAAGCACCAGATCCACGATGAAATTGTCTCTCATTAGCATTGTCATTCAGATGAAGCAGTTGTGATTTTTTCTATGTATTTTATATAATTGACACTGATCCTATAAAATAATACAATGATAAAATAATAATTAGTATTTTATATAATTATATTGATCAAAAAATTAATTGTTTTAATATTTAATATATACCTTTGATTTATTTTCTGATCTTGATATTGTTTTGTTGGCATCAAGTTATTAATTTAATTGAACAATTTTTTATTATTTTTCTGGTCAATTTTGCAGTGTCTTTTTATCTAAAATAAAAAGAATAATATTAGTTGAGATGACACTGAATTAAAATGATTATGTTTGATACAAATCCATGATTCTGGACAGCCATCACAGGTAGTTTGAAACCCCAATTGATATACCCTGATAAAATAAAAAATTAAATTAATGTAAGTATTTCCAATTAACTTTTTTTTTTTGAATGCTTTGTATATTTATTTATTTTATTACCTCTTGATGGTGTGAATGTCCTAGACAATTGATATGAGCACTGATTACAGCATCCATGAAAAATATATCCAAGTGCCTATCAAATAAATTTAAAAAATATTAATTAAATAAATAATGAAAGTATTATAAATTAAAAATATAAATATTATTGATACATTCAACTCACCTGAGTATGATATCCCTTCTTTTATCAACAATAAAATAACTTTGAAATTATTGTTTGTTATCCAATTCAGCTATTATTTTTTCTGGTCATCTTCATGGTGATCTTTGTATCTATAAAATAATAAAAATATTTAATAAAAATATATCAAATTATATTTACAATTTTTTATGTTTGATACAAATCCATAATCCTAGACAGGAGCCATCACTGCCATCACAGATTGTTTGGAACCCTGAATGATATATCCTGATAAAATAAAAAATATAATTAATGCAATTATTGCAATCACTTTTTTTTTTACATGCTTTGTATATTTATTTATTTTTATTACCTCTTGATGGTGTGAATGTCCTAGACAATTGATATGAGCTCTGATTACAGCATCCATGAAAAATATATCCAAGTGCCTATCAAATAAATTTAAAAAATATTAATTAAATAAATAATGAAAGTATTATAAATTAAAAATATAAATATTATTGATACATTCAACTCACCTGAGTATGATATCCCTTCTTTTATCAACAATAAAATAACTTTGAAATTATTGTTTGTTATCCAATTCAGCTATTATTTTTTCTGGTCATCTTCATGGTGATCTTTGTATCTATAAAATAATAAAAATATTTAATAAAAATATATCAAATTATATTTACAATTTTTTATGTTTGATACAAATCCATAATCCTAGACAGCCAGCCATCACTGCCATCACAGATTGTTTGGAACCCTGAATGATATATCCTGATAAAATAAAAAATATAATTAATGCAATTATTGCAATCACTTTTTTTTTTACATGCTTTGTATATTTATTTATTTTTATTACCTCTTGATGGTGTGAATTTCCTAGACAATTGATTTGAGAAAAAAAAAAAAATAAAAAAAAATAAATGTATTATAATTTATAAATTAAAAATTTAAATACTGTTGATACATTTAACTTACTCTTACATATATCCATGAGTCATTTTTTAGTAAATCCCCAATAGACTTTTTATTTCTCCTGGTTATCTTCAAGCTGATCCTTTTATCTAGAAAATTAAAATAATTTCATCAGTTAATAGTACAAATTAAAATTACCATCTTTTATGTTTGATACAAATCCATCAATCTCAGCAGACATTCGAAGTAGTCAACTGCAACTGATATCCTATTAAAATAAAAAATAAAATTTAAAATATTTATTTAATTTTAGATTATAACAAAAAAATAAAAAATAAAGAAATAATAGATTTATAAATTTTTTTATATTTATATTATTACCTCTTTCTGTTGTTTATTATCATCACTATCTCTTTTTTCCTAGATAGGACCAACCAGTTGGCCATTCGAAAAAATATTAATTATATAAATTATAAAAATTATTTAAATTAAAAATATAATATTACTCAGTAAATAAAACTCACCTGAATACTTGTTTATCAGTAACAGAACAACATCATAATTATTTTTTTTTCCATTCTTGTTTCTCTTTATTCAATGTTGTTTTTACGTCCATAGTTTTTTATATTTATTTCTCACAATGTTATCTTTGTATCTGTGAAATAATAAAAATAAAATTAGTCAAAAATAAATACAAGTAAAATCATCATATATTTTTTTTCGATACAAATCCATTTTCTCAGCAGTCATCACAAGTAGTTTGAATCTCCAATAAAATTATATATATATATATTGTAATTAAATCCTTAATTATTCCACGAATCTTTGGCTCCAAACGAATGAAAACGATGATTCCCTGTAAATTTCTCAAACTCATGTAACATATTATAAAAAAAAAACAAACAAAAAACAAAATTGGCCAGTATATACATGCAAACATAGTCAAATAAAATCATAAAAATATACAATCATGGCTGTAGCTATAAATAAATAGATAGATATAGATAGATAATCAGAAACACAGATAGAAAGATAGATAGAGATATAGATAGATCGATCGATCGATAGAAATAAGATTACAGACTTGTTAGCGTTACCCAGGGTGCACCTCGTGGAGGTCTTGTCTGTACTATCACCCCATAATAATTGTTTTTTGACTTACTTTATATGAACATGTGGTACAGCAAAATTCAAGATGCAGCGGTGATTCAACAGTCCAAATTCTGATGATCCAACAGCTCAGCTAGACCTGTAATAATTTTTCTATAATAAAAAAATAAAATAATTATTCAAATAAATTAATTGTGTCTTTTTCCAAGTCACCCATGAGGTAAGACACAAGACTCGTTTTTTTTATAGTGGTATCTCCAGAAGACCTAATCCACTCGTCCTCTCCCACACACACAATTTTTTTAATGATAGGACATTTAACACCATGTTCCTATCACTCTCCCTATATTAAATTGTAACATATAATTAAAAAAAAAATTTTGACAAGATTAATATATTTTATATTATTATAATTAAATAAAAATTGTTTACAAAATTATATTATCTTAACACAGTTGTCCTGGCGCATAGGAAAAAAAAACACCAATTCCATACTACCTGTCAATGAATTTATAGTGACTAACCGATAGAAATACTAACAGCACTACAATATTATCAATCACAAAAGTTGCAGAAATTGATCCACTTCCTACCCCAAAGAACGTTGTGCTAAAAAAAATAAAATTTTATAAAAAAATTGACGTAATTTGAAATGGAAAAAGTTTCAAATTACATCGCCATGTTTAAATAAAAATTGATGTAATTTAAAATGGATAAAGTTTTAAATTACATCACCATATTTAAAAAAAAATTGATGTAATTTAAAATGGAAAAAGTTTTAAATTACATCGCCATAATTAAATAAAAATTAATGAATTTAAAATCGAAAAAATTTTAAATAACATTAATTTTTAAATAATAAAAATTATAATAATATAATAATATATTGTTACTTAGCCAAAAGTATTCATAATTTATGTTATAATTTAAAAAAAAAAAAAAAAAAAACGCGCGCAACATTATAATAATCACTGTCACTGATTATCATTTATTAATCACACACACATACACACACACTTATTTTTAAACGCAAAAACACGAACCGATTGTTGGCCACGCGACACGGATACGGACGGACGGACGGATTTAGTGATATATATCTCCGGAGATATATATCACTTCGCACGCGGATATAGCCGCTGCTATATTTAAAAAAAATCATGATTTTTTCCTGAAAAATTAAAACACAAAATAAAAAATAATATAAAGAGATAGAAATAAAAGAAGATAAAAGATAGCTACAGCCATGGATTACAGACTTGTTAGCATGACCCGGGGTGAACCACTTGGCGGTCTTGTCTGTACTATCACCCCTTTTTTAAATATATATGTAAAAAATTAATACAACTAGCCTACAACTTACAACTGGCTAGAGGGACTTACTTCATTATCATGTTGAGTCAAACAGCAAAATGTTCAGAGGTCGAAAGGTGCTAGTCCGGATGTCACCACAGAGAACTCCAATGAGAAGACGACAACCGTTACACAGCTTCTGGAAAAAAAAGGAAAAAAACAATTTTCAAAAGAGAAATTTGATTTTTTTTTTTTTTATAAAATTTTAAATTTAAAAAAAAAAAAAAAATTTTAATATTTAAATTATTTAATAATTTTTTATTAAAATTTACAATTCGATGTGAAAAAAATTTATTTAAAACTCAATACGCCTGGCAGATTTTTTTTAAACGAAAAACTACGAGGTTATACTTGGTTAATTTCTTACCTTTTCCAAGAGGACCCTCACACTGCAACTGCTGAAGCTGAACTGACTGAATTTCTTACACGACGATCCTTTTTAAGCTTTTCTGCAAGTCCAGAGGTCGCCAGTCCAAATGTTACCACAGGAACTACCGAGAAAAGCCAACAATCGTTACACAGCTTGACCTCACAGCAGGACATCCTTCTAGAAAAAAAAATGATGAAATCTGGTGAAATTTTACCAGTAAAATGATGAAATTTTTAAAACGTAAAATCATGAAAATTTTATAACGTAAAATTTTAAAGTAAAATTTCTAATATTTTTTTTTCTTTTATAAAATTTTAAGTTTAAAAAAAAAATTTTTTTTTAATTTAAATTATTTAAATATGTTTATTAAAATAATTTAATTTATTTAATAATTTTTTTCCAAATTTAAAACTTATTAAAAGAAAAAAGAATATTCGAAACTCAACACTTACACTTTTTAGAGAAAACCATGAGATTGTAACTTGGTTACGTTCACATATTTTACTATTTTAATTATTTAAATAATTTAATAAATATATTTTATAAATTTATTATTTTAAGAAAAAATATCTAAATGTATTTACCTTTTTTTTTTTATACTTAAAAATTCACGAGGCTTCACGCGTTATAACTTGTTATATTTTAAAATACTATAAGGTATAATATGCTTGCTGGTTGAAGGGTGTGCAGCCAGCAAGAGTCAAAGTCTGACCAAGTATGACTGACTCTCTTTTTTTTACGAGTGACTCAATGCAGTTGAACTACAAGTTTCGACAACTGAACTAATCAAATGTCTGAACCAACCGTTACACCATAAAGCCTACAAACCAAAAAAAAAATTTTAATTAAAAAAAAAAAACATTTAATAATTTAAAAATAACAAAAATTGTATCAAAAAATTAATATTGATTTTATAAGTATATTATATATACACACAGTAGTAGCTACGATAACTTTAAATTTAAATAAAAAATTTATCACCGGAAGTGCATTATAAAAGTTTATTCGGGTTGACAATTTAAATCACAGATGGAACTAGTGTTGCATTCCATCTCATCTCACTCACTAGCGCCACCTATAAACAAAATGGCTGCCTTCTCTAATTTATTCATATATTTATATATTTTTGTTATTAAAATTCTACAAATAAATATTATTTAAAAAAAAATATAAATAAATAAACAAATGTTATAAATTAATGTAATTTTGACACTATAGAAGTGATAAAATTATAAATTATTCTTCTGAAATAAATATTTGAGAGAACCACATCAAGTAAACACATTCTCATATTCAAACACTCATACTATTTTAATCAGCTGTCAAATGTCAATTGAAATGTTGACAAACAATTAAAAAAATATTAGTTATAATATTATCTAACAAAAAACAAAAAACAAGTATTTTGTACAAAAAAAAGAGTCAAGTACTCGAAATTGTAGTGAATTTGTAATGTAACTTGTTTTGCCATTAATTAATCTAAAATGTTAAAAAAAAAAAAAAAATAATAAAAAAAAAAAATTATACTTGACCCTGCGTAGTTTTTCCTAAATTAAAAATAAAATTTTAAGCCAACATTATTCAATCTTATGTTTAGCAGGGTCAAGTATAATTTTTTTTTTTTATTATTTTTTTTTTTTATTGCAATTTTTTACAGTGCCCCCTTTATCAATTCCATGAACTATCAAATTTTTTTTTTTTTTTTTTGCTTTTTATTTATCTGGAGCAACTGGGCAAGGTTGTTTGACAGATAAATATTATTATATTTTTTTTTATTATATTTTTTAAAATAAAAAAAACAATTTTTAATCAACAAAAATATATTAACTACAAAATCAATAAACAATTAGTTAAAAAATAAATAAATAAAAAATGCAGTGTAATGAATTAATAGATTGTGATGCATCATCAACATCAACAACAACAACAACAACAACAACAACAACAAATGATGATGTTGATGGTTGTCCAGTTGTCATAAATAATACTGGTTTACGTTGTGGTGAATTATCAGGTCTTGAAATTCTTGATGAATTTCGTGAATTATATAAATCCAGAATAAATAATATTGATAAACAAGATGATAATTCATCAGAATTAAAAATAAAAATAATGACTGAATGGATTAGAGATCTTGATGAACAAAATACAATGCTTGTTAAAACAGTTAAAGAATTAGAAGATGCAGCTTCATCAAGAGTTAAAGTATTAGAAAATAAATTAAAAGAAACATCTGGTATATTATCAAATAACATGTCAAAAATTGGTAAACCATCTCAAGAGGTAATTAAATATTTTTCTACAATTATAATTAATATATTTTACATCTCATTTTAATTTTTATTTTAGACACTAAATAATCTTGCCCAAAGAATTGATATTTTAGAAAGTGAAGAAAAATCACTAACACAAAACATTGATTGTTTAAATTCAGATATTCGAGGATTAATTGAATTATTAAATAGAATTTCAACAAAAAATGATTGGGATTTAGATGGAATTGAATTTTATTCAATCAATAAAAAAGACATTCCAATTCCAACTGGGTAATTAATTAATTATTTTATTACTTTGAAATATAATTTTTTTATTTTATAATTAATTTTATTTTACAGATGGCCATGTGGACAGGTAACAAATCTTCAAAAATCTAGAAAAAAAAAATTTCGTATTATACTTGAACTTGATAATAAAATTGTAAATTCATTAACACCATCTGTACCTTCAAATTGTGATTGTCAAAGTCAATTGAATATTCATTCAAATTCAAATTCACTCAGTCCTCTTTAACATAAATTTATTTATATTTTTCTAATTATTATTATTATTATATTTATATAAAAAAAAAAAAAACAAAAAAAAATGAAAAGAAAAAAAAAAGTATAACATGAGTTTATTTGTTTATTTATTAGGGCGGGGGAGATGATGATAATGTTGATAAAATTGAGTAAGTAATATATTTTATAAATATATTTAAAAAATATTTTAATTTAATTTATTTGTTTTAAATTTATATTTGATGTTTTGAATAGATATCAAATGGATTTACACAAACGTATTGCTGAATTTAATGAAATAATACAAACCAAGGAAGAAAAAATTCAAATATATAAAAATAAATTCGAATTACTAAGAGACAAGTTGAATAAACGTCAAGAAGTTGATGGCTCTGATGATGATGTAAGATATTTATTTAATTTTTTATATTTATTTTTTTTATTATTACGTCGTTGTTATCATGAAGATTGCGTAGATCAAACAAATGTTGGAACTCGTGGGTAGTGAATTAAACAATGAAATAAATCATGAAAATACCAATGAAGATATTGATTGTTTAAAGTTTAAAATTGAAGATAAAACAAGGATTATACAAGAATTAACAGATCAATTAAATAAATTAGAAAAGGTAAATTTTTATTTATTTAATTTAATTTAAACAAAATAATTAAACAATATATATTTTCAGGAAAGTTTAGAGAGTCGTGAAGCTCTTGCTCTAGAAGTTGCTAATAAACATGACACAAATATATTATTTAAAAATAAACTTGCACATCTTGAAGATAATTATCATCGTGTTATACAAAAATTAAAATATCAAGATGAATTAATTAAAAATATGCGTGAAGATAATCAACAAAAAAATGATAAAACAGTAAGTTATTTATATTTTTATTAAATAATTATTTTAAAATATTCTGTTTTTTTTTTTTTTTTTTAATTCATTTATTTTAGCTGAATTATTTATCAAGTCCTAATAAATATAGTAATAATTTGACAATAATAAAACCATCAAGAGTTATTAAAAAAAATGAACTTAAAATAAAACGTCAAGCTGATAAAATAATAAAAGAAACAAGTGAATTATTAAAAAATGATAATTATTTAAAGAAGAAATGATTAATAATTATTACTATTATCACAAATCATACACCACTTCCTGATGATAAATAAAATTCCTAGATCCATTGTTATATTATTATTTAATTGATGAAAATTTAAACAAACTTTGGTTTGATAATTTTAGGATATCACTTCATCTTCAAATAATAAAAAAAGTATTGAAATTAAAAATGACAATACTATTTCAAGTCTTGAAAAAATTAAAAATATGATGGAAACTGAAAGTAATTGTTTGTTTAATTTAAAACAAGAATTTTTTGATATATATTCAATAATTAATAACGTTGATAAATATAAAGTTAGTATAATTTATTTGTTTTCTACTTTGAGTTGTTATTTTAATTTAATTTAATTTAATTTATTTATTTTAATGTTAATTAGATTAATTCAGAAGAATTTATAACAAGTATAAATAAATTATCTAAAAATATTGACAAATTATCTGGTATATGTTTGGAAAAAACAAAATCATCACTTGAAATTGAATATATACTTCAAGAATTTAAAGAAAATAAAAATATTATTATTCAAAATGAACCAGAAATAACAAGAGAACAATTTGGTTTAATGGCTGAATATAGATTATGTACTGTTGAAATACAAGCAGCAACTGAAGATATTAAAGATGAAATTGAAGAAATATTATCATGTTTAAATTCACGTAATAATATATTTATTAATTTAAAAAAATTTATAACAAATACAAAAAATAATATATCTATGAAAAATGATAATTTAATAATATTAAAAAATAATTTCAAAATTTATAATGATGAAAAAATTAACAATAAAATTACAAATGAAACTATAGCATTGTCATTATTTGATGATGTTAATATATTAATTGATGATGTTTATAAAAATACAAATAATATGATAAGTGAAATTAATCAGATATTAATAAATGATGAAAAAATTGAAAAAATATTTACTGATAGATCTAAAAAACTTGATAAACTTGAGGGTGAAATTGATTATGCACATACAAGAATGCAAGATAATTTAGAAAATATTATTACAATGAGTGAACAAGCCAATAATAATGATGATAAACCAGTTGATAAAAAACAATTTGAACAACTTGTTAATTCATTATCATCAAAAGAAAAACTTGTTAGTATTTTATTTATATTTTTAATTTTTTTTTTAAATATATTTTATGTTAAAATTATTTTATTTATAGTTGGAAAATAAAGAAGAGATTATTCGTATTCAAAAAAATTCTATACAAGTTGCTGAAGAAGAACTTAAAAATTTAGATGAAAGATTACAAACAAAGGTACTTGAAAATTAAACAATAAATAAATATAATATTGTGTTAATAATTTTAAATTTTTAACAATGAATTATTAATTTTTTTTATGCTTTTTATGGACTTTAGTTGAATATTAGCATTTATATATTTATATTATTTTATTTCAAGTAATTTATTAAAGATATTTTAATATATAAATTATATAAATTATATATTTATAATAATTAATTTATTTATATTTTTAGATTAATGAACAAATTCGAATTATCAATAATTATTTGGAAGAAAAAAAACATTTATTAGAACAGGTTTGTTTAATTTTTAACACTCACATAATTTATGTTTTCTTTTCAATTTAAAAATATAAACTTCAAGTATTTTTAATTAATTAAAATTAATATTATTCAGAGTCAACTACAAAATCAAACCATAAGACATTTACAAGATGCTTTGGTTGATGCAAAAAAAGGCTTATCAAAAAGTCCAGGAATATCTCATCGAGATAATAAAACACCAACTGTATTCAACAATAATGATATACAAGAAATATAATATTATAAATAATTAAATTGATTTAAAAAAATTAAATTAAAATGTATTTGTTATTATAAATAACATCAGTTGTAAATAATAAATAAATTCATAAAAATTAAATCAAGTTTTTATTGTTTTATTATTTAATTTTAGTAAATTTTTTTATAAATAAATTTTACTTAATTTTAAAATATTATTATTTGTCTTTTAGTTTGTCAAGATTATAGAAGAAAATTCAGATTTAAAAAAAGAAATTTTAGCTTATCGAAGTGATTTTGGAATAATAAATAAAGAAATCAATTATGAACGTGAAAAATTTATAAATTTAATAAATAATTATAAAGAAAGACTTGTTGTTTCACAAAAATTATTAAAAGAAAAATCTGATGAATTAGCAAAACTAAAAGCTGATTATCAATTTATTAATGTAAATATATTTTATTTTTTTGATGATTTATTATTCTTTTAATAATAATTTTAATTGTTTGTTAATTTTATAATAGAATAACTGTTGTATACTTGAAAAACAAATACAAAAAATTGATGATAATTATGCTAAAACATTATCAAATATTCTGAGTAATTTTAATGAACTTCAAGTTAGATTAAAAACAATTGAAAATGATTATCAACATGTATCAAATGATTTTAAAAAAAGTCAAAAAATGCTTAGTGATGCATCAAAACGTGAAATTGATTTACAAAAATCATTAGCTAAAGCTGAATTAAATACTGAAAAAGATAACATTATAAATAAATTAGAAAATAAAATTGTTGATCTTCATTTAGCATTAGAAGAAATGCATAGTAAATTAGGACTCAAACAAAAATGTCATTGTTATAAAAGTCAATTACTTTCTCTACGAAAAAGGGTATATATTTTATAAATATATTATAATTAAATTATATTTTAATCTTAATAATTATATTTTTATTTTGTTTTTTCCACTTTGAGATTACTATTCTTCAAAAACAATCAAAAGATTTGATTAAATTGAAAGATTTATTGGCACAAAATTGTAAAAATTTTAATAAATACAACTGTAATTATTTAAACAATAACAAAAAACGAAAACGAGATAGAGAAATATTTAAAAAGTAATTATAAACACATATATTTTAATATTATCTATATGTAAAAATTTATTATTTTTTTATTTTTTTAAAGACGTAGATTATTTACTGGTGACAATCGACATTTAAAAAATAAAAAAATTGAATTAATTGCAAATCAAATATGTCAAAAGGTAAAAACAAAATTCAACAAACAACAAACAAAATAACAAAAAAAAAAAAAATTAATTATATATATTTTTTACAGAATAATATGATGAATACAGTGCCAATAATAAAAAAATATAAAAATTTTTCAAAAACAAATATTGATGAAAATCGTGACTTTGGTTATCAATCATCAAACAGTTAAATTAATTTTAAATAATTACAAACAAAATCTTTTTTTAAATAACAAAAAATTATCAAAAAAAAATAATAAAAAATTTTGTTTATAATAAATTATTCAATTTAAAAAAAAAAAATAAACACAAATTTAATCTACAAATAAAAAATTGATTAAAATTAAACTCATTGTTTTTTTTTTTTATATAATTTATCATGATTTTTATAGATAAAAGTAATATACATTATGCATATAATAATAATATAATAATAATAATAATAATTGTTATTACACGATACAATCTGACAGTAAGAAAAAAAAGAAAAAAAAATAGATTTGAAATAATAAAAGGTATAATTAATTAAAAGCAGAATAGCCCCCTGCTATTTTACAATATTGTTTTTTAATTATTTATTAATTTGCGTGCCAAAAAATTTTTTTTTAATTATCATTATTTCATCTAATAATATACCATACACGTAAATATTTGTTTAGTATTTATCATTCATCATCTCTTTATCATTAATTATTAATTCTTACATAAATCATTATTATTTTTTTTTTGTTATTTTTGAATTTTTATAATTTTTTTTAATATATAATGTATTTTATTTATATATTTATATATTTATAATAACGAACACCGGCCATTACTACTAGAATAAAAAACGGGACTCATCGCCTTTTATTAAAATCTTTGATATTATTATATATTTTTTATTTAAATTATTATTATTTTAAATAACAATAATATTAATTATTTTAATCCCAATTTACCAATCTTTTTTTTTTGTTTTATTATATTTTTTTTTTTAAATCAAATAAATCGTCAAATGCATTATTTTATACTGTTTTATTAATTAAAAAATTCATATCCCGTTTATCACACAATTGTTAAATAATTATTTTTAAAATTTCAAGTCTTGGTGTCATTATAAATTTTTATTTAACTAATTTTTTTTATTTTTTTCATTTTTGTGTGTCACGATTAACCCGCGTATTGTTAATTATTTATATATTAATTGGAAATCCCCAAGTCACTTTTTTATTGATGAAAAATTTGTATATATATATATATATTTATTTTTTTTTTTTTAATTAATTTTATTTAGTTTAATATTATTCACGTTGATGGTTGATACAACTGGGGATCCGTTATTAAACAGTACTTGTCAAACAAGACAAATACAATGAGTTTAATAAATCTGCAAAAATAAATAAAATTTAATTATTAAAATTTCGAATTGAATGAATTAATTTTAAAATATTTGTCATTGTATTATTTTTTTATTTAATTGGTTTTATTTTTAAATAACAAAATAGTGTATTTTTTTTTTAATACCAGCAATAAATTTATATTAAAAAAAAAGGGTGATAATTTATCAATACTAATTTTTTATCAATTGATTAAAATATTTAATAAAGGAAATTGTATTTAATATTAAAAATAAATATGATGTTTGTATAATTATTTATTTAAAATATTAATTATTTACAGTTGATTAAATTTCATAATATTAAAATAAAAAAAAAAAAAAAAGGTAAATAAAATTTAAATTAAATATATCTTACAAATTTGAGAAATCACGGACAACTTGAGCAAGAACGCCCCGTAGCTTTTTGACCTTCAGCTTCAGCAAGTCGACGACCTTGTCCACTTGTACTTGCATTACCCGATTGTTCATTCTTTGGGAGTTTTTTAGCTATTTAAAATTAATTATAAAAAAATTATATTAATAAATAAATATAAATAATCAAATAAATAATATGTGTATATATATATATTTTGTTAAACTTACCAATTGCTAGAAATATATCATTAACATTCATTGCTGTTTTAGCTGATGTTTCCATAAATAATAAACCATTTTCATCAGCATATGCTTGAGCTTCTTCATAATCAACAACACGTTTATTAGCTAAATCAGCTTTATTACCAGCAAGTGCAATAACAATACTTGGACTTGCTTGTCTTTGTAATTCTTTAACCCATGTTGTTGCTCTAACAAATGTATCTTGATTTTGTATATCATAAACAACAATTGCTGCTTGTGCACCACGATAATACATTGGTGCTAAACTATGATAACGTTCTTGTCCAGCTGTATCCCATATTTCAAATTTAACAGTTGTATCTTCTAGACATACTGTCTGTGTTAAAAATGCAGCTATAATAAAATAACAAAAATAAATTAATAAATATATAATAAAATTTTATCAATTGTATAATTTAATGAACAATAATTATTGTTACTTACCACCTATTGTACTTTCTTGATACTCATGAAATTGTCCTTTAACAAACCTCAATACCAAGCTTGATTTTCCAACAGCTGATTCACCAAGTAATACCAATTTAAATTGACATATTTTACCTTGAGTGCCATTTGGCCTCTGGGCAACCGTTCCCCGGTTTGACATGTCAACCTGTAAAATTAATATAAATTATTTCATCATTAAATATATATTAATCATAAATTTATTGTTAGTTTTATCTCATTGTCAATATTAACTTGTACATGTTAATTAATTTAATACAACAAAAAAAATATATATAATAATAAATTACGAGGTCATAAATATTTATTTTAAATATTATCAATTATTACAACATTATAATTTTATTTAAAAAAATTTAAAAAAAATAGAAATATATATTTTAAATATTGGAGTATATATTTTATAGCTTTTTATGTTTATCAAATTTTTTTTTTTAATCTAATTATTATTGTTTCAGGTTGATCTTCGACGACGCCACCGACGTCGTTAACCGATTGTCGCGCCGCCGCCGCCGCCCCAACTTGTCAAATATAGGATATATATTTTATTATTTTTTTTTTTCCATTAAAAAATATTTATAAATAAAATTTTTAATCCTATAATAAACTAAAATTGATAAACGTTTTTTTTTAAAAAAAACGATAACAATGATACATGATAATAAAAAAAAAACATGATTCATCCACAAAAAATTTTTAGGATCCATTTTATTTTTGTGGTTTTTTTATTTTTAATATTTTATATAAAACTGCGACATAATTTAATTGGATAAATAATAATTTACAATAAATGACTCACAATGTTTGCGTGACAGACACTTGCTGTGAATAAAAAAAAAAAAAATATAAGTGTCTTTGTCACTCATTGACGTATAATTTGTATTTTTTCTTTCATTTTGTTGAACAAAAAAAAAATAATAATAAAAATATCTTTAAAACAAAGATAAGAAGAAAGGTCAATTTTCAAATATTAAAAATAGTATAAATATTTTTTATTTAGTTTATAGATTATAGTTAAAATTAATGTAAAAATTTAATGAACAATTTTGTTCACATCAATCAAAATGAAGAAAAAAATAAAATAAATTATAAAAATGTATATTTTTTTTTTGACCAACATTGATTGTTAGTTTGTTTTACTTATTTTTTTTCACAATAATAATTACCACAATAACTTTTAAATATTGATTAATTTATATATGTTATTATTGTTAATTTATAATATTTTTTTTTTTTTTACCAAGACGCTTTGACGTGGGTTGCAAGAGACTATGTACGATCAAACAATTTTGCTACGCGTGCTCCGTAATTATTTTTATTATTATTTTATATTGTTTTTATTTATTTACCTTTTTTTTTATTTTTTTTTTATTATTAAATATTTATCAACAGTTGAATTATTTAGTTGTTTGTTTTGTATTGTTAATGCACAATCACATACACTTTAATGTTTATTAATTGTTATTTTTATTGTACGACGAGAAAAAAAAAAAAAAAATGTAATTTACAGTTTTTTTTTTTTTTATTTCTTTTGGTGAATCAGTGCATCCTCTTCTTCATCATTGACAACATGGCCGACACATAGACACGTACTCACACACTTTTTTCTCTCAAACGCCCTCTCACTCTTTATTTTTTTTTTTTAACTAAATATTTTTTTTTTTTTATCTAATATTGTTTTAATTAATAAATTTTTTTGATATAAATTGTTTGTAAGTTTAATTTGATGTGTGGTTATTATTTATTAATGATATTGTTTTGAAATAATTTGTATTTTATTTATTTATGGTTTTTTTTTTTTTGACAATGATATTTGTTATTTTTGATAATTTTTTTTTGTCTTTGTTTTTTTGGTACCAGCACGTTCCATGAACGAAATGAACGAGATTAAATAAATAAAAAAAAATATGATATATATGTATATACCTATAACTTGTATGTGTTTGTTGCTTTTGTTTTTAATAAATTTTTTTTTGAGAAAAAAATATTTACTAGAATAAAGGAAAGTTTACACTGTTTTTTAAATAGAAATTACCAAAAAATCTAGTGTTTTTTATTGTTATTTTAATGAAAATAAAAAGAAATTATTGATTTTATTATTTAAAAAATATCTTATAAATTATTGAAATTAAAATAAATTGATTTTTATTGTTTTTTTTTTCAATAATTATAATAATTATAAACAATAAATTTTAGTTATCTAAACCACCGCTTAACGCTCTCATGTCAATATTTTACTCATCGAGTTTCTTGTTTACATAAATTTTTATAATACATGGCCAACAACTGTTATAATACTGATCTGTCAAAAGATATACTTATTTATTTTTTTTTTTGTGAATGTTATTATTTTTTTGACATGTTGTTTACCAATTTGTAAATATTTATTTATACTTATTGATAGTTTTTCAAAAGATGAAACATTTGTAAAATAAATTTCATATGAAAAATACAAAATTAATGAGGCTTTTTTAGCAAAAAGCTTGATATTTTAATCAGCTGTCATTCCAGTCAACTTTTGTATCTTGATAAATTCATATGTCAATTAAACAAACCGACAAAATGATAACAAAGGATATAATTAATATAAATAACATGTCAATAACTGAAGATAATCTCACTGAAATTTGTAAAAAATTGGATGAAGCTGAGGTAAGTTGATTAATATAAAAAAAATGAATATTTATAATTTTTAAAATACATAAATTGATATATAATTTTATTTAAAAAATAGCAACGTGTAAATAAAAATTTGGAACAAATGCTTCAAAGACATTGTCACATTGAAACAAAATTAAAAAGTATAAGTAAAGTATTACCAAATGTTGGTGTTATTAGAATTGAAGGAGAAAAATTTTTAGATAAAATTGAAAAAACAAATAAATTAGCTGAAACAGTTAGTGCTAAAGTAAGACAACTTGATAATGCTAGAAGTAGAGTATGTGAATGTCAAAGTCGTGTTAATGATATATTAGATTTACAATTATGCAGTGAAGGTGTTGCAACAGCACTTCTTAATGAAGATTATGAACAAGGAGCTGGTCATGTTCGTCGTTATTTATCAATGGATCAAAAATTATTAGAAAGAACAGCTGATGATGTATCTGAAGATCGTGTTAGTATTGCTGGTTCATTAACAACACTTAGACAAGCTGCTGATCAACTTAGAAAAGTAGTTACACGTAAATTTGATGATGCAGTTAAACAAGAAGATCTTGCATCAGTTGAAAGATTTTTTAAAATATTTCCATTATTAGGAATGCATGATGATGGTCTTATTAAATTTAGTAATTATCTTTGTGTTAAACTTCAAGATTCAGCAAAAAAAAATTTATTATTAGCATTAGATGTTAAAGGAAAAGATGAAAGAGCACCAGTTATTTTTGCTGATACAATGACATTACTTTTTGAAAAAATTGCAAGAATAATTGAAGTTCATCAACCAATTATTGAAACTTATTATGGTCCTGGAAAAATAATAAAAACAATTAATATATTACAATATGAATGTGATAAACAAGTTAAAAAAATATATCAAGAATTTGTATTATCACGTTTAATATTAAAAAAAATACAAAATATAAATGATTATGGTAGAAAACAAGGTATTGAAAAAGTTGAACCAAAAACACTTGATCTTCTTCTTGGTGAATTAACATTAATGCATTCAAGAACAGAACTTTATATACGTTTTATTCGTCGACGTATTACAAATGATCTTGAAACTGCAATATCTGATGAAGATGAAAGATTAAAACATCTATTAGAATTTGATGAAATGATTAAAAATTCTGAACTTTCACATGTTATGCAAGAAATATTAGGTTCATATTTAGCATTAGAAAGATATTTTTTAGAAGAAAGTGTTATTAAAGCATTGGGTATGGATACACTTGAACATGATCAACAAACATCAAGTATGGTTGATGATGTATTTTATATTGTTAAAAAATGTGTACGTCGTTCAATAACAAGTTGGAGTATTGATGGTGTTTGTGCTGTTGTTAATTTAGCATGTGGTATACTTGAAGGTGAATATTCAACACGTCTTAAAACAAGATTACGTCAAGGTTATCCAGCTGGTTATTTAGATCTTGCACAAGCATATAATGCATTTCAAACAAGTATACAACAAGGTAGATTACAAACATCAGATACTGATTATTCAAGATTAATGTTTATGGCATATTTAAATAATGCTGATGTTAGTATTGAATATGTTGAAACATTAAGTAAAAGTCTTAATAATGAAATTAATTCAGCATTTTCAAATATACAAAAAAAAGATCATGATAAAATTGATAGTTGTCTTGCTGGTATGAAAAATGTAACAAGTACATTAAAATCAATTATTGATTTTGGAATGGAACAATTAAGAGTTAGTGCTATTAAACCAAGAGTAACACCTTGGCTTGATTCATTTTTAACAATAAATCATCAAATTAATGAAGATGAATTACTTAGATATGAAACTGATGAACCATTTATTCAAACACTTGTTAAAAATCTTGATGGTTTATTAGAATCATTTAAAAATAGTTTAACTACATCAAATTATGATGCATTTATTGGTATTCTTACAGTTGAAGTTACATCTAGACTTGAAAAAGTTATTTTTAAATCAACATTTAACAGGGTAATTTATTTTATTTTATTTTTTTAATTATCATAATCTTTTTTCATATTATAATTATTTTAAAATTTCTTTTATTATTTTTTAGCCTGGTGGACTTATTCTTGATAAAGAAATACGATCACTTGCTAGTTATTTAACGTCATCAACATCCTGGTCAATACGTGATAAATTTGCACGTTTAATGCAAATTGCAAATATATTAAGTGTTGAAAAAATTGAAGAATTAATTGATTATTGTGGTGCTGATTCAATATCATGGCGTTTAACACCAAATGAAGTTAAAAAAATATTATTATTAAGAGTTGATTTACGTTCTGATGATATAAAACGTCTTAAATTGTAATTAAAAAAAAAATATAAATAATATAAACTTATTTAAGTACAAATATTTTTTATTAAACCCATTAATAGGTGTATAAATAAACATAAAAAAATTACTTATTTCAACAGTTACAATTTTGTTTTTTTTTTTTTTTTTTATAATTTTAATTTCTTTGTTATTGCATTAGTTTTTTTTTTTTTTTTTAAAAAACTTGATTAGTTTATTTTTAAATTTTACAAATAAATTGAAAAAAAAAAAAATACATTAGTTTTTAAAATAATAAAATTATCATGTTTATATAATTATGTCTGTACAAAAAATTAGACAATAAAAATACAAATTAATTTAAAAAAAAAATATTTAAAAGTATAAAATTTATTTATTTTGGTTTGTTAGATAAAAAAAAAAAAATTATTCAATTAATTTATTTTCTACAGTTATAATATTGTGCCTTACAAAAATATAAAAAATTGAATATTTTATTTATTTAGATATATTTTTTTTCTAATTATTTTAATAATGTATCATGGACAATTTTTATTTCATTTTTATAAATACTTTCAGAGTATTTACTACTCTTATTATAATTGATAATATTTATAATTTATTTATTAATAATGAGCATGCAATTACAAAAAAGCTGATTAAAATTTTAACAATAAGCAAGTATTATTAAAAAATTTTTTTAATTGACTAAAATGATTATTGTTTATATTATTATTACTGAGGAAATTCATTTAAAAAATCACTTGTTTACGTACATAATTATTTTCTCTTTTTTACAAGTCTTTTTTTTAAAATTAAATATTAATTTAAATAAAATTGAAATTTTAAAAAATTGCAAATGCCACGTTATTTTTTTCATTTTTGGACAATTAATTGCAAAAATAATTTAAAAAAAAATGTAATTATTTTTTGTTTAATTATAAAACAGCTTGTAATATTTTGGTTAAAAATTTAAAACAAAAAAAAAAAAAAAAAAGAAGTAAATCTTGATACCTTATGAGGTATGAATTAGTAAAAACTGATGAATTAATTTAATTTAAAAATTTTTTTTGTAAATATAAATGTTGGAATGTTGATGGTATTTGGTATTTATGATAAAATAGCAATACTACGTCTTGGACCACCAACACAAATATTATCTAAACTTGACCATTTTTTAATTCCATTTTGTAATGCTTCAGTTGTAACTTTATCCTCATACATTCTTGACATTGCTTCAAGTTTTTGTGCTTTTTCTTTACTCAATGGTTCACTTGGAAATGTTAATTCATTTGCTTCAGCAAGTGTACGTAAATCAAAATAATATTTTGCATAAACACTTGATGGTACATTTATATTAAATTGTAACATTTCTAAAAATTGTCTTTCCAATTCATTCCTGTTTAAAATATATATTCAATTAAAAATTAAAAATAAATAAATAAATTAAGTATTTATAATACTTACATATCTTCAACAGTAATATCTTTAAGTATTTGACAATAATCAACATTCCATACAGCTTGATCATCCCATACTTTTGATGCTAATAATATTGCACCAAGTACAATACGTTTCCAATTACCAGGTGTTATATCAATTTCAGCATATGTTAATAAACGTTCAAGATAAACAAGTGTTATTATTGCACATTCAGCAGTTAATTGTGCAGCATTAAATAATGTTCTTACAAATTTATATATTTGTTTATGTTCTGGATTATGTTTATCATAATCATCAGAAATACCATCTCTTGTTAATGGATGTATTTTTTCATCAAATATATCAATTTGTCTTTGTGATGTACGATTTTTAATATGATAATAAATACCAAGTGCAACACATTTAACTGTATTTTTTAAATTTGGTTGTGATACTGTACTGTCATCAAGATATATTGTACTACAACTACTACTTTTTTTTAATTGTCGTGTATCTGCTATTTGATGTTGACTTTTTTTTCTTACCATACCATCTGTTAAATTAAATTTTTTTATAAATAATATTATTTATTTTAGAATTTCAATTATTTACTCACTTTCAATAGCTTGTTTTGATCTTTCTAAAAATATTGTACCAGTACATGGATGTAATGAAGGATCAGAATCCCAATCTTCTGGTTCACGTTCACTAATATGTTGTAAATTTGTAACACTAAATTCACCTTCTGGTAAATGTTCCTCTAAATTTTTACCACTAGTATCATTACTTATTTCTTTTCTACTACTTTGAGGACTTGAATAACCACAACAACTATTTTTATTACCCATTTTTATTTATTTATTTAATTTAATTTAATTTATTATTTTTAATTCAAAATTAATAATAACATAATGCAAATTTATCAATTAATTAAGCCGGTATTTTTTTTAATTTTTCATAAATTATTTATTCACTTGTTTTATTTGAAATTTATTTTGACATTTCTAATTAATTTAATTAATTTATTATATTAATTAATTTATTTATTTTATTTTTATTTTTTTCTATTTATATTTATAATATTTTGATATTTTAATGAAAATATATATCAAAAGACATCATTTTTTATTGTCCGCCATTATTTCAATAAATTTTTTAAAATATTAAATTTTTTTTTATTTTTTTTTTTGATAAAAAAAATTTACATGTAAATATTTTTTAGCTAATAAATTTTGACTTGATTTGATGAATATTTATTTATTATTTAATTTTTTTTTTTATATATATGATTACATATTGATATACTGATGTGTTGATAATAATAATAATAAAAATAATAATAAATATTAATTACTAATTGTACGTGAGAAGGAAGTGACAACAGACTGTACATAGAGGTCAGGAGGTTGACACTGACACATATGTACACTTACACACATATACACTGGATGACACTTAAATGTATGTAATTGCAAATGTGTAATAATAATTAAGGATAGTTTACATTTGCGACAAAAAAAAAAAAAAAAAGAAATTATCATGAATGACACATTGCGAAAATATGTATGTAAATTTAAAGGAAATTTGAGGAAAAATTAATTAATTTAATTTTTGATGAAAAAAATATAATGATTTATTTGAATTTTTATATTTATTTTTTTTGGTGGATGAAAATGATAACTTATCAAATTGTAATATAAATTTTATTGATTTTTTTTTTCATGTGCTGGATGGTAGTGACACCAAACGACAAACTCTAGAACAATTTTGTATTTGAATATTTAAATTTTAGTGTATTTTTTTTTTTTTACAATATTTTTAATTATCAACAACATAAATACAATAAATACATAAAAAAGGCTAATATTATTTAAAAATAAAAAAAGAAATTATTAATTTTATTGGTTAACTTTAATATTTTTAAATTTAAAAATTTTTTTTTATATTTTTAATAAATTGTGATAATGAAAATTGTAAAATTATTGATCTTGTTCTTTCATGCCAAAATAATTCAATAATAAAAATAAAAAATCCAATAATTAATCCAATTGCTAAAAATTGTAGTGCAAAATTAATATGTTGAAGTTTTAGAGGTCTTGGTTTATCAGATGTATTATTTTGTATTTTATTTTTATGTGGTATTTTATATTTAATTAATTCATATTCCAAAGATTTTTCAATAATTTCATCAACACGTTTTTTAAGTGGCCAATTTTTTCTCATTAATAATACTACATAAAATTTAAAAAATGGCTTTTTTGATAAATACAATTGTGGATATTGTAATGCCTTATCTCTTAACATATTTATTCCAGATGTACAAACACTAGATGAATCATTCAAAACATGTTCTATACAAGAGTTAAAATTTTGAGCTAATATTGAACGATTAATTAATTTTTTATCTAAAAAATTAAATGCTAATTTACTTCCATAAATTTTATAATTTTTAAATTTAAAAATTAAATCATTCATTGTATCAATATTTTTTTTTGAATTTGGATTTAATTGAAAACCAAGAATTTTACCTTGAAAAATTGAACATAAAATTAAAGCTAATAATAAAATACCAAATAAATAAATTCTTGAAGATAATTTAGTTGGTTGTTTTAAAAAACTTGAATTTATCCATAATCTAATTATTTCTAATATACCAAGATCAATATTTATTTTCATACAAATTTTAAACATCAAAACAGTTGTTGCAGAAAAAAATAACATAATTAATAACAATCGCCAACCAAATAATTCATAAATTTGATTAAACATATTTTTTTTACCTCTATTTTGACTTATAAAAGTAAAACCAGATGAATAAATAATATTTGAAGTTTCAATATTTTTAATATATGTCAATGGTTGAAGTCGTATTTTTATATCAACTGATTCATTGATTAATAATTTTCCTATATGAGTGTTTGTTATTCCTTCACCATCAACTCTTACCAGATCATTCATTTTTGTATATGATAATGTTACATTTAATTGTTCATACAAAAATTTAATTATTTCTTTGTGTTCTTCATGGGCATAAATTCCAGTAAAACCTGCTTTTATTCCTTGATAACCATCCAAATGACGAGTTTTATCGTAATCAAGAGACATGCAATTCATCAATTCTATAAAAAAAAAAAAATCAATAATTAAAGTACAGCTATTAATTAATTATATTCACAGTAAAAATATTAGATTAACAAAAAAATTGTATACAAAAATTTATTTACTTGGATTGTATTGTCTGTGATAAAGAGTCCATCGATCATCATCAGATATATTTTTAATATAATTTGTTTCTTTCCAAAAAGAAGGTGCTCGATTTGTAAATGGATTAAATGTATAAAAATAAACATTATCATTTTCATCATCAGTACAAATATATATTGTACGTAATATATCAATTTTCCATACTTTTTGTAAAATAATTTTAGCATTATTACATTTTTTAATTTTTGATAAATCATTATCAAATATTATAAAAAATCCTTCGTGATTCCACAATGGTGATTTTTTCAATTGTTGAATATTATTTTCAAAATTAGCTTCAATTGTTACAATAAAAATATTTAATTTATAAATTTTATTTAATTTATCTGTCATTGATTTATCAAATATAATAACTGGTCCATAATTCATCAATAAATTAATGTTAAAATTTTCAGCATCACCAACAAAAACAATTCCATGTTTTGCTTCATTACAAAAACAAAAATTAATTGTATCAACAACTGCATTAATTTTTTTTTTTAAATTAATTGAATTTTTTACATTATCAAAAATTAAATTTGCATAAATCAATGATACAAAAATAATAAATACAATTAAATGTAGCTGTAATTTTAGTTTCATAATTTTTAAAATAAACATGTGTTTTTCTTTTTAGCTTTGACTGACAACTGACATTGTATCTTTACTGATGATTTTATTTAAAATCCACTGATGTCCTAATCCATATAATAATATATGCATTTGCTAAAATATTTTTTATTATTTTTTCTACTTAACTTAGATTAAACGAGTCTGATAAAAAAAAACAGTAGTATTCTGTTAAAATAAAATCAATAATAAAATTTTTCCTGGAATCAGTAAAAAAAAATTATATAAATAATGCAATTTGTTTTTTTACAATAAATTTATCTATGTTTTATTTTTTATACAAATAAAATATGTTAGGTATAATTTTATATTGAATTATGTATTTTTTTTTTTCATCATTTCAGAGAAAAGTATATATTTAATTTTTAAATGTCTGATTTTATTTAAAATTTATTAGCAAAAAAATATAAAAATTATTATTTTAAACAATTTTATTACAAAATTATATATAAATATATTTTTAAAATATAAATAATTAATAAATTAATCTCTTAAAATAACATGATTATTAAATTGTTCATCAGATGGTTTGTTGATAATACATTTTTTAAAATGTGTTCTCATATTGCTACTTTGTGAAAATGTTAATTTACAATTAATACATTGATAAGGTTTAGTACCAGTATGATAATTAATATGTGTTTTTAAATGATGTTTTTTAGTAAATGATTTTGAACAAATATCACATTTATATGGTTTAATTCCAGTATGTAATCTAGTATGTAATGTCATATTTGAACGATCAGCAAATGCTTTATCACATATATTACATTTATATGGTCTTTCACCAGAATGTATACGTAAATGTTGTTTAAGTAATGTTTTACGAGTAAATGATTTACCACATTCATCACATTTATGTGGTTTAATATCACTGTGTATTTTAATATGCATATTATATGCAACACGTTGATTAAAACATTTACCACAATCTTTACATGAATATTCTTTTTTATTTATATGAATTTTCATATGTGAACCAAGATAACTTTTGTCATTAAAAAATTTACCACATTCTGGACATGTTGTTGAATATTCACCTGTACCTTCATGAATACTACGATGATATTTATAATTTCTAAGTTGTGAAAATTCTTTTCTACAATCTAAACAACTAAATGCTTTTTTACCAGAATGAGAACGTTCATGAATCTGTAATAATTATATATCAAAAATTTAATATATATAATTTTTTATTAATTAGTAATTAATAATTACCTTTAATGATGATTTTGAACGTAAAATTTTATTACAAATTTGACATTTATGATTATTTTTTTGTATTGTTGTTATATTTTTTTTATTTTTAATTGATGAATCAAGATTTGATACTGTTGATTGATTTAATAATTTTGTTAATATCTTTGGTGGATTATTTTTATCATCATTTATTTTAACAATTGTTTCAGTTAAATTTTGTGATTTTTTTTCTGTTGATATTATTTTTTTGCTAGAGGCTGTGGAATTACAAGCGTTCAAAGACCTTTCTAACTCCACCTTGCTTGGTGAATGGCTGATTGAAGTAGATGTAAAGGGACCGACTGTTATGTTTATCTTTAAAAATAAAAAAAAAAAAAAATATATAAAATTTATATTTTATATATATTTTTACAACATCAAGATGATTGTATTTTTTATTATTTTCTTTGTTCAAAGTTTGCAACAAGATGTAAAATAATTTTTGATATGAAAATTATATTTTTCATATTTTTTTTTATATTTAATATTTAATTTTGTGGTTTTTTTAGTCAGGTAAAAATTTTAATTAACTTAAAGACTTGATGATGAATAAATAATAATTAATTATGTATAATTAATTTGTTTTTTTATTACAGTAATTATCGTTAGAAATTTTATGTAAAAAATTATGAGACAAGCAAATGATTTGTTGTTGTAATTAATTATTCAAATAAACATATAAAAATTTAATTAAAAATATGTATTAATATAATAAAATTAATTATAAATTTTTAAATTAATTTAATATTTTATAAATTAAAACTTTTTTTTTTGTTTACTAAATTTTTTTTTTCTATACAAATCATGAAAATATTTATGTACTTTTATTATATTATTATACTTAATTAAAAAATAAATAAAATAATTAATTTTTTAAAATAATTTTCAAATCTACATCTGTCTATTTTTAAAAATAATAACTGATCCTAGTTCATCAGATATCTAACGGTATCATCTGCTACCCTTGATAATTATTTTTCTATTTATTTAAAACAACCGACATTTATATTTAATATTAAATAAAAAAAATAAATTAATTAAATTTAATATTAACTTACTGGTTCTTTTGTAGAATAATCATGGGTTTCATTATTTTTATGTCGAGAAAAATCATATGGTCCAGTTAATTGACACCAAGGTGATGCAGAGACACGATTTGCAACATGAAATTTTGTTATTGAATTAACTTTTGATGAAATAATTGAAGTTTTTTTTAAATTTAAACAATAATCATCAATTGAATTATCTTGTTGTTGTATTATTGGATTTGAATATGTCATATAATTATTATTATTGTTAAAATCATTTGTTATTTTTGTTGTCAATGATGATGATGATGATGATATATCAAGTATTATTGGTAATGGTGGTATTTGAATTTTAAGAGCATTTGCTGTTTGTAAAAAAGTTTGAAATCTATCTGGTAATATTGATGTACTTCCAGTATAAATAAAACCAAGTAATGCTGATAAATCATGTCCTTCAATTTCATCTAATATTATTGTTACAAAATTATTATTACCAATTATTTTATCATGTGCCAAAAGTACATCCTGTAAATTTAATTTAATATCCATTTAATATTCAATAGGTTTTGTTTTTTTTTTTTTTTTTATTTATTTATATATTTATTTGTTTAGATATTTTTTATTTTTTATTTTTTATATACAATATAATAATAATTTTTATAGTTTGTATATGAATGTTTTGAATAGAGCCATTCAACTTGAAACAATCCTCAATTTGCATTATAATATTTGTTTATGTTAATATATATGTTTATATCAACTTTTCAATTGAATTTTATTTGCAATAAATTATTTTATATTATGATTGTTTTTATGCTAAAATTTTTATATTTTATATGTATTTTTTTTTTTTAAATTTATTTAATATTTTGGTAATTTTTTTTTGTTATTTATTTTAAAAATATTATAAATTTTAGTAAATTTTCTAATAAAATTACCTAAAAGTTTATCCTATTAGTTTTTATAAATTATTTAAAAGAATAAAAATTTTAATTTAATTAAATTTTATATATAATTTCTACAACGAAATTCAATTGATTTCTTTAATTTTATTTTGATAAAATCACAAGACAAAGTAATTAAAATAATAACTGATAAATTGTCTTGAAAAAAAAAATAACAAGCTGTTTTAATCAGTGAATAATAGCTGGCATGATTGGCAAGTCACCATGACTTTTACATGAAAAATATTTTTAAAATCACTTTTGTATATTAAAAATAAAAAATAAATAATTTCCTGACAATCTGCATTTGATAACCCAATTCTATCTAGTTAAACTATCTATTCCCACATAAAAAAATTTAAATAAAAAAATAAAAACTCAATGAGCTAAGCAATTAATAATTTTATCGTTTAATGTAAAATTTAATTTGTATATATAAACCTGAATTTACGACATCAAAACATGGATATTATAATAAAATATTTTTTAAAAAATTTATAAATTTAAATTGATATATATTTTTATTATACATATGTATACAACTAATTAGTAATAACTTCAAATAAGCAGCAATAAAATTTACAAAATTATAATTAAAACTTAAATTATAATTTTTTTTTTTTTAAATTACTCCAATCATTTAAATTTGAATTATAATTATTTTGTAAATAAATACACTTAACATTAACAATCCTCAAAATAATAAAACAAAATATTTAAATAAAAAAATAAAATTATAAATTAAAATCTTTTTTTATTTTTTATTACCTGAAGATAAGGACTTGCTGCTGATAGTACCAAACGATGAGCAAAAAAACGTTGTCCATTCATACAACACAATTCAACATCAGCAAATTTTTGTGTTAACATTAAATTTTTTAAATAATCACCAATAATTTTAGTGTCACTTGAAAATTTTACAGTTTGATTCATCACTTAGTATTTATAAAAAAAATTCTTTTAAACTATATTTTTAAATAATGAACCAAAAGGGTTGAAGCATAAGAAAATACTGTTCACCTGTTGAATTTTAAAAAATAATAAAAACAAAGTTGCAAGATGTTAAGATACTCCTTCTTCTGCTTGTACAACCTTTTTCTTTCTCTTTTATACAGATATATAGCTACTTGATGATCCTCTCTCCTTTCGCTACCATACTGACTATCATTATCATCACCATCATCATCATGATCATCGTCATCATCATCATCATCAACATCTTGTGTCTTTGGGTCATATTCACTTTATTTATATTTGCTACTGCAATTATATCAAAACATCTACTCATTTTTTGCACGTGACATTTAATAATTTTAAAATAAATATTAAAAAATTTTAATTTTTTATAAAAAAAAAAAAACTCTTTAAAATTATTCATTTAATTTATAATATTTTAATAGCTTATTAATTGTTAATAAATAATACAATACAAGTTAATAAATAAATATTATAATGAGTATATAAAAACATCATCAAAATGAGGTAGAAAAAAAAAAAAAACCTGGACCTTGGAATATGATATGGTCAAGTACATATAGATATTATATTTTAATCTTGAAAATGTTTATGTACAGTTAACATAAGTTGTAATCCATTAGCGTATATTCAAGACACATGTCATATGTATTTTTTTTATTTTTATTTTTTCATTTTTTTTGTCATTTTGAGTTGTAGTTTATACTTTTGGTACTTATCATTGGGTAAATATTATTTTATTCTGTACCGTTTTACTAACATACATCAGTCAAGAGAGTTGTTTTTCTTTTTTTTTTTAAATATTATTTTAACATTTATAAAAAGAAATTTATTTGGCAAAATAATAATTTTTTTTTAAGTTGTTAATAAAATATAAAATATTTATTTTTATTTTACATCTAATGTGATTTTTTAAAAAATTAAATGAAATATTAATTAAAATAATTTTATAATGAGGTGCTTATTTTATGTACAAACAAAATGTGTAAAATAATTAGTAGTTTATGTTTTTTTTACTGTACAATTGTATAATGTTGCTAATTAAAATTCTTTGAGTTAATATTTTTTTATGATCTTTACATACAATGTATCATTTTAAATTGTGACAATTAAAAAGAGAGTTATTAATATAATAAATGAAAAAACCTGTGGCAAAAGATGAAAAGATAATTAATTTGTTTACTTAAAAAATTTATAATAATTTTATAAAATTAATTTGTTTATTTATTTATTTAAAAATTATATATATAATTGTTTGGATAAATAAAAAACTGTATGTAAGTTTATTTATGAATTGATACTTGAGGCAAAATAAAAAATAAATAAATAATCATGATCTGATATTTCTGATTTGATTATATACAAAAATCTTGCAGGTAATGATACTGTGAATACATGAACAATCTTCGACAAGCTGAAAGGTAAATTGACTGGTTACACCTGCCAGATGATTTAAAAAAAGAAAAACAACTACAACAGACATAAATTGCAGTTTGTAAATTACGTGTTGGCATGAAACTAAAGCTAAATAATAATTGTGTGTTATATTTTTTTTTGTAATTGATTTTATATATGTATATATTTTTTTACTTAATAAAAAGTAAATAATTATATGTCATTGATGAAATAATATATTTTATTGTTAAATTGTTTATGAATTGTTTAATTTACTTGGATTAATTTTAATTTAAAAATTAAAATCTCAGTCATTGTATTTAATTCCTTGAGAAAAATAAGGTGTTAATAATTATTTAAGATTATAATCTCAGTTTTTTTTTTATGTTTTACTTCTTGCCAGTTAAAGCTTCTCATGGTTTTTGTAAAAATATTTTTTACTTTCTTTTTTTTTTCTATTTGAAATTACCATCATGTAATAGGTATATTTTTTTCGTAAAAAACTTTAGATGTTTTTTCGTGGATTTCGATTATTTATAAACAGGAATTTCTATTATCTTTATTTCGAATTTTTTTTTTTTTTTATGCATTGATAAATTATTTTTCGATTTGATTAGAAATTTAAATATTTCGACAAACTATTTATCAAAATTTTAGTATTTTAATTGCAATTAAATTATTAACTTTAATCATTTTTAATTACTTTTAATCTTCTTATAAAAAAAAGTATAAAAAACTTTGATAAAGTTAGCTAACAAAATAATTTAAATTAAAATTTAAAAAAAAAAAATAGAATGTATTTGTTATTTAATAAATATTTAACTATTTTTAATATTTTTAAATTGTTTATCTTGATATTTATTAGCTCATTATTATTACAACCAAAAAAAAAAATTAATAAAAAAAAAAATATCTGAATACAAATATTATTTAAATTAAATTAATGTAAAAGATAAAATATAAAAAAATAAATTTTATTTTCTTTTTCCTTTAAGTTTTTTAGCACGTTTATGTGCTTTAAGATGTGTTTTTTGTTTTTCACTAATAATTTCTTTATATTTACGTTTATTATATTTTGAAAATTCAGCATCAGCCATAAGTTCTTCAACAATTGTTTGTTTTCTTTCTTTTTTAGTTAATCTACCATTATAATAATCAAGTGGTGAATCAACAACTTTACCAATTTGAAAGTATTTTGGTAATTCTTTCATACCACTTTTTTTATAGAAATGTTTTGCATCTAATGCTGATCTCATTTGTATTATTTCAAGATCATGTTTAATATCTTCAGTTAATTCTGTTTTTGGTAAATCATACCATTTTTTTCCTTTAGTTTTATCACGATCATGTCTACTTTTAGCAATTTGTTGTTTTCTACTAACATCATAACGTGGAACACGATGAAGTTTTTCAAAACCAGGTTTAATTGCTGATTTTTCTAATATTTCATCAACTGGATTAACTTCATTAACAATATTAACAACATTCATAGCACGTTCTTCACTTTTTTTTGATGATTTATCATCTGTATTTGACCAACCCATATCAATTTCAAATTGCTCCAAATCAAAATCTTTTCCAGATACTATTTTTTCTTTAACTTTTGGTGAATTATTTATTTTTATTTTTGTTGCATCAAGTTCTAAAATTTATTAAAATATAAATAACAATTAAATTAAATTAAATTTATAAAAATAACCTAGAAATGTTTTTTTTTATTTTTTATTATTATTCTTACCCATTGAATCAAAATCATAATCATCATCATCATCATCAACAGCTTGATTTTGTAATAATAAACTTGTTGTACCCTTGGTATCAATTTCAAATAAATTATCCATTTTATTATTAATATTTATTTACTATTTATTATTTTTAAAAAAATATACAACTCGTGGATAGTCACGTTGATAGTTCTCTTTGATTTTCTCTCTCAACTCTCGCTCTCTCCCAAAGTAAAAAAAATATAAAAATCATAATAACCAAGATGGCTGACAATCATAAAATCAATTGAAAAAATTAAAAAAATTATTTAAATAAATAAATAAATATAATTGTAATATTTAATTTAAATATTAAATATCATAAATTAATTAATAACAATTAAATTAATAATTATATTACAAAACTCTTTTTGTTTTTTTTTTTTTTTAAATAATATTTCAGTCGGTATTGTAGTAACCATACTCAATATATTTGTGATTGTGATAATAACAATTGCACAATTGATTGTAATTTTTTTGTTGGAAAAAAAAAAGAAAGAATTTCGGCCTCGTGCATTAAAAACAGGACAGAGCGTCTTATAATTTAACACACTCTCCAATATATATATATAAAAATTTAAGGTTAACCCTTGTTCATCATTATAAAAAAAAAAAATAAAATAAAATATCATTGACATCAACAAAAATTACATACAACCACGTGTTAATTGTTGAAACATAATAACGATAATTAATTGTAATTATAAATTTAATAATACTGATTATAAATATCAATTAAAATGGCAGTCAGAGTACAATTTGAAAATAGCAATGAGATTGGTGTTTTTTCAAAATTAACAAATGCATATTGTTTAGTTGCAATTGGTGGTTCAGAAAATTTTTACAGGTAATTATTTAATAATTATTATTTAAAAATTATTATAAATTATATTTTTAATATTATTATTTATATTTTAGTACATTTCAAAATGAATTTGCTGACACAATACCAGTTGTACATGCATCAGTTGCTGGATGTAGAATCATTGGTCGTATGACTGTTGGTAAGTTTTTTTAGAAAAAAAATTAATTAAATAAACAAATAATAATTTAATAAAATTTATAATAGGTAATAAAAATGGTTTATTGGTACCAAGTACAACAACTGACAATGAACTTCAACATATTAGAAATTCACTTCCAGATTCAGTTAAAATACAAAGAGTTGAAGAAAGACTTTCAGCACTTGGTAATGTTATTGCATGTAATGATTATGTTGCACTTGTTCATCCAGATCTTGACAGGGTAATTATTAATTTAAATTATAATAAAAAAATTTTTATATATTATATAAATTATATAATTAATATTGTTATTTATTTATTTATTTATAGGAAACTGAAGAAATTCTTGCTGATACATTGAATGTTGAAGTATTCAGACAAACAGTTGCAAGTAATGTACTTGTTGGTTCATATTCTGTATTAACAAATAATGGTGGTTTGGTACATCCAAAAACATCAATTCAAGATCAAGATGAATTATCATCACTTCTTCAAGTACCACTTGTGGTAAATTAAATTAATTAAATATTATTTTTAATATAATTAATTGATATAATATTTAAAATTAATTATAAAATTTGTATTTTTATTTTTAAGGCTGGTACTGTTAATCGAGGAAGTGATGTTGTTGCTGCTGGTATGGTTGTCAATGATTGGGTTAGTTTTTGTGGTATGGATACAACTGGTACTGAATTAGCAGTTATTGAAAGTGTTTTTAAACTCAATGATTCAGCACCATCAGCAATCACATCAACATTAAGAGCATCACTTATTGAAAGGTTAATATTTTTTATTTTTTTTGTATATAAATTAATATTTTTTAAATATTATAATTTAATAATTATTTATTGTTGTTATTTTATTTTTCTGTTTCAGTATGTCATAAATAATATGAAAAAAAAAAAAATGAAAATATTACTTCAATTATAAAAAAAAAAAAAATTAAATGATAAGATGTTTAATGAATAAATGTATTTAAGAGTATGACAATACAATTTTTTATTCAAAAATTATGAACAATTTATTTTATTTTTTTTTTTTGTCACTTTAAATACAAACAAAAAATTGAACTAATTAATCATGATTATTGTAATTTGTTTTTTTTTTTATTATCAATCAATCAATTTGTTAATTTTTTTTCTTTTACTGTCTTTTTTTTTTTATTATTTATATCAACTAATACATATTTGTAATAAAAGATAAAGTACTGTATTATTATTTGTTATGAATCTATATTTTTTTTTTTTTTTTTTACATATTTATTGATTAATATTAAGTTTAATTTAATATTATTCGTTGAAGAACCTGAGTTAATAAATAGTGAGCACTAGTAATTTCATTTAACTGAAAAACTATATATTCTGATATTTAAAATTAAACTTAACCATGTTTAATTATTTAAAAATTATATATTTAATTTTAAAATCAATGGTTAAATTTAATTGTTTTTTTTTTTTTTTTTTTAACGATTAATATATTGTTTTTTTTTTTTTTTTTGATATTTTAATAATTTGATTCCCTTTAAATCATTGAGACTAGAGCAAGGGAAGTTCATCAGTTTGTAAAAGTTCATCAACAGCTGGTGAATCAGATTTCATAACAAGTGTTATACCAGATTGATATGATGCTGGTATACTAATATGACTTGGTCCAGTTATACGTGATTCTGGTTGTCGTCTTTGATCATTTGCTTCACGTATCATATTAACAACTTGTCCTGCAAGAAATAAAAAAAAATTAATAATATTTAAATGATAATTAATTAATATTTATGATTATTTTATACCAAGAACATTAAGCTTTCTCCAACGATAATCAAATTGTGCTAATGGTGTTAAATCAGTTGTTGAATCCCAATGAGCAAGTACATCAGATCTACGTATTAATAAAACACTTGGACTTGTTAATTGATGCCATACATATTGTACAGGTACACAACCAAGTGGATTTGTAAAATAAATTCCATTTGAACAAACACCAAATATCATTTGATGATGCCAAGCATCTGGTATTTTATTATCTTTATCACATTTTTGTAAATTTAAAGTTGCTATTGGTACAGCACCTTTTGATATCCAATAATGTAACCAGTGTGTTAATGATATATCTCTTTCAGGATAAAATGAAAAAAATTTTGTAACAACAGCACCATTTGATGATAATATTATACCACGTATAATATCATTATGTGTTGCACCAGCTTGTGATCTACTAACTAAATATTTTGGTAATGGACTACCACGTTCACGTAATCTTGTTGCAACACTTTTAACTAATACTTCATATGAAAATGGTACATTTAATGCTAGCAATGTATTTATTGCTGATGTTGCACCACATGCTGATGTACCAATTTGTGTAACTTGTTTTATAATTGCTTCTTGTTCAGTCCATATCATAATTTTTTCAATTGGTTCAAATTCATCAATTCTTTCATTACACATATCATTATCAATATTTGAATCACCACTTTGATTAAATGTTGTTTGTTTATTTAATAATAATTTTTTAGCCATCATACGATGATATAGTGTTGAACTTAAATTAACTTTAATATTACATGAATTTATAAATGTTTTATTATCTGGTAATTTAATTGTATTATTATCATTCCAAACTTCTAAATCAGTATCACGATTTTCACCAGGTGATATCAAATCACCACTTGTTTTATGATAACATAATGATTCATTTGTTGGTAAATCAATTTTACGTTGATGATAATTTATATTACCACTTTTACGAATACCATAACTTGTACTTGGTTGACATTGTAATAATAATAATGATGATGATGATGATGTTGATGGTTGATTATAATATTCATTTGTATCTTGTATATCTTTATTAATATTATTATCAATATCAATACAAACATTAATATCATTTTGACGTGGTATTGGTGATGTTGGTGTTGTACTTTGTCTTGATACAACTCTACCACTACTTAAATCATTTAAATATATTGGATCAGATTCAACATTATCCAATGCAATATTTTGTATATCTTCATTTATTGAAGCTAAATCACTGTCACCAGTGTCCTGTTATCAAACAAAATTATATATAGGTATAATTATATAAATTTATATGACAAATTAATTATTATTTAATTATTATAAATACCTGTTCACAAGATGGTCCTGGATCAAAATCCATTTCAAGAAAATCCATATCTGGACTTGAACGTCCACTCAATGGTTGTCCAGCAACTTCTTGATCTCTCATATTTAATTGATTAATTCTTTCATCTGGTGGTCCTTGATCATTACCTTTGTATGTATATATACAATAATCTTCACCATCTGACATATCACCTTCATTACCAGAACTTGAATCACGTCTTTGATTTTGTTCTCTCTTTAAAAATTATTTTAAAATAAATAAATAAATAAATAACTATATATTTAATTTAATAACTAATTTAATATTATTAACTAATATATTATTTACCCTTTGAATACCACTTGGACCAGCACAATCTTTATTACCATTAATATTTGGTCTTAAAAAACAACATGTACCTTGACTTGTTGATCCAATACTACCACCAATATTATTTAATATTGTATCAGATGATAAATTATTTTTATTTGACCATGTACAATCATTATCTGGACTTGTACTACTGCATGATACTTTTGGTGGACATTTATTAATATCACAAACATAATCAACATTATTACGTATTTCAGCATCATCAAATGTTGATGATGATGTTGATGATGAATTATTATTTATTATATTTATATTTGATATTGATAAATTATCATTTTTTATTGATGATGAACCATTTGTTACTATTGATGTTTTAAACTGTGTTTTATCATCATTATTATTATTATTATTATTATTATTATCATCATCATCTTCTTCTTCATCATCATTATCATCATCATCAATGTTGTTATTTAATTTGTAATTTTCATTAATTCCATTTTGTATTTTTGTTGATTTACATGGTTTTTCATTGTCCAATTGTTGATTAACATTCATCTCTGTCAATTCATCAACTTCAATATCCAAATTACTACAATTTTGTTTATTTTGATTATTTAAATTCATGTTTATTTAATTTTTTTATTGTATCCTTTTTTTTGATAATTATTATTTGATGTTTGTTTTATTTAAATCTGTTGAATTGTTTGTTAAAACATCACAAACTTGTTGCAGATTAATACGTTTTTTATTTTGTAAATAATTAAATAGCAAACAATAATTAATTATTTATTTTTTAATTATTATGTTCACAATTGACCTAGCCAATGTGCGTCACAAATGGTGTTGTAATGTGAATATGAAAATAAATATACCTATAAAAAAAAAAAAAGATAAAAAAGTAAAGCAATTGTTGTGATGAATTATAAATAACTACCAAAATATAAATAATAAATTAAATAACAATAATTATATTAACATGTTAAATTATTATTGATATAGGTATAAACAAAAATAATTATTTAATTGTTTTTTTTTTTGTGATAAATAGCACACATGTATACGTACAATTTTATTTTATCATATTTCAATGAAAAAATATATTGGTGGATGATGTTGTAAAGTTATTATTTTTTTACATGTACCAACTTTTCTTAAAACATTGCTTGCATTGTTCTTTGTCAGCTGATTCAATGTTAATTATTATATTATAAAAAAAAACACTGACCACAACAACAAAAGTCAAAACACAATTTATTTTTAATATTTATCAGTTTTATATTATTTTCTTTACTAAATAATATTTTTATCATATCAAAATACTGATAAAATTACGTTATTTTTAATGATATTTATCTTGAAATTTTTTTAAAAGAAAAAACAATATACTTTTGTCATTTTTTTTCTTTTTTTTTCTCAAGTAGTTCTGTCATTTTTCAAAGTTAGCGCTGTCATACGAAAAAAAAAAAAACAATTTGAATCTATTATGATGATGATGATGATGATGATGAACTATGATGTCATGTGGCAAATTCCCTAGCATAGTGGCAAGACAAATAAATTAACAATTAGCAAATAAATTAACAAATAATAGTATTTGTTAATTTATTATCTTTGTGTTTAGTATGTTGCACTTTATATTGAGAAAAAGGAGCAAAAGTGACAGCTTCAAATATAAATATATAATTAATCTAAATCAAATCAATGAAAAAAATAATAATAATTATAATAATTCCAAAAGAGGGGAAAAAGATATTTAGTAGTTACATTTTTACTGTATTTATATAGCGCCAATCGGTAAAGTAGAAAAATGTAGTTTTTCTCTTTTTTTTTTAGCATTTATAAATGTTATTGTTTATTGATCTGTTATTTATTTATTAAAATTTTATTTTGTTATTAATAATATAGTTTTCATTGATAATTTTTTGTTTATAAATTTATTTAATTTTCTTTCTTGAAATTGATTTATGCGCTTGTGCATGCGCATGTGTCAGTTTTTGTTTATAAACAATTTGCAAAAATTCCACTAATTTATTGGTTTTTATTGGATAAAAATTAAAATAGAAAATTTAATGAACATTGATAAAATTATATTGTTATTTACTCGATTAAGTATATAAATTTAATCTCAAAAAAAATTGAAAGAAAAAAATTCTTTTTAGTCAATTTTTTTAACTTATAAGGCTACCAACATTTGAAAACAAAATTTCCTAATTTTATTTATTTTAATAAATAATTTTTTTTTTTTTCAAATCGAAAATTTTCCAAATCTATTAAATTGTCATGAAGATATATGCCGATTTGTTTTTTTTTTTTTATTTTTTGTACAATCATGTTAGTGCATATAATTTGATTTAGGTTAAATAATAACTAACTTGCCATTGCCATAAGGCACCAATAGTGATAGACATAAAAATAAGGTGATGTAAAAATAAAAACCTAAAGGCATACCTATAAAAGCAATAGATAGAATTGTATATATAACATAACAAACTTCGTGAAATTATAACTTTAAAGGACAGAGTTTAGTTTATTCTATGGCGATTGTATATGCTAAATCATTTGTAAACTAGAATTCTCGTGGAAAATTGTGGAAAACTTCTCGAAAGAAAACATTAATTGAACGAGCAGGCACGTGGCTTTACAAGTTATTGAGGTTAAACGCTATTTTAATCATGTTCATCGAAAAGAGGTATGAAATGCAAACAATTAATCAAGTTTTATATAATAAGTTGTTCAAATTAATTATTTAAATGTAATAATCAACTGATTATTGTTTACAGATTAACACAAAGGATAGAGGCTAATGCAAAAAAGACTCAATGGCTTGAACAGTTGACTTCAATATCAGAAGAATTTATACTTGAAGACGTAAGTTTCTGTAGTAATTAAATAATAATATTTTAATTATTCGATTGTTGATTAACATAAATAATAAATATAATTTTTTGAATAGATTAACTCAAACAACATATATATTGATACAGATAATGATAATACTGATGATGATACTGATGACGATGATAATGATTATTATGATTATATTGATTATGATAATTATGCTGATGATGATGATGATCGCAATGATATTTATAATGATATTATTTATGATGACGATTATCGTAATAGAAAAAATAGTAATAGTGATTCTGAGGAAACAGAATCATTAGCAGAGCGTGAGAAGCTCGCTAAGCGTATGATACGAATGCGTCCACTGTTTGATAGTCAACCAAAATTCGAAACACGTAAGTTTAATAATATATATGCGTACTTTCATGGTGGATTTTCTTGGATTTTCTAGCGGCTTTTCACCTCTACAATTTGTTCTTTCTTTTTCTTAGCCTCTTTTAAAGATGGAAATTTGCTAGAAAACCCGCCATGAAAAAACGCACCTAATAACAATACAACTTGAAATATTTTATATCTAAATATAATCATAATAATTAATTTTTCAGTTTGCCAAGATTGGGATAATGAACTTATGTATTCAAGCTTAAAAAAATATCGTTTTATCGATCCACAAATTTGTAATGCTGATCCAAACTATTCATTGGATGGGAAAATAACTAATTTAGAATCTACATTCAACTTATGTGGATTTAATTTGACAAAATTAGATATACGACACTATCCTGTTTCTCATATAATGCCAATGATTAATACTAATTGTCCAAATCTTAAGAAACTTTCATTTCAATTTGAAAAAATTGAAAGTAAAGATTTTGAGAATGTATTTAATAATATGTCTCAACTTGAAATACTTGAAATTGACTGGAAATGTGAAAATTCAAATCTACCAATAACTTTAGTTAAGTCAATAGAACAAGTTGGTGGAACATTAAAAATACTTTATCTTTCATACACTGCAGAAAAAAATATACCAAGCTTACCAGATTCATTCATTTCGGTGAGTTTAAATTTTTTAAAATATATATTACAATATTATTTTATAATGATAACTTATTTATACTACAGGTATTTCCTCGATTAGTTGTTTTGAAAAAATTACGAATATGGGCTTTTGCTCATCTAAATCAACCATTGATTCAGTCTATTAGTGAAATAAAGAATTTAGTTTTTTTAGAACTAAGTACAATTTGGGTAAATGACCCACAGTCCAATGTGTATCCAATTGGCAATTTGAAAAATCTCAAGTGGTTATACATCCCTTTTGATTGTGGTGTTACAGATGAATTATTGATTAATCTTGGCAATAATGCTCTAAAAATAGAAGATATATCAATAGTTGGTACACACATAACAGATAATGGTATGATTGCACTTAATAATTTAAAACAACTCAAATCGTTTGATCTTCGTTTACGGAATATGCACAAAAAAAATGAGTTCATCACAGATCAATCACTTCAGTATTTAATTAATGAAAAATTGAAGTTCTTGTATATATCAAATTGCATTAATATTACTAATCATTCAGTGCTCAAACTTGTTCGAAATTTAAAAAATTTACGGCATTTAGCTTTACAAAATACAAAGATAACTTTTCCAATTGCCAAACAAATAGCTAATATAACAAAATATAATAAGAAAATTTTATCGATAACGGTTACTTTAGATGATCATAACAATTTTTTAAAATCATTTAATTATAATAACTTTAACGTAACATTTAGTTGTGTACGTAAGTATCTCATTGGTGATCAATTATAAGAGATAATTATTGTTATTGTATTTTTCGTGTCTATGGGGTTTATTGAATTTTAAAATTTTTTATAAAGTTTTAGAAATTTAATAACTATTTTGATATAAATGTATCGATTTTTGTTAAATTACAATTGACATATATGAAATGTAAATTTAATGAAAACGAGTCAAAATACTATAGTTTTGAATTACGAGCATGGTCAAATAAAATAAATATTTTAATAAAAAAAAAAAAATGTTGAAAATTTATGGTTCTTAGTATTATATTTTTATGATATCCAAATAAATCATTTGCTGGTTCTGTTGGATCAGATATTTCCCAATGCATCCTTGGTATTCTTTTAGTACATACAACTGTGTACAACAATAATAATACACCAAAAAGTTTTATCAATGCATCTATTCTTTGTGTCATGTATATCGTTCAACTTCATCTGAATCACCAATTGTAAATGTACTATATACACGTAGCAAAAAGTTATATAAACATTTCTGTATAACGTTTTTATAAAATAAATTTATTAATTTTTTATAGAATTTGAGCTGACCCGGCAAACGTCGTTTTGCTATACATATATATATATATATATATAGAGTGAAACCGTCAGAGAAAATCACGATGATCAATCAGCACATGCGCCAGAATTCAGTTATATACACATACCGGCCGGTTTTGTTGTCCACAGTTAAGTGTAATGTACAAACTAATGATCAAATTTTTATCGACTGTCTTATCATACTAATACAAATATTACAACTAGATGTCAGGATATTATTGTTCTTTTAAAACTATAGAAGTTATAAAATTATATTTGTTTATAATGTTTTTTAATGTTTTATTTATTATTAATAATGCTCTATAAATGTTTATAATCAATATTGAATATTAATTAAATTATTTTATTGAATTATAAATAAATTCGATAAGTTCAGAATTTTATTTATATTTATTTACTCGTTTATTTCTATGTTTGTCGTTGGTTTGTTATTGTTTGTTTTGATTGATCAAAACTTGTTTTTGTTGATGTGATTGATTAATCATTCTGTTTTGTTGGCAAATTTTAAATTTAGATTAATGGAGGGTCGTCGTCGCATTTTTTCAACATATGTTCCAACTTGCATATCATTTCCACGTTCAGTTGTACCAAGATCATCAATTCCAGCAATTTCTGATGCAAATCTAATACATCTTGTACAATGTATACAACGTGTCATTGTTGTTTTAACAAGTGGACCAATATCTTTATCTTCAACAGCACGTATGCCAGTAAATTCAATATCAGTAAAACGTGAACGATCATTACCAAATGCCATACTTTGATCTTGTAAATCACATTCACCACCTTGATCACATATTGGACAATCAAGTGTATCATACACTAATTTAACTGTTTGTTCTGGTGGTACAACATCAAGCAAGGTCAAGACCAGTCAATATCATATATGGTCAATATATGCTCCAATATTGACCGGTCTAGACCTTGCTTGTTGATTTTCTTCACTTTGACACTTTCACCAGCTTCTAACCTAATGGATTATTATATAATTATTATTATTAAAATATTACTTTTTTTTTTTAAGTTCCTAACATACCGGGACATCTACTGTTCGAGGCTACGAAATATCTGCTCTTATGGTAACAAATTCAGTTAGTTACGTAACTAGTAGTATAACCTTATAGGCAAGGCATTATATCACCAGTATCACCTGATGAGAGTGATCATCATTCATCAATATAAATCACATCTCGTTAAAAAAATAGTAATTATTATATTGAACTTCTTAAAAAATTGTTGCTAATTGTTTCATTGTTGGAATAATAATGAATTCTAATTTACAAGATGTAAATTATCGACTAAATCAATGTAATCAACAACCAGCTATACAAATAATATCAACAAGACCTGGTGAACAGCTACCTAGTGAAAAAAGAGGATATACAAATGAACAATTTTTATTATTTATTCATGTTGCTCGATGTCAAAAAGGTGATGATCAATCAACAAGTGGTGAATCAACAAATTGTACATTTCCAAATTGTCAAACAACGAAAAATTTATTGACACATGTAAAAACATGTAGAGATAATGAATGTTCAGTTAAAGATTGTATTTCAACTAAAAAAATAATAGTAAAAATAGGAGGATTACGATGTACCAGATATAAACGAGCTCATGAAGATGTTATTAGTATCAATCATCCAGAAAGAATGGTACAACAAAGATTACCTCTACAATTACAACAAACTCAAGAGATAACACAAGATCAATCAACTAATAATACACAAACAAAATTTAGACAACTAGCTAAAATACGATTAATGAGTCAACAACTTTTACTATTAAGACATGCTCGTTCATCTCAAATGCTTGATTGTCAATTAACAAATTATATTTCACGTAATTGTCAATTACGATACAATTACATCAATATGTATAAAAATATATTGACTCATTTGAAAACATGCAAAAATTATGATAAATGTTCATTCAAACATTGTACTACATCTAGGAAAATAATATCACATTTTACAAAATGTCAATTTAAAAATTGTCTTTTATGTTCACCACTAAATCCATTAGAAAAAAAAATAGCAATAAATGCAGCTTTGTCTGCTGCAAATTATTATAATTCTGATAATAATAATATCACTGAAATTATTAAAGATAAAAATATTATGAACTATTATTTATTTTTATAAATTTTTAAATTTATATTTAAAATATTAAAATGTTGATTGATCAACAAAATATTTCAAGATAATTTTGTATTTTTTCTTTTATTTTTTTAAACAAATGTAAAAGTTAAATTTACAATAAAATTTGTAAATTGTGTTTAAAATACATGATTTTTTTAAGAACAATAATAAAAAATTTTAATACAACAAAAGTTTAAAAAAAAAAAAGTATAATTATTTTTCAACATTAATTATTCCATTAAAAATTGTTTTTTTAATTTTAATATCCATTCAGGTTTAAATTCATCATTTGGTAATTCATATCCTAATTTTTTTTTGGCTTCATTTCTCCAATCAATCAACATATTACGAGTTATTTTTTTATATTTACGTTTAGTTTTATGAATAACACATTTATCATAAATTAATTTATATATTTTTTCATATTTATCACCAATTGATTGTTCATCTTTAATTTTTTCATTACAATTATCATTAAATTTTTTATTATTTTGTTTTTCTAAAAATTCAATATTCCAATTTGGTTTTTCATCAGGAAGTTTAATAACTTGAACTTTTAATTCATGTGGTATTTGAATTTTTTTAATACTTGATTCAACAGATGATGATTTATCAATTTCATCAACATCATCATCATCATCATCATCATCATCAGAATCATCAATATCAGAATCAAATTTTAAATCAAAACAATCAGTTGTTAATTGATAATTATCTTTAAATTGTTTCAACCAATTATTTGATGATAAATTTAAATATTTAAACATAAATTTTTTTTTAGCTTCATTTGCCCATTTTTCGAGTTGATCATTTGTTATTTCATTTTCATTATTATTATCAATAATTTTTTTATAAACCCAATAATTTATTAATTCAAACATTTCAAATTTTGTTTTTTTATTTTTTAATTCATTTTTCCATTTTTGTAAATGTTTTAATGTTGATATATCTTTACAACCACTTTTTTCTTTTAATTTTTTTATTGACCAAATTGAATTTTTTTTTGATAATTCAACTATTTTTACTTTTTTTTCATATAAAAGTGAATTTTTAATTTTTTTTTTTAAATTTTCAATTAAATTATTTGTTTTTTTATTATCATTATCATTATTTTTATTATTATTTTTTATATTGTTGTTAATTGAATTATTTTCATCAATTTTTTCGATTGATTCAGTTGAAATAATTTCATCTGTTTTTTCTTCAATTTCTTCAGTTTCATTTAAAATATTTTCATTATTTTTAATCATTTCAGTATTAATTTTTAAATCATGATAAACACCAGTTATATTATAAATTTGTTTAAAATTATTTAACCACCATGATTCATCAATGAATGTTACATCAAATAACATTAATTTATTATTTACTTGAATAGCAAATGTTTTAATTTTAGTATGTGTTAATTTATATCCACTATTTATCCAATCAATGCATTTTTCATAAACTAATTCATTCAGTAATTTATATGTATCAGTATTTATTTCATGTTTATTTTGATTATCTGTATTATTTTGTAATTCATCATTACTGTTAATATCTGTAATAAATTTTTAATTAATATTATATTTATTTATATTGTTAATTAATTAATAAATAATAATAAATATTTACCTTTTGATTCTTCATTTTGTTGTATATCATAAACTCCAACAAATTCATAAGTATCAATTATTTCACTTTTAATTTCAGGTATTTTTTCATTATCAATATCCATTATTTCATTTTTATCCAACATAATTGTATTATTATTTTCAATTAAATCATTAGTTATTAATTGTAAATTTTCATTTTCATTTTCATTTGATCTATATTCTATAATTACAGGTAATCTGTTGTTAATTTCTGTTTCTTTTGAACAATCTTCTTCTTCTTCTTCTTCTTCATCTAAAAAAAAAAAAAAAAAACAAAATTAAATTAATCAACTAATATTTGTTATATAATTATTTTTTAAATAATATAATTAAATTTTTAACATACTTTGTTGAAATATTCTAATTGTATCAGCTGTTGCTTCATTGATATTTGAATTTTGTATTTCATATGATTCAGAATTAACAACAGCATCAATTGAAGCATCAACACTATTATAATTTAAACAATCTATATTATTATTAGATGTTATTATCATAATTTTATCTGATTGTTGACAAATTGGTGTATTATTTAGAATAATTGTTTGATAATTATTATTTATATTTTCTGTTTCATTTGTATAATTTTCTTCTTCATCTAAAAATAATAAAAAAAAATTTAAATTAATAATATACAAATTAATTTTATTATTAAATATATATTATTTATTTGTAATTTTAACATACTTTGTTCAGATCTTTTGACTGTATCAACTGTTGCTTCATTGATATTTGAATTTTGTATTTCATATGATTCAGAATTAACAACAGAATCAATTGAAACATCAACATTATTATAATTTACAAAATTCATATTATTATTAGGTATTAATTTAATTATTTGTTGACAATTTTGTGAATTATTTACAGTTGTTTTATTAACATCAGATGCTATAATATTTTTTAATATAACTACCATAACTTCAAACATATTTTCTCCATAAATAAGAGCTGGATCAGAATATAAACTAACATTTTGACGATCATCTAAATAATATTGTTTTTCTTTTAATAATTCCAAACAAATATTAAATGCATCAGTAAATAATTGTTTATCTTTATTTATTTTACATTTTTCTTCAACTGTAAATTTTAACATTTTTGTATTTTTATTTTTAACTTTAATATTATAATCAAACAAAAAAAAATATAATTTTTATAAAAAAATTATAAAAAACTTTATTATAATATATATATAATATTATATTTTTATAAAAAAATTTTTACAAATATTATTGTTTATTTGTTTATATTAAAACTTTACAGACAAAATGGCTGATTTTTATTTTTTTTTTTATAATTTTTTTTTTTCTCTTCTCACTCTCCTCACTAAACAGTAATACCAATTTAAAAAAAATAAATTATATATATTTTTTTCTAGCAACCAATTAAAAACGAGTACCATTGGTATAAGCCAATGATATGTTGACATTGTCTCTCATGATAGCTACATGCAATTTGATTGGTTAACATTAAATAAAACTATAATTTTAAACCAATAAAATTAATTTTTTTATATTATACATGTGTGTGTGTGTGTGGGTGTATATAAAAAAGAAAAAAAAAAAAAAATAATAAAAACCGCCATATTGTAAATTTTGTAGCGCGGGTCACTAGCGCGTGTGTGTGCAACGATTACATTTTTATTAATTCATTTATTGAATATATTAATACATATAATAATAAAACATAATTTATATACAACAATATATTGTTAAAAGTGTGTTAATTGTGATTGTATTATTAATATATTATATTTAAGTTGATAAAATGGATCCGGCTAAATTAAAAGTAACACAATTACGTGAAGAATTACAAAAGCGTGGTCTTGACACCAAAGGAAACAAGGCGGTGCTCGTCGATCGGCTTCGTAAGGCGTTGGAAAATGATACTGATAATTGTAAGTTTTTATATTTTATATTTATGTTATCATAATATTTTGGCTTTTGTTATTTAAAAATAAAAAAAATTTTATATATATATTTTGTTAAACAAAAACATACACAATTATTGTTTTGAGTTATTTATTTTTAATCAGTTGGCGTTGTTTGGGAATTTGTAATGATATCAATAACAAATGATGGAAGACATTATTATTTTTTTACTGTTTTAATGCGTCCTTGTGACTGTTATATCAACGGTTATTCATAACCATCAATTTATTTATTTATATTTATTTAAATTTTATAAATTTTATTATTTGTTTACTTTTTTTTTTTTATTTTATATTTACCTACTACTGTTTATTAATGAATGAATGTTATTATTGTTATTATTATGATGATGACCTTTTGCTGTCATTTAGTATATAAATTTTAAATTAAAAAAATATTTAAATATTGTTTTTTTTTTTTTTATTTTTTATGTAAATTATAATTTTAAATTTATTTATTTTTTTTTTTTTTTTTAGCCAATGAAAATAGTACGGAAATTGATAATGATGATACTGGATCACAAGATGATGATTTAGAATCTTCAAAAACAGTATCACCAGTTAAAACACCTGGAAGATCATCACGTAGTCAAGCAAGTCCAAAAATAACGCCAACTCGTGGCTCGCCAAAGGTATTATTATCATCACCAGGTAGTCAAAAAGTAACAACACCAGTTAAATCATCAGTTGTTGAAGATGAAGTACAAACATCAACAGTACCTGATGAAGATAAATCAGTTGATACTGAAGAAAATAAAGTTGATGATGAATCAGCAGTTATATCAACATCAACATCAACATCAACAACAACAACAACAACAACAACACCTGAAACATCTGAAACAGCTGAAACAAGTGAAACAATTGATGATAAAGTAACAGAGACAGAAATATCTGAATCAACAATTTCTAAAGATGCTCAAGAACCAGTAGTTAGTTCAACACCAAGTGAAGAAATAATAAATGAACAAACTAATGAAATAGAACAAAAAATTGAACCAGTTATTTCTGAAGTAACTAATGAAACATTAGTTGATACTGAAAAATCAATTGATGAAGAAAAAAAAGAAGAACAACAAGAAAAAGAAGAAGAAAAAGAGCAGCAAGATAATAAAGAACAAGATCAGGCAATAGAAATAGAAAATAAAGAAAAAGAACAAGATGATAATAAAGATATTAAATCAGAAGAAGAATTGTCTGTTAAAGTTGATGAAACTTTAGAAAAACCGACTGAAGAAGAAATTAAAGTAACAACCAGTGATGAAAATATATCTGAAAATAATGAAAATTCAGAAAATAATAATAATGATGAAGAAAAAATGGAAACAAATGAATTAGATAATGATAATTCAAATAATGATGATGATAATTTAAAAATTGAAAATGATAATATAAAAGAAGATGTTAAAGAAAATTTAACAAATGTTAAAATGGAAGCTGATAGTACTGATGTAAAATTAAATATAATTGAAAATGATGATGATAAAAATAAATTAAAAGATGATATTAAAAATGAAAATAATAATGATAATGATATTGAAATGAAAACAGATATTAAAAATGATGATAAAGATAAAGATAAAGATACAAAAGATGTTGATAGAAAAGATAGAAAAGATAGAAAAAGAAAACGTTCATCAAGTTCACAAGATGAACGTCAAAAAACACCACCACCACAATCACATCCTGAAGATGAACCAGAAATTGATAATTCACGTGTATTATTATCATGGTATGATTCAGATTTAAATTTAATTATTGATAAAACAAAATTTTTATCAGCAACACCAATGCATAATGATGGTTTTAGTTATGTATGGGCTGGTGCAAGAGCATCATATGGTTTTACAAGTGGTAAATTATATTATGAAGTTAAAATAACAAATGAATGTAATGTTACAATTCAAGATGAACAAGATCCACATGTATTACGTGCTGGTTGGTCATTATCAAATACATCATTACAACTTGGTGAAGATAAATATACATATGGTTATGGTGGTACTGGTAAAATATCAACAAATCTTGAATTTAATGATTATGGACCAAAATTTGGTTTAAATGATATATTAACATGTTTTATTGATTTTACTGATAATGATAATATTATTATTAGTTATAAATTAAATGGTAAAGATTTAGGTACTGCATTTACAATATTAAAAAATGATATACAAAATAAACCATTATATCCACATATATTAACTAAAAATTGTGGTTTTGTATGTAATTTTGGTGATGAAAAATCATGGACTGATGATATACCTGATGATTATATACCACTTAGTAAAGTTGATATTAAAGAACGTATTATTGGTCCACAAAGACCAGATAAACGTGAAGATTGTCAAGTTTTAATGTTAATTGGTTTACCAGCATCTGGAAAAACAGTATGGGCTAATAAATATGCTCAAGATAATCCAGATAAATTATATAATGTACTTGGAACAAATAGTCTTATTGATAAAATGAGGGTAAATTATTATTTTTTTTATAATCAAACATAATTTTTCATATTTTATATTTATTATTATTATTATTTAAATATTATTTAAGGTTTCTGGACTTGCTAGAAAAAAAGCATACAATACAAGATGGGATACATTATTTACAAAATGTAACAAATGTTTAACAACACTTCTTGATGTTGCATCACACAGAAGACGTAATTACATATTGGATCAGGTAAGATTATTTAATTATTAAATTATAAATTTAAGTATATTTTATAATAAGATTAAAAAAAAAAAAAACAAAAAAAGGGATAAATAATGGGTAATTAAATATTATCGCGCGGGTATTATTGAGTATCAAACAAAACAAAACAAAAAAAAAAATAGAAAAAAAAAAGAAAATGTATTTTTTTATGGAACCGATACAGACAAACGTATATCCTTCCGCACAAAGACGCAAAATGAGGCATTTCTATGGATTTCAAAGGAAGGCGATTGTAGTTGTACCAACGGACGAAGAATTCAAGTCGCGTACTGCTAAACGCGAGGCCGATGAAGGCAAGGACGTTCCTGATAACAATATCTTGGAAATGAAAGGTTCGTTGTCTCTAAAAAAAAAAAAAAAAAAAAAAAAAAAAACAAACAAACAAATTAAAAAAAAACAAACACGCAAGAAAAAAATAAATATTAAATTTAAAATAGGCAAGAAAATATTTAATAAGTTAATTGTTAATAATTATTTGTCTTTTTAATATTATATAAATTATTTATTTATTTTTTTTTTTAAATTAAATATTATAATAATAATATTAAATATTAAAATAAAAAAAATTATATTACAGCAAATTTTGAAGCACCAAATGTTGGTGAATCATTTGATGCAGTTGAATGGATTGAACTTAATGAAGAAGAGGGTAAAAAATTAATATCAAAATATAATAAAGAAGGTAAAGATGCTGGTTATGGACAACAACCAAGTAAACGTTCACGTTTTGATAAAACAAATGATAGTCACAGAGACAATCGTGATGTAAGATCTAGTCGTGATAGTAGAGACAGTAGAGATCATCGTGATAGTAGAAGAAATACATATTCAGATAGAAATCGTAATTCAACTTGGCGTGGTGGTAGCCAAATGGGAATGAGACACAGTAGTAGTAGTGGTTATGGTTCATCATCTGGTGGTGGTGGTGGTTGGAGAGATCGTGGTTCATCAAATTCATCATATCGTGGTAGTAGTGGTGGTTATGGTTCATCATCAAGTGGTGGTTATCGTGGACGTGGTGGTTCATCAAATACACCATATCGTAATAATGATAGACGTGGTCCATCATCAGATAGACGTACTAGTGGAAATGATCGTAGAATATCATCAAGTAGACAAGGTGGTTGGGGTCCAATGAATAGTAATTATAATAATTCAAATTCATCAAATTGGGGTAATTCATCACATGGTAGTGGATGGTCTGGTAATTCATCATCATCATCATCATCACAACAACAAAGTAGTTGGAGTAGTGGACAACCAAATTCTTGGAGTAGTAGTTCTAATTCAAATAGTGGACAAGGTGGTAATTGGGGTGGTAGTTGGAAAGGATATGGATCAAATTCAAATTATAATCAAACTAGTTATGGTAGTGGACAAACTTATGGTAATGGTAGTGGTAGTGGTGGTAATTGGGGATCATGGAATAATCCATCACAACAGCAGTATTATGGTCAATATTGGGGACAATCACAAGGACAATCTAGCACCAGTGGACAAACAGTAAGTATTTTTTTTTTTCTTTTTTTAACAAGTTTTCTTTTTGTTTTTTTTTTTTTTTTTAAATTTATTTATATTTTATTTTATTGTTTATTTTTAGACATCTGGAAGCTCATCAACGTCTGCACCATCCTCAGGCACAACCACTTCATCGTACAATAATTATCCAGCAAATTGGGGAAGTTATTCTGGTTCATATAATTATACAACTGACAGTACTAATCCCAGCACCCAAAAGTAGACATTCAAGTTATTTCGATGGTAATAATAATAATTTTTTTTTTTTAATTTTTAAAAAAAATTTATTTATCATGTCGAAATATTAAATAACAAATAAAATTAATAAATGATAATAGTTTCTTTTTCTTTTCTTTATTTAGACACAATACCACTGGATTATTCTTTTTCTTTCTTTTTTTTTTTTTTTATGAAAAAATTATGAAATTATAATTATTTTGCATTTTTTTTGTTTTTTTTTTTTGAATATTATATTATTTAAATGACAAGTGACAGACGATAGCATGAAACACATCTTATAAATATACTTTTTTTTTTTTTTTTTTTGTGATTGAATAAATAATTTTACACACAAAAATTAAATTCATAATGAGATGTAGTTTGTATTAATTGATGAGATAAATTTTAATGTATATTAAATTAATAAGCAATAATAAAATAATATATATATAATCATGGCAAGTTATGTAAATATGTACAGATTTTGTTGATAAATTACAGCTAAAATTAATTTTTTATTTTCTTTTTTAAATTGAAAATCAACATTAAATAGATAATTTTTGTGCAATTTAATTTGCATTTCTTAGACCATGATTTATGTTTTAATTAAAATTTAATCTCATCGTTTCGTCTTTAAGCACATTTATATAAATTTAAAAAAAAATAAAATTAATGTAAAAATATATTTACTCTCATTTTTTTCTACAAATATTATTTATAAAATTAATACTAAAATTTTTATCCAGTGGAATTGATTGTTAATTAAAGTAATTTAATTATAGTTATAAAACTTTTTTTTTTTTGTTTTTTTTTCAATCTATCTTACCTAAATTAATTTTCTTATTAAATGATTACTTATTTTTCTTTTTTTTTCGGCATCTGTCTTTGTTTAACATTATGTACAGCGTAAGAAATTTAAAATAAGATAAATAAAGTTAAATTTAAATAAATATTATTTAAGAAAATAATTAATAAATTTCATAATCATGAATTTAATTATAAATAAAACAACATTTAATTCATTATAATGTATTTGACGTATATTTTAAGGGGAAAATAAATAATAATAAATTTACGTATAAAAAATTTAATAAATGTGAATTTAAAATAAAATAAAATCAATTATGCATGTTTATTTTTTTCTTTTTTTATTTTTAGAAAATAAAATATTGAAATTGTATTTGTAAAGTTTATTATGACTTTATAATGTGAAAAATTGGAAAAAAAAAAAAAAAAAATTATGAAAATTAATTTTATAAACATATTTGTTGATAAGATTGTATAAATTCATTCATAAAATAATAAAAAAAAAAACTTTTCTTTTTTTAATTATGATTTTTAAAAGTTTTTAAATCTCCAAATTGATGTTATTAATTTTTAAAAATACTCTGACCATTTTTATCAATCATAAAATAACAATTGGATTAAAATTTTTAAAAATACCTTTTATAATTTTGATGATTTATCAACTTCTGGATCACCTTCTTCTCCTGGTGCTGTTATATTTTTTCATTGCTGCTATTAATTGTTTATAAAAATTCAAATAAAAACTGTTTGATGATTTGCAGCATCACATGACAATTAAAATAATAAATAACACATTTTTATAATTTTTTAAACGTATATTTGTTCTCCAGGAAAAAAAAAATACATTATTGTGTACAATATATAATTACTAAATAATTTCATGAAAACTAACGATGATTAAAGAAAAAAACAAAAAAAAACACATTTTTTTTAATTTTAAATAATTGGAAAGCACTCAGTTTTTATTTTTTTTTTTTTCGTCACTTTAATTCAAAATAAAAGCTCATCAATGACTGTGTTTACAAATTTTTATATCTTAAATTATTTCAACAACTCATTATCAGAGTGTTATAAAATGGCAAAAAATAAATGAGATACAAAAAAAAAAAAATACAAACAAACAAAAAAGAAAAAATAACATATATTAAATGCCCTTAAACAATTTAATTTTTTTTTCATTTTAAATTTTTAAATATTAATTTTCCCAAACCTTGTTTAATTTTTTTATTTAATTTTTCACACAATTAATTTTTTAATTTATAAATTCTAATAAAAAAACAAATTGATATATATATCTCTTTATATTTTATTTTTTCCAAATTAATTTCTAGTCATGGTTAATTAGCCGCAAACACAAAACTCGTAAAAGGTACTTGGAGTGATTATTACTTTTTCTCGATAAATAATAAAAACAAAAGAAAAATATTTTTATAAAATAATTAATCATTTGAATTTTCATCATTTTTTTTTTTTTTTTGTTTAGGCAAGTGCAAAGTAATTATTAAACTCGTGATAGTGTTATTATTATTATTTTTTTTTTTTTATAAAGCGTTTATCTTTGAAACGTATAAATAAATATTTTTTTGAATAATATTTACATTTTAAGAAAAATAAACAAAAAAAAAAAAATTGTGACAAATATATTTGGTCACTAATTAATAATTTAAATATCATAATTATGATTTTTTTTTCATTTCATTATTTTTTTTATACTAATTTACAAATTACATCCGATTTTTAATATCGGTTTTATGAAAAATATAATTCATTTTTTTTTATTACTTTTTTTTTTTTGTATTTTTTTAGTTTTTTAGTTTTTTTTTTTTTTTTTGCAACAAGTTTAACTTGTCAAAATCAATTTTATTTTTTAAATTAATTTGTTTACCTTTTTACCAAAATTGATTCATTTTTTTTTTTTTTATATTATTTGTACAATCAATTTTATGATTTTAACAACATTTTGACTCAAAATAAAAATAAAAATAATTTACTAACAATTCTGTACAATTTTAATGGTTTTTTTTTTTTTTTTTTTTTTAATTTTTAATTTTATAAACCACATTGTATATTGTGATTGTACGAAATATATTAAATTCGAAAATAATAAATTTGTTTTTGTTTTAAAAAATAGTTACATAATAATATAAATTAATAATAATTTAAATAAATTTTATTTATAAGAAAAATATTAGAATAAATTTAATAATTGAGTTTATATTATTATTATTTATTAATCTCAATTATTAATTTAATTAAAAATGAGTAATGATAAAATTAATTTGATAACTATTATGATTTTGAATGGACGGGATAGTGGTGTGTAAGAAGACGTAACAATATTTTGTACGTTAAATGTATTTATAGTCTAATGAAAAAAAAAATAATAAATAATAATTTAATTATTATTTTTTAGTTTTTTTTTTTTTTTGAAAATAATATATATATATACCTATAGTTATTCACCAGCACAACAATGTCAAGGATTTGGTGGTACTGGTCTTTTACGATTTCTTCTATTACGTTCAAGAAGAAATGACATGTCAAGAGGTTCTTTTTTATTCGGCATTAGTTGAAGGAGATTTGTCAATATTCCATTCAGTCTCTTTCGTTTTTTTTCTCTCTGTATTTTAAATAACAATAATAATAATAATAATAATAATGTTATTATTAATAAATATAAATTAATAAAATAAATGAGATAAAAATAAATACCTGAGCTAATAGTAAAGCTGGTGTTAATAAACAATTATCAAAATATTTATGTTTAGTTCTACCAACACTTTTGGTGGTATGATTTTTTCCATTATTTTTATCATCTGTTTTTTGATTATCATTTTCGTGATTATTTTTCTTTTTGTCTTTCATTCCTTTGGTTGATTGTATACCTTCTAAACTATGTGGCTATATATATAAAAAAAATATACATAATATTATTATAATTATAAATTAAAAATAAAATAAAATATAAAATATAAAATTTAAAAAAAAAAAAAAAATACATACCAAATATGTACGATAATGTTTAATTCTTTCTGTAAATGTTTCAAATGCATATGGTTTTGTGCATACTTGATGTCTAGCTCTAGCAACTTTAGTAAATAAACGTGCAGCTCTATCAACTCTATATTCACAAACATATGTATGTTCTTGTGTTGCACCAACTGGTCTACCTTTACAATATGTATGTGGATCAAGTACCCAACATCTTTCAGCAATTAAATCACATGGTACTGCTTCATATAATGGTGCACATACAACTTCATTTGTATAAAATTTTCTAGTTGGTTCATGATAAGTTTCATGTGGTCTTAAATAATGATGTCCAAATACAAATTTTTCACCATTTAAATTTTTCCATAATCTTTCAATTCTAAATATATCCATTTGTTCATAATCATATTTTTCAATTGTTTTATATGTATGTTTATCTGGTGTATCACGTAATACATAAACAGTATCATTTTGACGTAATTGTAAATTATCACGTAATAATGTAACATAATATTTTTTATCTTTATCATCATCATCATCATCATTATTATTATCATTTTCAATTGGTATTTCAAAATCAACATAACGTGGTTGACAACGTTCACATAAATATGATTCAATTGTTGTATCAGCTTTAACACAATCACAATGTTGCCATACTAAACAACGTTCACATTGTATCATTAAACCTTCATCACGATGTAAACCACATATACATCTAATAACATCTTCTTCACCAGCAGTTGAACCTTGTGATGGTATAAAACTATTTGTTGGTACTTTACCAGTTGCTTCTGTTATTGCATTTATAAAATTTATTTTATTACATAAATATAATTTACGTAATCTTGCTGCTGATATACCAATATCACTTGTTCTACCATAATATTTTATATTATTATCAAATAATTTTATCATATCATTATCAAATTGTTCTGGTGTTTTATAATTACCAGTTTGTATTTTTTCTTCAATCATTGTTAAATCAATTGGTTCTTTTAATTTTTCATAATATTCTGGTAATTTACGTTTACCTGGTAATGTTATAAATGGATTACATAATAATTTATTATTTTCATCATTTGATGTTACAACAATTGTATATAATTCTTTTAATACTTTTGCTAATTTTGCTGTTTTATTAACTTCTGGATCATCTTGTGCTTGTGCTAATCTTCTTGTTCTAACAGTACGTGATGAATTATTTGTTAATGCTGTTAAAAATACATCTGTTTTATCTATTGATCCATTATTATTATCATTACAATTATCATTATTATTATTATTATTATTACCAATACCAATATTTGTACTATTACCATTTAATTGTTTATTATTATTATCTATTAATTTATCATTTGTACCAATTTGTTGATGTTGTTGTTGTAATTGTGATGTTGATGATGATGATGATGATTGTGTTAATGGTAATTTTATTTTTCGTATTTTTTCTAAATTTCTTAATAAAAAACAATGATGCTCTTGAGCAAATAATTTTTGTTGATTTGACATTGGTTTTGTTATTATTGTATTTATTAAATTTGTATCACCAATTTTACGTGATTTAAATAAACTTTTTGAATGTACTATTATCGATTTTCTATTATTTTTACGTGGTCTACCAACAGTACGTTTATTATTATCATTATTAATACTGACATCATTGTTGTTATTGTTGTTGGAATTATTATTATTATTATTATTGTTGTAATTGTTGTTCGTATTATTACTATTGTTATTATTTGTGTTGGTATTGTTGCTGTTGTTGTTGTTGTTGTTGCTATTGTTATTGTTACCACCAATTTGTTGCAATTGTACTGGTGTTGTTGATGGTCTAGCAACACGTTGTGATTTACCACCAATAACACCACGACAAACATCACTACCACAACGACATTCTTGTCCTTCTGATGGATTAAATAATGCAAAATTATAATCATATGTTAATTCTTCGCCAGGTTTAATATCACGTAATGCAAATAATGCCATACGTGGTAAACCATGTACACTCCATTTTTGCATTTCACAATTTGGTTCACATGAATGATTAACAAATCTACCATCACCACCCATACGATGTCCATCAATAACTAAACCACCATCAAGATGTAAACAATAATGATGTGTATCATTTGCATATTTTGTAGCCATACGTGATTTAAATTCACGTTCAGATACAACTTCACCAACATATTCAAGTATAAAATTACCATTATTTATAAAATTTTTAGTTTTAATACCCCAACCTTTTGATTCAGTCATAAATCTTTGTAAACCAGGTGACCATTCATGTTTTTGTATTTTTTGATTATCACATTTATCACCACATGGACATAATGATGATGAACATTCACTAAATACCATTTTATTAATACAATCATCAGTACAACGACTATCTTGTTTACATTCACATGCTTGTGCTTCATAATGGGTTGTTGGTTTAACATCATAATATATATTTGTACGTATTTTACGATAATTCCATGATGGTACATTATCATGTTCACGTAATTTTGAATGTGTATGTAACCACCATAAATCATATGGTAATTGAAATGGTACATTACTTTGACGTAAAAATTTACCACAATGTATTGGTGGTGGTAATAAACCATGTGGATGTTCAATTGGATCATATATTAATTTACTTTTATTATTACTATTATTATTATTATTGTTATTATTATTATTATTATTATTATCATTATTTGTTGATAATAACTTTTTTTGTTCTTCATTTGTTTTAAAAAAATTTGAAAATAAACCAGCTTGTAAATAACGTTTTTTCCATCTTGGTTGTTTTTTACGTGATAATATATTTTTATTTGTTGTTGTATTATTATCTGGACCATCACTTGCAATATCACTTGATGGTAATGCATCACTTTCAGTATCATAATCATTATTTTTTAAACGTTTTATACTACGTAATGTTAAATTACAAGGACTTGATGATTCACGACGACGTTTATTATTATTATTATTACTATTATTAATATTATTTAAACAATTTGATAATTCTAATTTTAATGAATTTGTACGATCAAGTTTTTTAACATTTTCTTCACTCAATTCATTTATTTTTTTAAAACTTTGATTATATCTTTCAAGACTTTCTTCTAATGTTGCATTTTCATCATAAATACGTGAATCTTGAATTTTTTCATATTTAACTGGACATAATTTGTCACATGGTTTAGTACATTCACAACTAACTAAATCTTTACGTACACGTAATTTATTTGTAAAATTATTATCATTATCATTATCATCATCTGAATAACTTTGACATGATAATTCATTAATAACTTTAAAACTATTTTTATTATCGTCATTATCATTATCATTATCATTATTAATATTAACATTTTTTTCTTCATTATTATCAATATGATTATCATCAATTTCCATTATTGGTAATACACCATTAACATCACTCTCTGATAATACTGTTTTTTCTTCAATTTTTGATTCTTTTAATTCAACAGATGATACATCAACACGTGGAACAAGTGTTAATTCATTATTAATTTTTATATCTGAATTAACAACAATTGGTATTTTCTTTTTTTTCTTTTTTAATGTTGGAAAACCAGTACGATTAATTGCTTTTCTTCTTTTAACTTTCTTTTTAATTTGTATTAATGGTGTTGTTGTTGTTGTTGTTGTTGTTGTTGTTGTTATTGTTGGTGTAGTCGTTGATGTTGATGTTGCTGTTGCTGTTGTTGGTGTTGTTGTTAATGATGTTGTTGTTGTTGTATTAATTTTTGAATTATCAACAACAACAGCAACATTTTTATTTTTAATATCATCATTTGATATTTTTGATAATACTGTTGTTTTATCATTTTTTTTATTATCATTTGTTATAATTGTTTTATCATTTTTTAATTTATCAATCATTTTATCAGTCTTATTTAATTTATCATTATTTTTATCTTTAGTTTTTTCATTATTAATTATTGTTTTGTCATTAATTGTTGTTGTTAAATTATCTGAATATAATTTTGTAACAGTAACACGTAAATCACGTACAATTTTTTTCTTTCTACGTGGTTGTTGTTCAATACGATTTAATGGTTTATCATCATCACTTGTATCACTATTATTAATATCAATATTATTATTATCAGCATCTCTTAAACGTTTTTTTAATGTTGTTGAATCAATTTTATCATTTAAATTATCATTATCATTATTTGTACTGTATCTTTCAATTGTTGCTTCAATTGCTTCTTCAATATGTGTTTCCATTGTATTTAATTCATTTGAATTTGTTTCATTACAACTTGTACTTGAACTTTGTGATGAATGTGGACTTGATAAATGATAATGACGTTTTTTTAATGGTAATCTTTGTTCATTTGAATTTGATGATGTACTATTATTTTTTTGTTCATTATTATTTGGTAATTTATCTTTTTTTAATCTTCTTTTTATTAATTTTTGTTCATCATTTGGATTTACATCACTTGAACCACCAGTACTACCACTACTATTACCACCAGTACCACTACCAGCACTACTATTACCTGCACTACTATTACTACCATTACTATTAATACTACCAGCACCACCACCACTACCACTATTACCACTACTATTACCACTAGCACCATTATTACCACCATTATTACTTCCAATACCTTTACGTTTTTTAGTTATTTTTTTAACACGAAATATTTGTGGTAATTCAGATGTATTTGAATTTGTATTACTTCTACCAAGTGAACATGATTTTGAAAAATCTTCAATTAATTTTTCCAACTCAACAGTTATTGTTGGATCAATTTTAATTGGTTTTTTAGGTGGTACAACTAATCTTCTTTTATGTTTATGATGATGTGTTTTGTGACGTACATTTGTTGCTGATGTTGCTGTTGTAGTTGTTGTTGATTTTGGTGATTTATCACAATTATCATCTTTATTATTAACAACATTAATATTTTGATTTTTTACATCAATTGGTACTGATATTAGTTTTTGTACACCAACATTTGTTTCTGATAATTTTTTACTACTTTTATTTTCTTTTAATACTCGTCTTGATCCAGATAATAATAATTTTTTATTTGTTGATGTTTTTTTACTTGTTGTTGTTGTTTCTAAACAATTTTCTTTTGTACTTTTACGTATTTTTGAATGTAATTTTTTAACAATAACACGATTATTTAATTTTTTTCTTGACGACGATGATGATGATGATGATGATGCTACTTTATGTATTTCATTTTTTATTTTTTTACAATTTTTTATATTTTTTTTAATTATTTTTTTATTAATATTATTTTTATTCAGGCACTTATCTTTATCATTGGAAGATTTATCTGTTAATTTAACTGAATTATTATTATCTCTTTTTTTATCTTGTTTGTCTTTTGATTTTTTACTATTTTTTAATAATCTTTGATTTTTAATAACAGATGATGATAATTTTTTTTCAATAACTGTATTATTATTATCATTATTATTTTTATTTGTTGTTGATGTTAAATTTTTAGATGTTTTTTTATCATTTATTATTGTATTATTAACTTTTTTTAAATTATCATCAATTATTTTTGTTGTTGTTGTTGTATTATTTATTGTAGTACTATTTTTATTATTTATTTTATCATCAGTATTATTATTTTTATTTAATTTATTATTTTTATTATCATCTGTTTTTATTTTTGGTCGTCCAGGACCTCTTGGTTGTGTTGTAACCATTTTAGCTGGTCTACCAGGTTTTCTTTTTGGTGGATAAAGTACACGATCAACATTAACAGCTGGTTTAGTTGTTTGTAATGGTGATTGTGATGTTTTTATTGATGAAGATGATGTTGTTGTTGCTAATGCAGATGATGATGATGATGATATTACTCCTGTTGTTGTTGTTGTTGTTGTCGTTGCTGTTGTTAATGATGATGATGGTGCTTGTGGACTTGCTGGACATATTGCTAAATGTAATGGACTATTATCAACAGATTGTATACCAGAATCAGGTGATACATTTGACAATAATGGATAATCATTATCAACTGTTTTTTTAACTAATCTACTTCTACGTTTTCTTGGTTCTGATAATAATGCTGTTTTTTCAACAAATTGTTGTAACAATGATGAACTATAAACTGGTACTGGATTTTGATCATTATTTTCATTTGAATCTGAATCAGCACCAAGTGACATACGTTCAATAGCTTTTGATACAAGTCTACCACTTTCAGAATCTTCAAAACCATCAAATGGTGTATCTTCTTGATCAGGTATTATTGCTGATAAATGTTCTTGATTTATTTCTTGTAATGGTGTTTGTTGTTTTTCTGGTGATAATAATAATTGATTTGTAATTAAACCTGATGTTGATGGAATTGATGTTATATTTGTTGTAATTGTTGTTGATAATAAATCTGTATCATCTGTAAATTAAATAATTATTAATATTATATTTTTTTTTTACATTAATTTTTTTACATTAAATATATATTTTATTACCTTTTATTAATTTATTATTATCTTTAATTTTATTATCATTTTTTTTAATATCATTAATATCATCTTTTTTTTGTCCTTTCATTGATATTTTAAGTTTAAGTGAACCCTGTTCATAATTTGTTTCACGTATTGAAAATGTTTGTTCACTATTATCTGATGAATAATCTGTATTTGAATTATTATTACTTGAATTATCATCATCATCATCATCATCACCAGTATCATCTGAATCACTGTATGAACAACTACCATCTGTACCACCAGAACTATCATCATCTGAATCAGAATCATCTTCTGAATCAATTGAATCATTTTCATTTATACCAGATACTGGATCCCAATTACTACTACCAACTTTAATTGCATCCATATCAACAGTTGATGGTAATTCACGTTCTTGTTCACCATCATTATCTTCCCAACTCCAACTTTGAAGTTCTAATTCAGATGGATGATGAATAACGGCATTCCATCCAGAATCACCTGACATTTTTTATTATCTTTATCTGACATTAATAAAACTCCAATTTAATTTTTTCATTCCCTTGATTATGACTCGATTAAAAACGAGTCAATAAATTATTTAATTACCTAAAAATATAAATAAATAAATAACAGTAGTTGTAATTTTTTAATTAAATTTTAGGTTATATTTTATGTTAAATAAAAATTATATTTATATATATATATATATATATTGGAGGGGATTTTAAGAAACACAACAAAGACCATTGACCCACCCTTAAGAGGATTAAGATTTTATTTTCTTTGAATTATGATTTTACAATTGTCATAGAATTTAAAGAACCCAACTGTAAACATGTGTTTTATTTTCAAAAACTGTTTATATTATTATTTCAATATCAAAAAAAATAGTTGTACTTTATTTTTAATTTTTACAAATTTTCTATTTACATAACACAAACACACATACACAAACAAATTCACAATCTTTCATCTTATTTATTTATTTATTTTTTTTGGTAAAAACTGTCAGGTAGATTTATCAAAGATAAACGTCATTTTTTTAGGTTTATATTTTAATGTAATTTAAATGTTAAATAGTTTGCATAATGCATCCTGTTTTATTATCATTTTCTTTTTTTTTTTTTTTTTTTTTGTTGATATAAAAGTTGTGATAAAAATAATCAGTTTATATTTTTTATACAGCTGTTTTAAGAATGTATTAAAACTTCATAGAGAGACAGATGTACCAGGTGTGTTATTTAATATTAAAAAAAAATTATTATAAATAAAAAAAAATATATTCAAATTGGCGCGAAAAATATATATCAACTTGTAACATCACAAAATATCACCCCCTAATTATTTATCTTTTTTCTCTCTCTTTCATGTAATCATCATCAACAACATCAACATCATCAAAAAAAAATCAAAAAAAAAATAAAATACCAATAGCTATAAAATAATAATCACCATAATATTTCAATCAAGGTCAAGGTTTTAAATGTAATATTATACTTTTATTAAAAAAAATAAAATTAAAAAAAAAATATTATGTTTACGTACAAACACCGTGCGTGGTCACAAAATGGCGTTATATATTTAACTCCAAAGTTAAAAAAAAAAAAAAAAAACAAAAATAAAAAAGTGCGTTTCAATTGTATATGGATACGTTAAAATGTCACTCACATATTATATTTTTTTTTTTTTTAACACAAATTCACATTATCACTTGATAATTACCACAAAAATTAATATAATTTATTGAATTTTAATAAACAATTTTAATAACAAATAAAGTACTTTTTTTTTATCTTAATTTTGTTAATTGTTTTTTTTTTTTTTTTTTTACCTGTAACACTGTGTTACATACGTTTATTCCGCGTTTGCGGATCATAAATGATGGGTGAATTAAAAAAAAAAAAAAAAATTTATATACACACTGATAAAAGACTCATATACATATATATTTTTTAACAGGGATAAATATGAATATATATACACACACATTTGTGGCGTCTCTAACACAATGATTATATTTACAACATTGGCTTGTTATGATTGGCCAAGGGGTGATAAAAAAGAAGGGATATAAAAAAAAAGTTAAAAAACCCCCTTGATCCTCGATTTCTCGGTTTTTCCATTTCGATTGTAACGCCACGCTGTGAATGTGGCCAATTTTATACTTATTAATAAAAAAATTTATAAAAAAATTAAAAAAAATATAATAATAATCTTGTTGAACAAGTTTCTGTTGCATAGGTATACCTATATATATTCTGTACAAATGTTCTTATTGATTATTTATTTAAATAATTATATTGTTTATTTATTTTCATTTTTATAATTAAGTTTAATTAAATATTTTTTTGTAAAAAAATAATAAATAATTGTTTTTTATAACTTTTGTTTGTTTTTAATTTAATTTAATTAAAATAATGTCAATTTAATATTTAATATTAATTATTTATTAAATTTTAATTTATCAAAAAATAAATAATAAATAATATTTTTAAATTTAATAAATTATTTATTAATAAATTAATCAATTTATTGATTTATTAGTTAATTAATTATTAAACACAAATTTTTTTATAGTAATTATCATGAGATTTTAATTAATGTAGTGTAATTAATATTAATTTTAATTAATTTTTTAAAAAACAAAATTTGAATTTAAAACAAAATTAGATATCGTTCTTACCGACTGAAATCAACATGGTGTCCATAATAGTATCATTTTATTCCGCACACGGCGCCACTATCTAGCGATATAAAAAAAAATGACAATTCGATAAAAATAAAATATATCGAATATATCGAATATATTATTTTTATCCTCAGATTTTGACAGGAGAGCAAGCGAGACAGCTCATTGTTTTGTTGATAACAAAAGTGCGATATTAAAACAAAGCAACATAAAATAATATAAAAAAATATACATATGTGTGTGTAATATAATAATAAATAATAACTCAGTAAAACAAAAACGAGTATAAATTAAATAAATAATAAAAAAAAAAAAAAGTCATTTTACTTTGGTAAAAATATAAACTCGAAATCGAATCAACAATATGGCCGGCCAGATGTGCCAGCGGTAGGGTGTAATGTACTCACTCAGTACATACTAGTACATTGTACTCAGTTTTCAGTGGTGTTGCACTTCAAAGTTAAGAAAAAAAAAAAAAAACGAAAGAAACAAAAAGAATATACTAAAAAAAAAATAATTAACATACAGTTTGTGTTTTATCCTTAAAAAAAAAGGATATTGTATCTATAATTTTAAAAATAAAAAAACAGTGAGTGAAGTGATATATAAATTAATTAAAAAGTGTTTATATTATATTTGTTATTGTTGTTTATATTTTAAATAAAACGCGTTATTATTTATGACGTATTATCGTAAATCCTGTCCAAATTTAGCTTGTATACATGGAATTAGTGATATACTTTGTCGAAGTAGAAATTCACTTTGCATGAGGGCATAGCACTTACCCCCCAGCTCAACGACCATGAAGTAAGTATTTAATATTTATTTAAAAAAAAATATATATATATTTATAAATAATATAAAAAAATAAATAAATAATAATTTAATCCAAAAATTTGTTTTTTTTTCAAAATTTTTCTATAAATTATTTATTTATTTCGTGGCGTCGTCGGATATTTTATGTTTTTTTTTTTCTTTTTTTTTATCTTGCACAGAATCCATTGTTAGTTTAGGAAGACAAACCTGGGGCGTTTTTCCTTTTTTTTTTTTTATTTGCAAAATTTTCATCTGCAATTTTTATATAAATTTTTTTTTTTTTTTTACCTCAAATTATTATTTTTATTATTATTATTTCTGTTGTCTTCCATTTTGACAGATGAAAGAAATAATATTATTTATTTTTATTTAAAAAAAAATTTAATTTTATAAATTAATTAATTTAAAATAATAATTTTGTATTTAATTTAATTATTATTATTTTTATTTGGGATTTTGGGGAAAAAGGCGAGTCGTCCATTCACATCCTGCCAGTTGTATCCCTCAAACCAGAAATTTTATAGTGTTGTCTAGAATCGATTTTTACTTTGCTAGACTCATCATGATAATAATAATATTGTAAACAAAAAAATATATATTTTATTTATTTATAAATATATAATAATAATTATTGTAAAATAATGATGAAATACAATACAATGTCATCAACAAAGAAGACATAAATAATGTCAAATGAAAATTAAATAAATAATCACACAAAGTATATATAAAAAAAAAATAAAAAAAAATGATAAAAATTGTTTGTAATAATATTATACACATGATTTTTATGATAAATCATGACTTAATAATTTTATGAGTCATTTTAGATATAATTTTTCTTTTAAATATATTTTTTTTTTCTTTAAAATATTGTAATATTATGAATCAATTTTTTATTTTACCTCATTGACGTCAAATGATGAATCATAATTTTTTTTTAAATATATATTTATCTATTATACTAATTGATAAGGAAATTTTTTTTTTTTTTTATTAATCATTATCTTGATTTAATTTTTTTAAATTTAAATTTATAATTTTTTAAATTAAATAATTTTAAATATTTTTTTGTTTTTTTGTTAAAGTAAAATTATGAAGATATATTTTTTTTTTTTGGCTGTTTAGAAAAAAAAGTTATTTAAAGAACTTTTTAGAGGGAGGATTAATATATTTTATTTGGGGGTTATTTTTTCCCCCAATTGATGAATACACCCTAGCTATAATGAAAACCATAAAAATGAAAAATAACTTGGGATAACTATTCAAGAAATATACAGTGAGGGTGACATGAGCATGTGTCCTTTATCTTTTTTTTTTTTTTTTTTATTTATTTTATTTATTTATATATATATTTAATTTTTTTATATTATATAGAAAATAATACCTTTTATTTTGCGTGTTATTGCATTTTATAAAATGCAATAAAATACCCCAAAAACAAATGTTAAATTACCCCTATTTTTTTGAGAATAAAATTTGAAAAAAAATATATAAAATATATATCTACATTTGAATAAATTATAAAAAATTATTTACAATTATTTAAATTAAATTATAAATAATTATTAATTTATTTTTAAATTTTACATTTTAAATTTCAATTAAAAAAAATAAAGATAAAAAAAATTAAATTAATTTTAAATATTTAAAATAATGCTTAAACACCCCTAAAAAAATTTTCAAATCAACCCTTTTACATATTTTTCAAATAAATAAATAAATAATTATTAAAACAAACAAAAAAAGTAAAAAAAAAATTAAACAAATTATTAAATTTTTAAAATTAAATTCATCAAGCAATGAAGCAATAAATTAATTCAATAAATAATTTACATCGACTTCCTTCAACAAGTTTTTATTATTTATTTATCACATCAACTGAATATTAATATAAATTAATAATTCAATTATTATTTCAATGTATAATCAAGTTATTGAAGCAGTATCCAATACTAATTTATATATTTATTTTTCTACACTGAAAAAAAAAATTGATAAATAATATTTATTAACATTTTGATTAACCCCCTTTATTTTTAATTCAATTTTAATTTTTTTTTTATATAAATTATTGCATTTTCCTTCTCTTTTTCCTCTTGCAAATGGTGAATATGCCAGTTTACTTGAAGGAGGTATTCATTGTCTTGTTGGTGGATATATTCTGGCATCAATGCAACTCTGAAAATGAAAAAAAAAATTATTTTTCATTTTTAAACTTCTTTTTTTTTTTTTTTACACAAATCACCAACTCACTTTTAATCCGGTTTAATTTTTTTTTTATTATTCTGAAGTATGTACTCTTTTTTATCCAATTTTTTTCATTTTTTTTTAAATTTTTTTTTACTTTTTAAAATCTATTTGCGAACACAAGTTTGATACCATTTGCGGAAGTTGTTTTCAACATAAAATACTCTTCAAGTCGATTGCTTCTTTTTTTTATTTATTTTTAATATAAATTTATTACTCCATTTTCGTGGATGGTATATTTTTTTTTGGCTCAAAGTTTCGTTGATAAAATTTTTTAAACAACTGGAAAGATAAATAATAAGTATATTAAAAAAAAAAAAAAATCAACTGGTTGTTGAGTGACGAGAGGATTTTATATACCTATATATATAATTTTTCATTTTTTTATTTATTTTTTTTTATATAAAAAAAAAGTTGATTACTCTGTGGCCACCACCTGCCTTCTTACCTTTTTTTTTTTTTTTTTTTTTTTTTTTTTAAATTCCCCTTTTATTTGTGTATTTCTTTGACATGGTATATATATGCATGTAAATGTGCACTATTTCGATATGACCAACAAAATATATATATCAAAAAATAAAAAATATATTTACATTTACAAGACACTATGGTATTTCTGCATGAACGAGTCACAACTGCTCACATTTCATACTTCAATGTGCCTCAAATTACAGTTTGATATAATTTTATACTATCCAAACAAAAAAAAACAAAAAAATTTAAAAAATTTAATTAAAATCCTTTTTTTTTTAGCTTTTAAACTTTAATAATTTATAAATAATTTGATTATTTAATTATTGATTTATTTTTAATTTTTTAAAGAAAAAAAATTAATAATTTTTCTTTTTTTTTTTCTATTAATTTATTTGTTTTGGATTAATTAAAATTGGTATAAATTATAATAAAAATAATTGAAAGTTGATTTTTAATTTTTTAATTTATAAATATTAATTTTATTAACAGTAGCTTTATTTAACAATTTAAATAAATATTTATCAAGTAAATAATAAAAAGATATATTATATATTTTAAATTAAAATATAAAATGAATCATTATTTGTTTATTATTTTGACTCACCGGATATAATATATATCTTAATTCTGTGACTAATCACTAATCAGTCTGTATTTTTTATACATTTGTATTATTATTATTAGATAAATTAATATTTATTTTAATCCATAAATAACTAGAAATTTCTAAGAGGAAATTTTCAATATTATACATATAAACTTGTATAAAAATCTAATAAACAAAATATTTTGATAATAAAATGATTAAAAATAGAAAATAATAATAAAATAATTTTTATTTAAATTTAATCAGTTGATATATTATTTTTATTACTTTGATAAATTTAATTATTTGATTAAACTTGAACTTGAAATTGTTATGTTTTGTTATTCAATCGATAATATTGAAATTTTTTTATCTAAAAACTTTTAATTATTTCACAGCTTTGATAGTTTAATACTCTCAATTAATTGATAAAAAAAAATTTATACAGTTGATAATTTTAATAGGCTTTTTTTTATATATTATAGATATATATTTCTATTTTTTTTTTTATTTAAATTGATTAATGATTTACTTGTTATTTAAAATATTTCAAGCAAAAAATAATCATGTAAATTTTATGTTATTATTTATTGAATTTTAATTTAGTTATAAAACAATTATATTTATTAAATTATTTAAATTTACCTACAAAGTTGAATAAATATATAATTATATAAAAATATTATAAATAATAAATTATTTTTAGCATCATTTTTAACTTGTTTAACGAACGAGGAAATGTATCATTATATAAATTTTCGTGTCGACAATAGTTAACAATAAAATGTCTAGAAATTAGTTGAATTATTATATTTTTATTCATGTGGGAGGATAAATCATAGATTAAATCATAAAAAATTAATAAAAAAAATTAAATAAATATTATAAATAAATTAAATTTTTAATTCGAAATTATTTCGAATTTTTCTTGAAATTATTTCGAATTTTTCTTGAGACTTTTTTCGTTTCCCTGGATTTTTTTAATTAAAAAAAAAAAAAAATATCCAAAGAAATTATATTATTTTTGTTTATACTTTTATTTATAATTTCTTTTTCAATTTAAAAAAAGCATAAAAGAAATATATATAACATTCTGGTCTACTTATAAATGCTGTAACAAAATACTTTATTATTTTAATAATTTTTACAGTAAAATGTGTAAATTTACCACTATAAAATAAGGAAGTACATCAACTTGTTACCCACCAATGTTTTACAACAACACAATGGTGGTTACATTATTTATCATTTTATTTTTATTAAAAAAAAAAAAGAGTTGCCACTGTTTTCAAAGAAACAGGACTCTATTAGAAATTTGATACATCAACTTGAAGATCTCCCAAGCTTTCTTTATGCTTTTTTTATACCTAAAAATATAAAAAAATAAATAAAATATACAAATTAAAATTGAAAATAATAAAAATAAAAAAAATACTTGAATATCTTAAAAAACTTTTGAAATTTATTTAATTAAAAATTAATAATAATCAAAATAAATATGAATAATTTTTTATTATCTGGTTCAAATGTTATTTATTTATTCATTTATTTATATATTTATAAAAAACCATTTCGAATCATGAGGAAGTCATGATATCTCTTAGCACATCCTCTATTTTTTTTTTTTTTAATATTAAATGCAGTATTCAATCTCGTTTCACCACTTGATTTTAGTTTTAAATAAACATTTCATCGTGAAACACACATTAAATTAACAATTAATTATTAAATAATTATATAAATATAATTTTAGTGTAAATTTTTAGATTTATTATAATCAAATTATATATAATGTCACGTAAAAGTATTTTTTTTAATAAAAAAAAATCAAGTGATTTAAAAAATAGTGGAATAAATATACGTCCAGTTACAATATATCATGATAATCAAAATCAACATGATAATGAAAATTTAAAATTTAATAAAATATATTTAACAAAAAAAAAAAAAAATTATTCTTGGCAAGATACTTGGTCTTGGTATTTAAAAAAAAAAAAAATTTTTAATCAATATATGATCTAGCTTAATTTTGACCTCATTATTTGAAGGATATCATCAAAATTCCTAGAGAAAATGAGAATTTTATTTTTATATTTTTTTTTTATGTGCTATAAAGCTTGCTAATTACCTTTTTCCTCTTTAACATATATTTTTTTGAAATTTTAAATGTTTTTTTTCTTTTCTATTTGCATGAGTTGGTACAGTGCTTGAAATATATATAAAAAAAAATAAGTAAAGTTTGGCAAAAGTGTCGAGTACCTCGTGGGATTGACAGTCGAAAAAAAAAAAGGATTTATCAAGATTAAATTACTTTTTTTTTTTTTTTTTTATTTCTGTTACTACATTTGTTACCGTTATTTGTGTTGTTAGTTAAGTTGGTTGAACGACCAAAACCTTGAAATAAGATGAACACAAAAGTGCTGATATATTTTTTAGCACAAGATAATAAAAATTCAAGGACATTTAAATATATTTTTTATACAAACAGGATAGAAATGACTCAGTCATCAGTTGTGTTTCGAGTTTCGAAATTAAAAAAAAATACAAGAAATTCCCCTTTTTCGTTAGCCATATCCGGAATGCTAAAAAATATTTATTTTATTGTTTTAACTTTTTATGCAAATTAACTATCAAGTATTTTAATATTTATTAAAAAAAAAAATATATTTAAATAATTAAATTTTTAAATTGAAATTTTGTAAATTTAAAATTATATTTTTTTTTAAATAAAAATATACTCAAGTTGAAATTTTTATTACAAAAATATTTTGTATTTTTTATAAATTGTTGAGACATTGTTTAACATTGTTGATGATAATAATGATAATTTAAAAAATAATAATAAAATTGAGGTTTGAATAATGTTTAAATGATAGTTTGGTTTGTTAAATTTAATTTTTTAAATCATTGAGGTATAATTTTATGTTTCATGATGATAAAGAGGTCATTTAGAGGAGATTTAAACTCCTGGGGGATTTTATGTCCGGTGCATCTAGTTATTACTAGACTTGCAACAATGTGTTATCTTTATTTTATTATTATAAATTATAATATTCATTTTAAATTTGTAATTATTTTGTCTCTTGTCACACCTAAATTAACACAAATTTATTCAATTAACAATCAATTTGATATAAATTCATTTTAACCTTAATTTTGTTAATAAGAAAAAAAAAATAAATTAATAAATTTTAATAATTATATAAAATTATTACGATTGAAATTATTTTTACATAATTTATTTAATTTTTTTTTTTCATTGTCATCTCTTTTGTATTATTAAAAATAATTTATATATTTTTTTTTTTTTTCTAACCACGTGATATTGACCATATGCCATAATTTATGACATCAGTTAAAAAAAATTGTGTGATTACTGACACAATTGCATTCCCACAAACTAACCAGTGTCCCATAAAATAAAATAAAAAAAAAATCTATATTTTTAATTAAAAATATAAAAATGATTTTATAAAAAAAAAAATAGTAATAATTTTTATTTATAAATGAATGAGTTGAATATTTTTATTAATAAATAATTATATATTTAAAAAGTCATTAAAAAATAATTTTTTTTTTATATAAATCATGACAATAAAAAACCTTGAAATATATATTTTTTTTTTATATTGTTGACTTGTTAATTATGAGTAATTATATCTTTATAAAAGTTGATAATGAAATGATGATAAATTATATATTAAAATAATTTTATTAATTTCAAATTTTTTACTAATTTTTTGGATTAATTTAATTAATTTTTCATTTAAATTATTGATTAATGAATTTTTTAATTAATTTTTTTAGTGAAGTGAGCATATCATCAGCCCGTGCGTCGGTGGTGGTCTACGACGACATCAATAAAAGATGGGTACCAAGTGGAAGTTCATCAGGTTTATCAAAAGTACAATTATATCATCATCTTGTTCACAATACATTTCGTGTTGTTGGACGTAAATTACAAGATCATGAAATTGTTATTAATTGTGCTATATTAAAAGGACTTAAATATAATCAAGCAACTGTTACATTTCATCAATGGCGTGATAATAATCAAGTTTATGGATTAAATTTTTCAAGTAAAGATGATGCTGAAACATTTGCAAGAGCAATGCTTCAAGCACTTGATGTAAGTTTTTTTCTTTTTATTTTTTTCAATTATAATTACTTTTTGGTGTTTACTTTTTATTTTTAAAAAAGACCCAGTTTAACATTAAACTTTGACATTAAAAATGTTGATGATGATGATGATGTTCAACATGTCTCAATGCTTGTCCTACATATTTTTTTTTATTTTTAACTTTTATTTTTTGTATTGTAAATAAATCATTCATGCTTGAACAAGTTTGATCTCTTTAAAGATTTAAACAGCAATTATTTTTTTTATTTGTTAAAAAAATTCATTTGGAAAGTATTTGTTAACAATATGTTTAATAATTAAAAAAAATAATTAAATACTTTTTAAAATTTGTTTCTATTTTAAAATAATATTCATCAACCCACTTAATTTACTTTGTTTTTTTTTTTTTTTTGATGTTTCAATTAATATAAATTTGTACCATTTGTTTTTTTTTTTAAATTATATTAATTATAACTTTGTCAACCTTGAATCTTGTTGATTAGATTAATAATAATAAATTGATGACTAATTGATGTGTTATTGATAAATACAGATGCTTAGCAATGGTAGCAATATATCAAGAAGTCTTGTACCAACTGGCAGTCCAGCTGGTCAACAACAGCAACAACAACCACCATTGCAACAACAACAACAACAACCTTTGGTTTATTCACAACAACCTCAACAATCACAACAACCACCTTCTCAAGGTACAACTCAGTATGAAGAAGACATGGGTTACAGGTAAATAAATTTATCTATAAATAAATTAACATATATTTTTATTTTTTTAAATTAACAAAATGAAATAATGATGTTTGTCTTTTCTATCACTCATACACAATAAAATATAAAAAATCGTAAAAACAATTTAGAAATTATTTATCAAAATTTACCAAACAAAACATCAAACAATTTATTTATTTATTTTCTTTATTTTGTTGTCAAATTGTTGTTTTTTTTTTTTTTTTTTTATTTATTTTATTATTATAATTATTATCAATTACAGTGAAAATGAAGATCACGCAGTAACACGCGTATCATTATCACTTGGTCAACTATTTGCAGGAGGTCCTGCTGTGTCCTCCTCAGTGCCTCCGACTCCTACCCTTAATCAGAATAATCACAATTATCCATTCATAAATTGTGCTATCAACTCAGCAATTACGAGGTGATAATAATCGGTTTTTACAAATGCCATATTAAGTAATTATTATAATAATATTTACTTTGGCATATTAGTTTATTTTAAATTAAATTTTTATCAATTATTTTTTACTAATTTGCATGTAGTCATTGTAGTTTTTATTTTATTTATTATTTTTATTATTTTATGTGACACAATTTTATAGGGAACGTGACACTTGTGTGAGTGTGTGTGTTTTTTTTTTTTTTAAGATCGCGTAATCGATGTTATTTTTAAAATCACTTTTTCATTGTTTAAATTTGTTCCACTTTTAAACAAAAAGAATACTTTTATATTATTTTTTTTTATTTTTAAATTGCTGAGTTGGGTTTTTTTCTATCTTTATTTTTTATTATTAGAATTTTAAATTGTCATTTATATTTTCATTTATAATAATTAGGTAGGTAATTCCTAATAGAGGTACACAATACAAATAATAAAATACATAAAAATAAAATATTACATTTATTAGTCAATAGCTGGCTGAATAATTCTGCTTGGCATTTAAAACAATATACTTATATAAATAAAAGTTGGCCATAAGTTAATTTAAAACAAAAGGTTAATGTATTTTTAATTTATTTTAGGACAATGACAAAAGAGGATGTTGCTATTATTCAAGAACGTAGAATGTCTCAACAAAGTCAAGGTAAAAAAAATAAATTTATAAAATTAATAATACAATTATTATTATTATTATTATAAATAAATTTAATAATAAAATTTAATAATTAATAGGTTCAAATGGTGCAAATGCTGTATCACCAAGTTATCAAACAACAAGTCAACAACAACAACAACAACAAGGTCATCATAGAACATCATCAGCTCCACCAGCTCCTCAACCACAACCACCACCAATGCCAGTAAATCAATCAATAAGACCACAACAAACTGGTCCACCAGTTGCTCCACCACCACCATCAGCAATATCATCAGTTTCAACAGTATCATCAGTACCACCACCACCAGTTGCACCACCAGCACCACCAGGACCACCGTCAATGACAAATTATAATACACCAGTACCACCACCAATGATTAATCCATATTCACAAACATCATCACAAACAAATATTACAAATCAATCAGGACAATCACAAGCTATTTATGCAACACAACAAATTAATCAATATGCTACAAATCAAAATCAATATACTGGTGGTAGTCAAACAAATCTTTATTCTGGTAATGGTAATATTAATGGTGGTGGTGTTGTTGTTGGTAATAATGTGAATGGTAATGGTAATAATAATAACAACAGTAATAATAATATTAATATTAATAATAATAATAATAATAATCAAAATTATCAAAATTCACAAGGTAATGGTATTGGTAATGGTGTTGTTGTTGGTACTGGTGGTAATCAGTATTCAAGTCAAACAACATATTCTGGTAATAGTCAATATGGAAGTAGTAATTCAATAAATCAATATCCAAGTTCACCAAGTCAATATGCACAAGGACAACAACAACAAACATATTCAACAACAACAACAGCAACAAATCAAGTACAATATGGTGGACAAAATTGTAATAATAATAGTAATAATAATAACAACAATAATAATTCAAATAACAGCAACAATAATCCATATGGTACACCAGTTAATAATGTTAATCAGTATTCATCAAGTGGTACAATATCAACAATTACAAATAATACAAATGCATATGCATCAACTGGTAATATTGGTGGACCACCACCACCACCAATGGGACCACTTAATGGTCAAATTGTTACATCAAATATTAATACAAATAATAATGCACCACCACCACCTCCACCACCACCGGTTCCAAATTCAAATACAAATGGATGTACAACAAATGATTTACAACCAGAAATTAATTCAAATTCACTTGCTGCTGCATTACAAGCTGCTAGATTGAAGAAAAAACAGGTTTGTCTATTTAATTGACTTATTTTTTTTCAAATTGAATAACATTTTTTATATTGATTTAATTTTTATATAAACTAAATATCATACGCGCCTTTTGATGTAAAAAAATAATTTGTAATTGAAAAGATTGTTAGTTTTTTTAACTAGTTGTTGAAAAACACCCTGAACTAATTAGCCTGTAAGTTATAATTTTTGAAACACTTTAAAAAAGTCTGACTTTTGCAAAGACATACGGTTTTCGAAAAAAATATTTCTAATCAATGTAAACATGATATTATGCTTCTAATATTTAAAAAACTCCCTAAAATAATTATCCTGTAAGTTTCATAAATTTATTTCAACTATTTCTAATTTTTTTAGATTTTTTTATAATTTCCAAATGACTTTGAGAAAGTCTGACTTTTGCAAAGACATACGGTTTATTAAAAAAATATTTCTAATCAACCTAGACATGACATTATGCTTCTAATATTTAAAAAACACCCTAAAATAATTATCCTGTAAGTTTCAAACATTTATTTTGATTTTTAATAATTTTTATTAATTTTATATCTTTTCGGGACATCACTTATGAAAGTCCAGTGTTTTCAATGTATTGTCCTGTTGGCTTAAAAAAATATTTCTAATCAACCTAAACATGATATTATGCTTCTATAATTTAAAAAACACCCTTAAACAATTATCCTGTAAGTTTCAAGCATTTATTTCAATTATTTCTAATTTTTTTTAATTTTTTTATAATTTCCAAATGACTTTGAGAAAGTCTGACTTTTGCAAAGACATTCGCTTTTTAAAAAAATTATATCTAATCAACCTAGACATGATATTATGCTTTTAATATTTAAAAAACACCCTAAAATAATTATCCTGTAAGTTTCAAGCATTTATTTTGATTTTTAATAATTTTTTTGTATTTTATATTTTTTTGGGACATCACTTATGAAAGTACAGTGTTTTCAATGTGTTGTCCTGTTGGCTTAAAAAAATATTTCTAATACACCTAGACATGATATTATGCTTCTAATATTTAAAAAACACCCTAAAATAATTATCCTGTAAGTTTCATAAATTTAATTCAATTATTTTTAATTTTTTTTTATTTTTTTATATGTTTCAAATGACTTTGAGAAAGTCTGACTTTTGCAAACTCATTCGGTTTTTAAAAAAAATATATCTAATCAACCTAGACATGATATTATGCTTCTAATATTTAAAAAACACCCTAAAATAATTATCCTGTAAGTTTCAAGCATTTATTTTGATTTTTAATAATTTTTATTAATTTTATATCTTTTCGGGACATCACTCATGAAAGTCCAGTGTTTTCAATGTAATGTCCTGCTGGCTTAAAAAAATATTTCTAATCAACCTAGACATGATATTATGCTTCTAATATTTAAAAAACACCCTAAAATAATTATCCTGTAAGTTTCATAAATTTATTTCAATTATTTCTAATTTTTTTTTATTTTTTTATAATTTTCAAATGACTTTGAGAAAGTCTGACTTTTGCAAATTCATTCGGTTTTTAAAAAAATTATATCTGATCAACCTAGACATGATATTATGCTTCTAATATTTAAAAAACACCCTTAAATAATTTTCCTGTCAGTTTCAAGCAATTATTTTGATTTTTACTAATTTTTTTTTTATTATTTTTACAATTTCGAAATGAGCACTTATGTAATATTTTTTTTTTGTTCAAAATGTAGCAACAATCACAGTCTGTTGAAAATAGTGGATCTAGTACAAGTAGCAGTGGAAGTGGTGCTGGTAATTATGGAACAATTGGACGTGGTGCTGGTGCTAGTGGTGGAGGTAACAGTGGCAGTGGTGGTAGCGGTGGTGGAATGGCATCAATGATGGATGAAATGGCTAAAACTCTTGCTCGTCGTCGTGCTGCTTGCGAAAAAAAACAACCTGAACAACCTCCAGTATGTTCAAAATTATTATAAATAAATTTAAGCATTAAAATTCATATAATACAATAATTTATAAATTTACAGGAACCAGATAATTCACCAGACAAAAAATCAGGTGATAAAAATGGTGGTAATAATAAATTTTCAAATGGTAATGAATCACCAAAATCAGCTAGAAAAAGATTTGGCTCAGCATCTGAAGATACAATATTAAAAGTAAATGGAGTTAATGAAAGTGGCTACATAACTTCACAAGAAATGGATGCATTTAAAGCTGAAATAATCAAAGAAGTACGAAAAGAATTTCAAAAAATGAAAACAGAAATTGTCGAGGGTATGTAAATTTATTTAAAAAAAAAAATAATAATTACTCAATTAAATATCCAAAATATAATTAATCTTGTTTATTATTTTGCAGCTTTAAAAGGTGAATTAAGTAGAAGATAAAGATTAAATAAAATTCTCTAATTGCAATTTAAAAAAAACAAAAAAGAAAAATAAAATTTGACTAGTTAAAAACTCAACATTATCGACAAAATATATAAAATATTTATTTCTTTTAATACTATAAAATAAAAATTTTATAGATAAAAGATAAATATTAATATGATAAAATGAAAATTTAATGAAATTGTCTAGTAATTTCCATGTATATCAGCCATTTGTGTGTAAGTACATTTAATTCAATTTAGTATTAATAAATAATACAAGTTTAAAATATATCCTCAATTATAATTAAATTAACAACATCATGCTAATCAAGTTGAACATTAAATTATATTAAACGCACATTTTAAATTAATTAGCATTTTTTTTTTATTAAAATTGACTTTATTATTTTAAAACAATGACAATATCGAGATGATTTTTTTTTCTTTTATTTATATATTTAATTATTTTTCAACTTGATTGGTCTTGTATGATTAAAAAAAAAATTTATAATAATGGCTTGATCGTTGACGTGTTCGTAAAATTATAAAAATATGCACAAAAAAAAAATAAAAGTAAATTATAATATTGTACAGTTAATCATGAATGTCGTGGCATAAATTTTTTAAAAATTGATTGAAAAAAAAAAAAATAAACTTAAATATAATAAATATTATCCATTTTAAGTAATTTTTTATCAACTTTTTGTACTATTTTATGATAAATATTTGTAATTAATTAAAATTCATGATTGTTGTATTTCTAATTATAATATAACATATCAAAATTATTGCGATACATTCCTTTGGAGTTATTATCCAGACTGTTCAAGCCATTGAATTAAAATATAAAAAAATAAAAATTGTTATACAATTTAACTGTCTTTATTGGATAAATATATATCCATGTGATTTTATTGTCATTATTTATTATAAATTTATAAAAATAATATTAAAAAAATAGATGCCACGACATGGGAGAATCAAACCCTTCCCTGAGGAAATAAAATAATAAATATAAAAAAACATTAATTATTCAATATAATAAAATAAATAACATGAAATAAAATACAATAAATATATTAAACAAATATAAATAAATAAAAATACAAATTGTTTAAAAAATAATTAACAATGAAATAATAAAAATTAAATAAAAGTGCGAGGATTAATTGTTAAGTTAAACAACAATTTTTTTTTTTTTTAACAAAAAAAAAATTTAATAGACATTTTTAATAGATAAAAATTATTAATAAATTTATTATAAACAAGTCAACGTACCACACGTGTCCTTGACATTTGATAAAATAATAATAAAAAAAAAAGAACAAAAATACTTTTTTTTTATTTCGTAGTAAAATGTTTTTTGATAAAATTTATAATGTTTTTTTGTAATATTTATTAAGGTCAGTCTTTGTATTAAAATTTAATTATAAAGAGTTAATTTGTTTATTATTTTATTTGTTTATTCACTCAGTGTCAATGCAAATTAATCAATCATTTTAAACATTAAAATTAATTAATAAAAGAAACGTAAAATTTTACAATTAAATATATCATTTTTGCCTTGAAGACTGAGCTGAAATAACAATCTCGTAAATGTATATAATAATAATAAAAAAACAATAACAATAATATTAATAATAATTGATTTAGCTTGTAATAAAAAAAAAAAACAAAAAAAATTATATTAAAAAAAAGTGATTCTTTGCACTGTTAAACAATTACACATTTTTTTTTTTTAAATTATAAAATTCATAATAATAATGACATCGAAAATTTTAAACAATAATTTAATAACAAATAAGACTCTTTGATCTGACTGATTATTTTATTATTAAAATGAAAAAAAAATAAGAAAACTTTTTTTAAAAACAAAATTAATATACGATATGTATTCGTAAATAAAAAATGTAATAAAATTATTTAAATTATTATAATAATTATATTTAAATATAAGAATATAATGAAATTCTTTTTTTTATTATTTTTTTTTTTTTTTGTCAATATTATTTATTATTTATTAATTTCCTTGTCATTAGTGTTAAGATTATATTTCAAAGGCTGACCGCTGGTATTTACACAATTACGCCAAAACTGCACACACAAAATATAAGATCTACAATTTATTTATTTAAAAAAAAATAAATAAAATAATTGTCATTAAACGCTTTGAAGATATATCTTGATGAAAAAATTAATTTAATAATTTTTAATAATGTAGTAATTATAATATTTGTATAAATCGTTTGAAACGAATTTATAAAAATAATAATCAGCAGTTGGCTAAATCGAAATAATTGATTAATTTGATGCTTAAAAAAATTAAAGGAAATATATACAAAGATAAATAATAAAATGATTAAAAAAAAAAACACATAATATTAGTAAAAAAATAAATAAATAAATAACTTTTTACAATGATTAAATTGTTTGTTTATTAAAATAGACAATTTTGTTTTTTGTTTAAATAAAAATATCAAAAATTATCCTCGTATTTTTCTTTTTTGCGTTGTGTACTTTTTATTTAATAAAAATAATTTAATCATTTTTTTAAATTTTGTATATTTTATATGACTTTTGTAAATATTATTCTAACAACTTCCATAATATATATTTATTTTTCACAATTTTTCGGGTTAATTAGATAATTTATTATATTTAAACGAAAAAATAATTTAATTTCTACAAGTTGCACACTTGATTAATATTTTTTTTTTTTAAATAATAATATATACAAACAACGATAATGTTGAATACAAAAAAAAAAATATTTAAAAAAGCCTTTTCACATGATTAATTATCTGTTGGATTAAGTTGCATTTATTATTAATTTTATTAAAGTGTGATACAAGTTGCGATAACTTCAATACAAAAAAAAAATAAATAAATAAATAATTGAATCTGTGCAAACAAAAAAATGTTAAAATAACAAAAAATTGTTGAGTAAATTGATCAAATTTAATTAAAAAAAATTAATTTAATAGAAAAAAAAAAACAAATAAAATTGTGGAGTTTAAATTAACAAAAAAAAAAACATTTAAATTCATAAGGTAATTTTGTATTTTTGTATTTTCGTAATTTATGACAAAAAAAAAAAAAAACAAAGATAAACGAGGTTAAATTAATTAACAGTCAATATTTTGTTTTTATATATATATTTTTTTTTTAATATTTTCTAATAATTAGGGGCTGTGATCTCTGTTCAATTCAATTCATCAAAAAATATTTAAATTTTAATATTCAAATTATAAATTAAACATCAATTTACTCAACAATAAAAATATATATATATATTTAATTAATTAATAATAATAATAATCAAACAATATTTAAAATTTTTAATTAAAAAAAATAAACAAAAAAATATTTGTCGCTCTGAAAATTCATAACAAAATTTATCCGGGATAATATTTAAAATAAAAAACTTGGAAAGTCAGGACGTATATATATAAATATTATACATAAAAAAAAAAATAAAATAAAATAATTATACATATTAATAATAAAATGAACAAACCATGAAGCGATTTGAAAACGCCACATAGTATTTGAGACTCTAGATGTTAAGTTACTATAAAAATAATTTGTATTCAAATTGTACGATTTATAAAATTCAAGTGTCACAAAAAAAAAATACTACGAGTTTAAAAAATACAAGAAAAAAAACCATCAAAAAATAAAAATTAATCATTAAACTAATCATTATTAAAAAAATAAATTAAAATGATTAAATTCATTTTTTTAAATTATCAATGATTTGATGAAATTTAAATTTAAAAAAATAAAAAAAAAATGTATTTGTATGTAAATGATTGACAACAATAAAAAATATCATATGTAAAATTTTTTTTTAAATTTAATAATAATTATTAATTGTTAAATTTTAAATAAAAATGTAATGTTGTTATATATTTTATAAAAATAATAATAAATAAGGTGTGTGCATGCTCAAAGTATCATTTTTACATTGCGCATGTGATCGATACTGGAAAAACATTTACAGGATAAGTACCACAACTGCAAGAAAATACATATCGTATTTAGTTGATGAAAAAATATTTATATAAATAAAAAAAAAAATAATAATAAAATCAAGTGGTAAAGAATGATGTGAGTCACTAGAGAGTGGGGTTACACACTGTGAAAGGAAAACGATAATAAAAAAAAAATACATACATTTATTATCAAGATATATGTATTTTTTTTCGAGGAGTGTTTCAAGCAGTATGACAAGAAATTTCAATGTGTCGACAATGGCAACTTGAGTGTTAAATTTTTCATCAAAAAAGTATCAGACAAATCATCAGTTGACACAAAAATAACTGGATGTTTTATTAAAACACTTTTTTACTATATCGAAATGAGGTGAGACATTTTTATTATTTCGATTTTTCGATTTCGAAATTTTAATAGAAATTAGGTTTTTTTTTTTGTTTGAATTATATTTTATTTATTTATTTTAATGATTGGGTTAATTAAATATATTGATTTTTGTTTTTAAATGGATTTATTGTTTAGTTTTTTTTTGATTTATTTAAAATCAAGTGGGAAGTTTTTATTTTTTTTTGAATTGTTATTTTATTTATTTTTATTTTTTGTTTATGAATTTGTGTTTTATTAATTAATTTATAATTTTATTTAACAGAAATAATATTGATGGATGTGATGGAATATTTTTTTGAATGAATTAAAGTTGGATCAAAGTTTATGTTGCCAAGACGAATGATATCAACGAGGGCAAATACTAACACGTGCCAGTGACACAAGAATAATAATAAAAAAATTTATTTGTTATTTTCTGGTTTTTTTTTTTTTTTATATATTATTGTTGTGACCTACTGTCTATTTTACTGATAATAAAAAAAAAAAAAAACAAATGTGCATTGATTCATCGGCTATAAATGTGAGTAAAAATATATTATTATGAATTTTTTAAATTTAAATTTATTCAAATTTGTATTATAAATTTTATAAATTAAATAAAATAAATAATAAATTAATAACTGTTATCATTAAAAATATAAAAAATACATTTATCTAATAAATTTTTAATTTTTTTTCAGACAATAAACAAAATGACACTAAAAAATAAATAAATAAATAAAAATAGAGAAAAAAAAGAGTATACCTGTATTAAAGTGTTGATCGCCGGGCTTCAACTATCAGTTATTATTAGCATCTAATATTTAACTTGTGTAAAAAATAAATTAAAAAAAAATATATATATTTAAAAGTCAGTTGAGGTGGTTGGTTTAAGAAAAATACATTTGGTGGGAGAGTATCTAGCAAGTATTAAAAATAGAAAAGAATGTTTTTGGAATCCAATTGGACTTGGTTAACAGAACGATGGGGCAATATGGCCGACTTGGCCGAACGAGTTGACGATTTAATATGCACATTTGATTCATCAGATGATATTACAATGGATACATTATCAATGTTAATATTTGGTTGGATGTTATTTGGTTTAATAGTATTGTGTCTTGGTAAATATATTTATAATCGTTTTATATTGAGTGATAAAATTGTTGATAGTGTTAGTGCAAGTGTTGGATTAAAAACATCAAAAGTAACATCATCATCATCATCATCAACAACAACATCAAAAGAATATCATCATCATCAACAACAACATGGTGTTATTGGTAGTAATAATAATTCAAATGGTATACATGGTATTGGTGAAAGTGTTGTATCTGCTGGTTCAATTGCAAGTAAATTATTTACAACTGAAAAACCAATTAAAATTGCAATGGCTAAATCAGCATCTTCATTATCATCATCATCAGGTATTATTGGTTCTGGTGGTGTATATATACCACCAACACCACCAGTTAGAAAAAGAATAACAAGAAAAACATCTGGACCAATATTAAGTCCAGCAAGAAGTTCAAGAACACTTCATTTACCATCAGCAACTGGTGCTGATTGTGATGCTGTACGTTGGGTCAATGAGCTTATTGTATGGTTACATTCTGATTATGTTATACTTAATGAACTTCTTGCTACATGGGTTATGTCGTTGAATGAATTTGTTGCAAGTTCTGTTGATGAGGTAATTTTTATTTATTTTAATTATTTATAAATATATTTTTTATAATTTTTTAAATTAATATTTATATTTGTATTATAAATATGATGACAAATTTTTTAAATTTAGATTTAATATATTTTTGTTTTTTATATTTAAAAAAAGACAAAATAAATATAAATAAATTATTGCAAATGATGGAAACGAAAAAATAAAATAAAAAAAAAGGAGGAAGGTCACAATTTGTTGAGAAAAAAAATATAATAATTGAATTTAAATTTGAATTTTGAATATCATTAACATTTAAAATTTATTATGTTTTTTTTTATTAATTTTAATTTTGAGTATATATTTTTTTTTTTGTTTTATTATTATAATTTATAATATTTTTTTGGCTGTTAATAGTGCTCAGCTTTTTTTTTTTTAAAAAATGAGCATGCGCCGGGAAATCGTAACCCACTTTTGAAAAGTAAAATTCAAGGAACCTCGTGTATAAATGTCGAAATAAAATCTAAAAGCTTTTTTATAATTTTTTTTATTATTATTTTTTCTTCCGGATTATTTGCCTCAGAAATAATTACCCCAAAAATCAATAAATTTAAAAGATTTATTAATGAAATTAATGAAATAATATTTATCGAAATTTTTTTAATATAAATTTAACAAAAATAATAATTTCGATTTTTTTTTTTTCATGTAAATATTGAAACACTTGGGTTTAAATAAATTTTAAAATAAAAAATAATTTATCACAAAAAAAAAACAATAATTAAATTTGAAATAATTTTGATTTAAAATATTTTTTTATTTTTTTTATTTTGTTTAGCAATTTATATTGTTATCAAGTCAGTTATTATTTATTTTTATTTTTTAATCGCTAATATTCAAGGTCAATATTTTAACATGTTGAAATAATTAAAATTTTTTATATTAAAATATTTATTTTTGAATAATTTAATTTTAATTATTTTATTTTATTTAATCTTTATTTTTTTTGAGGTCAATCCTGTTACATCACATTTGCAAAAAAAAAAAAAAAAAAAAATGATAAATATATGAGATTGAACATAAGTTTCGTCATCGACTGTGAACGTCCTTGTAAAAAAGTGATGTCATTTCCCAAAATAATATTAATATTGCTAATTTTTTTTAAATATAAAAATTTAATTTTCATGCAAAGAAAGTATTAAATACTTAAACTAATAATAAATATTCATAAAAGTTAAATATAAATTTACATTTTAAAGACAATGACTATTTAAATTATAAATAAAACTGAAAAATAAAATTTATTTTTACTATTTATATTTAAAATTATACATATATACATATTATTGAAAAAAAAAAAATTTAATTTATTATAATAATTAATAATATTAATATGTTAATTTATTTGTATAATTAATTTATATTTTTAGCAAGGAGTTGGAGTAGAATTTGTTCGTGTTCTTCCAGAAACTCAATCACCAATTTTATCAAATATATTTTGTGAATGTGATACAAAAAATGATATTGTAAGTATTTTTTTAAATAATAAAATATTAATTTTTAAATAAATAATTAATTATATTAAAATATATTTAATTATAAAAATTTATTTACAGACAATAACTTGTGATTGTGAAGCAACTCCAGCACTTCAATTAAAAGCATTTCGTCAAAAAGGTGATAAAGTTGAAATAAGTCATTATCGTGTTAATGTTAATCGTTTTCGTGCACGTTTAAATATACTTTGCATAACTGAAAAACTTTTATTAGATGTCAAATGTGATGGTTGGCCAGAGGTAATTAATTTAATTTAACAATGTAAATTATTAAAATTATTATTTATTTAAATTAGATTTTTTTTTGTTATATTTTTATTTTTAAAAACCACAAATACTAATATTTTAATAATAATTCAAGGTCAAAGTATCACTTGCACAAGTTGGAACAATAAAAAAAGATCTAGATGAAAGTCAATTACAAGAAGTTGTCATTGAAATTGTAACAGGTGCATTGAGAGGAACAAATGTACATTTAAATTTATCAAAGTATCCAACTTGTCCAAGGTTATGGCGTGAACAAATTCATGAAACTGGATTTAATTCAATGCCAATAAATTATGATGGAATGGTAATTAAATTAAAATAAATTAATAATAAAATAATTTTTAAATATATAAATAATTATGTTTTACTTTATTTATTAGACACAAGGATCAATTGGAGGAGATGGAGGACAACAACAACAACAACATCAACATCAACATCATCAACAACAAAATAATCATCAATATATATCTGGTGATCGTCGTTTACTTGTTAAAGTTGTTCGTGCAAATGATCTTGGTGGTGAACAAGGTTGTAGTATGCCATTGTGTGTTGTTGAATTGGATGAACCACCTCAAAAACATCAAACAGCTATTAAAAAAGATACATCAAATCCAGTCTGGGATGAAGCATTTTTATTGTAATATTTTATAATAAATAATATATATACCTATATATATTTTTATAATATAATTTAATTTTTTTAAAAAAATATTTTTAGTGATGTTACACATAATACAAGTGAAGTATTAATTGAAATTTATGATAATGCTAATAAAAATCAAAGATTTTTGGGTCTTGGTATTGTTGGTGTTGAAGAATTATTAGCAAATCCAAGTCAAAGACAAATAATACCACTTCAAGCAAGACCATATGAAGCTGATGAAGTTACTGGAACTTTAACTGTTGAAGTAAATTTCTTAAATTTAAATTATAAAATAAAATAATTTATTTATTTATAAATATAATCAATTAATTATATAAAAATTATTTGTTTTAGTTTTTATTTATTGAAGGTGCTGAAGTACCACAAATTGGAAATAAACCATTTAAAGTTAAAGAAACAATAAAACCAATATCATCACCAAAACGTACATACAGTCCAACAAATCAACTCAGCAATAATAGTCTTAATTATAACAATGGTAACAGCACACTTATCTTGTACGACTCTTCTGTTCAATCAACGGGGGGTAATTACTGATTATATTATCTGACAAAGGAATTCAATAAATATTAATTTTATTTTTAATTTTTTTATTAAATCCAATTTAGTTGAACAAAAAAAAAAAAAAAAAAGATAAAAACAAATTAGAAAACCTTTAACTAACTTTATTTTTTAATGTTTTTTTTTTTTATAAAAAATAAATGTCAATTAATGGGATGTTAATTATTTGCTTGTTTTTAATTTCCTTGTTAGTCAAAAAAAGTATTCTATGTTTTTGTATCAGCATGAATTGAAATGATCCTTGTAGATAAAAAAAAATGTTAAATGTTTATTTTATATATACCTACATATATATTTATGATAAATAGTATTTTTTTTTTTTTATAACTGAATTGTTCTGATTTATTATTTATGTTAGGAATGAATCTTCTTCCAGATTATCTGACAAATGGATCATCAATTGATTCACCATTTAGAACTGGTCAAATTAATGGAAATAAAGGAACTCTTATTGTTCACAGTCAACAAAGGGTGAGATTATTAATATTAATATATTTTTTTTTATTTTAATTTTTGTATTTTTTAACCCTTTATTTATTCCATTTTATATAAATAAAATATAAATTGTCCCTAATACTGTAGATAAAGTCAAAAAAAAAAAAAAACCAAATATTTATAAAACAAAAATCCTTAAATAATTAAGTGTGTTTGTTTTGCTTTTTTATTTTTCATTGACAGCAGACTGAACGACAAATTCTTAAGGTAAAAAAAAAATATATAATGTTAACATATTAATAATTATTTATGAATCAGATAAATTTTTTTATTAAAAAATTAAAAGCTTAAAATTCAAAGCAATTGGCAGATAATATTTGCTTTCAATTAAAATTTACTTACTTGTTTTTTTTTTTAAATAAAAAACAAATTAATTTATATAAATTTAATAATGTTTTTATATTTTTTAAAATAATAATTTTGCATATTAATATTAATCCTTAAATAAAATTAAAATTCTTGCATGTGAATGATAACATAAAAAGTACGTTTGATAATTCAACAGGTAACATTATCAGAAGATGGAAGCTGGCAAGAAATTTCACCCCAGGTAATAATAATTAATATTTTTTTTTCTTTAAATATTTATTTAATATATTATTAATAATTTATTAAATAAAAGCTAATTATTTAATAAGCTTAACTTTATGTTGTAATTTCCTGTATTTAAAACCAAAATTATTATTATTTATTTTTTTTAGCATGCAAATCATGATAACAGCATTAATTCAGGACCAGAAAGTACACCAAACTCAACAAATTCAGAAGGTATTAAGGGTAAATTTAAAATATTTAGAAATAAAAAAAAAAAAACAAATTATTAAAATTTTTAATTTATAAAGAACGTGGAAGAACAAGAAGAAAACGACGTGATTTTTTTGGAACAATTAAAAAAAGATTAAGTAGATCAAAAACAAGAAGTAGATCAGCTGGACCAAATGATGATCCAAATCATGAAGATGCACAATCACGTTCAATATCTGCTGATCGTGCTGGTTCTGGTAATTTTTTTAATTCAAATAAACAAACAAATAAATTTATTAATATTTATAATTATATTTATTTTTAAATAGGTTTATTAGCACCAGGACGTGAAGAACAATCAAGAAGATCAAGTTTAAGTGAAGCATCAGCAATAAGTGGTACATCAACAAGAACTTATATCAATGAAGCATCAACATTAGTTCTTGAAACATTAGAAAATGGAATTAAAAAGTATAAAATAATATTAATAAACTTGTTAATTATTTAAATATTAATTAATTAATTTATTTATTTTTTTTTAAATAATTTTTTGTAGACATTATCTTGTGCCATTGTCACTTGCACAAAAAAGTAAATGGAGAAAAAAAGGAACAAAATTACATGTATTTAATGATCATACATTTATAGCGAAACACATGACTGGGTAATGAAAATATTGATATAATTTTTATATTTTAATTTAACAATATGTATTTATAAAGAAATAATTTTATTATTATTTTACAGTGGTACTGTTTGTGAAGTTTGTAAAAGAACATTAGCAAGAAGACTTGGAAAACAAGGATATGAATGCAGAGATTGTTTATTAAAATGTCATAAACATTGTCATGTTAAAGTTGAAACAATGTGTTCAACTTCAACAATACAAAGTATCGAATTGTAAGTTGATTAAAATAATATTAATATTTTATATTTTACATATTTATTTCGATTTTTATTTTTATTTTCAATTACACTTATTTTATGTCATAATTATTCTACGACACTTTTTTATTTCATTTTTCACGTTTCACATTATTATTGTTTGTTTTTTTTTTTTTTTTTGGATTAAAAAGGTCACTACTTCCAGTACTGAATGAATAAAATAGGTAAGCCGTCATCCAGCAAAAAAAAAAGAGTGAAAAATGTTGATTTTTATTGCATGAAAATGTTTGTTAATTATTTATTATAATTTTTTAGGTTTTTGAAAATTGTGTATTTTATTTTACAATTAATATATTTAAAAGAAAAATTATTTAATTGCTTGCTTAATTATTTAAAATTATTTTTAACTATTGAAATATAATAATTTTTTTTTACTTTTATTTACAGAATCTGCATACGTACACCAAAACTTGAACGTAAATTTTCAACTCGTCGATGTTAAATAGACATAATTTTATTGTGAGAAAAATAAAATATATCCTCACAATTTATTGAAAGTTTAAATTTAATAAAAAAACCAAATAATTAATAATAAGATAAAAATTTATAATAATTAATACAAAAAAAAAAAAAAATGTTACTTATTTATTACTAATATTAATAACTTTTTTCACAAAATATCCACACTGTTTTTCTATACTACTATTATAAGAAAATTGAAAAAAAAAAAAAAAAAATAAATAAAATAAACAAATTTCCAACGATTTAATATACCAAATACATTTTATCAATTATTTATTAATTATACAATTATTTGTTTATAAAATAACTATTATCAAAAAAAAGAAATAAAAACTTTCATAAAATTTTTTTTATTATTTATTTAAAATAAAATAAAAAAATATTAAATAACAATATTTATAAATTAAAATAACAATAAAAATATATACTTCCGCATTGTCATTTAGACTGAATATAAAAATTGAAATAATAATTACAAAATTACATTGATAAATTGATTAATAATATTTAAAAAAAAATGGAGTAATAAATTAATAACTCAAATCATAATAATTATTTATATATATATATTTTATTTTTGTTTTGTTTTTTTTATTATAAATTTTTGTGTTTTATTATGTTAATTTTTTTGATGATAATTATTTTATTATTTAAGTTTTGATATATATTTAATTTATAAAAATTTATCAATGCGTAATTGTGCAATATTTATATTTATTAAAAAAAAAAAATTAATTATTTTATACATAATTAATTATGTAAAAAAAAAAAAACGCAACTATATTTCACCACATAAAAAAAAAATTATCATTATTTACATTAAAATTCATCTTTGTACTGAATAATAATTTTTTTTTATTAATTATAATTAATTATTAAAAAAAAATAAAATTATTATTTCATTTTTACAAATTATTAATAAATTTTTTTAAATAAAAAAATAAAACTACGCATATTATTTTAAAAATATAATTAAATGATAATTTTACGTGGGCTGTGAATGCTTATCAGGTAAAAAAGTTAATGAGAAAATTGATTGAACAGGTGTTGTAATAAAAAAAAAAATATAGTTGAAAGCATTAAAAAAAAAAATAAAAGCCAATTTTTTTTTAAATTTAATTTTTACAAATAAAAATTGATAATATTTTTTATTATTAATAAAATAAAAACAATTATCAAAGAGCCTAATTAAAAATATTTAATTATTTAATTAAAATTTAAGAGTGAAATTTAAAATAAACAAAATTAAATAAAAAATATAGTGCCTAATAGAAAAATTGTTAAATTATATACACTTACACATTTATCAAAAATAAAAAATAAAAAAAATCATATAATCTGTTAAAAAAATTATCTAATATAATAAAAATCATCGAATATTGTTATGAAAAATCTCGTGCTAATCTCAATCATAATAATTATCACAAAAATAAAAATAATAAAATAATAAATCACAGCACTAAATTACGAATATCCTGAGTTTTTGTATTTTTTTTATTTATTTAATATTTAATTTATAAATAAATGACCAAGTTTTCCTAAATTTCATTTTTTATTTATTTTTTATTTGTTAATAAATTAACTTTCAACTGTTTAAAAAATTCCAACACTTTTAAGCTAAAAAAAAAATTTTAAAAAAAAGTAAAATAAACTACAATTTATATTTATAAATACACTAATTTTTTTTTTACATCTTGAACAGTATTTTAATGTTATTTTTTTTTTTTTCAGATAATAACGTGTGTTTTATTGCTGTAAAAGAAGAAAAATATTATTTAAAAAAAAACCATTGGAATGTTTACTTATAAATAAAAGACTTTATTGGTTAAAAATTTACAAATATTTATTTATAAAAAAAAAAAAAAAAATGAAAAAAAAAGTAATCAAGTTGGTGATAAATCATTTGATATATTTGTTGATGAAAAATTTGGAATTTCAGTTATTTCAATGTGTGATGAATTTATAATTGGAATATGATTTGTTGGTAATAATGGTATTGTTAAATTTCTCATAATTGATGATGATGATGATTGTCCAAATGTTGAATCTTGATATGCTGATAAAAAATGATTTTGTTCAAGATGTAATAAACTTGGATAAATATTATAAAATGGTGATGATGTTGATGTTAAACATGTACCAATTTCATGTATATTTTGTAATTTTTGTGATGCAAATATATTTGCTGTTGCTAATGCATAAACAGCAGCAGCTTGATGAAAATGAAGTGGATAATTAACAAGTGGATTTGTTACAGTATTATATTGTGTATTATTATTATTCCATGTTAATAAATTTTGTGTTGTCATATCAGGTATTGGTACTCTTACATCAGCATCTCTGTAATTAAATAAAAAATTAAATCATTATTTTTAATATATATTTTCATTAAAATATAAACAAATATATATATATTATTTATTAGAAAATTATAAATAATTGTTTGAAAAAAAAAAAAAAAAAAAATTTAATAATAATCATACAAATATTTTAACTGTCATGGCTAGTTTACCATAAAAGTATATCATAAAAAAAAAAAAAAAAACTAGTAATATAATAAACATCAACAATAAATAACTAATATCTATAATTATATATATATATTTTTTTTTTATATATAAAAACACACATCATGATCATAAACCACAATGCACCAAGTTGTTCAAGGGTGACATGAAACTAAATAATAAAAAAATATACTTTTTCTTATGTAAAAATTATATCTACATGTGCATATTAATTTTATATTTTTTTTTCATTACATTTTATTATTTTATAAACTTCCTTCTTGACAATATAATAATAATAAATTATATACATAGTTGTGTTTAAAATAAAATAATAAAATATTACCTGGTTGGTCGTTGGTCGTTCGAGTTACTGGTTTCAATAATACTGTCAATATTAAATGACTTTGATGAATTAACAACAAGGTTCTTTGGCCTTGTTGAATTTAATTTATCATCATTATTATTATTTATAATTTTATTATCATCATTTAATAATAAATTTGGTATTTTACGTATTTTATTTTTAAAACCAGATGTCATATTTAAAAAATCTAATTGTTGTTGTGTTAATGCAATACTTTGATTTGTTTGTTGATCATTGTTGTTGTTGTTGTAATATGAATTATTGTAAGAATCAATTGATGATACTGTTGTTAATTTTGTTGTATTATTATTTATAAATTTACAATTATTTTTAATTTCTTTTGGTAATTTAAAACGTTTTCTTCTACGTAAATATGAACCATTTTCAAACATTGATAATGCTGCTGGATGTAATGCCCAATATGCACCTTTACCTGGTGGATTTGTATGAGGATTTCTTGGTACCTTTGATATTAAAAATTTTATATAATTTAATGAATGTTTAACAACTATTTTTTATAAGATTTTAATTATGAATTTTAATTGCGTGTTATATGTATAAAGTAAAATTTGTAAAATATTTTTAGTTAAATTTTAAACTTTTTGACATGTAACAGACATTTTTCAATATGGCAGGTGATTTTTAGATTTTTTTTTTTTTTTTTTTTTAATTTAAAAGTTTTTTGATATTATGATATTACTATTTTAATTATATAATTTATTTAATTAATATTAATATATACATAAACAAGATAAAAATGTAAATTTAATTTATAAAAATATATAAATTTTGTAGCTTTTTAATTAAATAAATTTATTAAAATTAAAAAAGTAAATAAATAAATATATATATAATATATTATAAACCCTTTTTTTAAATATAAAAAAAAATATAGTTTGTTTGCGTGTCAGACAGTTAAAACATGATGAAAACTCACGTGCCAAGTCTCATTAAAATGACAAGATAATTTCACGCCAAGTTTATATATACTTTAACAGATAGATAACTTAAATATACAAATAAATAAATAAATAAATAAATAAATAAATAAAAGCATATTTTATAAAATGAAAAATAAAAATAATAAAAACACAAGATATGAATATACATTTGTACTTTTTATATGAAAAAAAAAAAAAAATATAAAATGAATCAAGAATTAACGTATAAAAGAAAAAAAAAATAATGAATAATACAAAAGGTCTTTATCAAGAAATAATATACAAAAAAGGGTAAAAATAAAATAAAAGATAATAACAGTGAAAATGAAATAAAAAAAAACCACAAATATTGTTGGCAATATTATTACGATAGCCAATAATTTACTTGGTTATCTAGCCAGTTGTGAGTATTTTTTTTTGAAGGGTTGAATTGATAAAGAAAAAAGGTAAAAATACAAAAGGGAGTTATAATTTTCAGGTAAATGCTCAGTGAAGTGGATGATGAATACGTCGATCAAGTTATATACTTTTATATAAAAATAATCAACCAGGTTTTATCAAAATGTCAAATAAAATAAATAAAAAAATTTATTAAATATTTATTTATTTAATTATTTTTTTATAAAATTAATTAATTATTTGATTAATTAATAACTTTTTAAAGAAAATAAATTTAATTTTAATTTGTTTTGTTTTTTTATTATTAAAATTTTAAATTAAATAATTTTAGTAATTTATTTATAAGATTATTGTTAATTTATAATTAATAAATTATAAAATTAATTATTCATTTAATTAAATATGTCAACGTTAAAATAATTTTATGAAAAAAAAAAGATTTAATAAATTTTTATTTTTTTAAATTTTGAATTTAATAAATTGTAAATACAAACCTCTTGACTTGTTCAATGCTAAAAAGTATTTGCCCCAAAAAAATGAATTATATATTGCAAAAACAACCCTTATTTTTAATATATTTATAACATTAAATTATTGTAATTAATAAATTATAAAATTGTTTATATTTAATTAATTAAATTAATTAATATTATAATATGATTTTTAATTTAAAAGTAAAAAAATATTTTTCTAAAATTTTTATTAAATATAAATCAATTGTTAATTATTTATTGATTAATTCATTTGAATATATAATATTTAATATAATTTTAAAATAGAAAAATATTATAGTAGGTATATTGGTTTGTTGATATCAATTGAGCTGTTGGTCAAATAGAACAAGGTGTTCCGATATTCATCCTGACTGTTATAGGTTCGAATCGTTTCATTTAGTTTGAAAGGAATTGGAATCATTAATTCAAAACTTTCCGAAAAAGAAAATTTCTTCTATTACTTGTTCATAAATGTTTTGGACGCTTTGTTTATTTATTGATTATCAAAAGTATTAATATTTCAATGTTTGGAGCCAAATACCTTCTGGCAATGAACGAGAAAAGAGCTGTACCTCTTGACTTGTTCAATGCTAAAAAGTATTTGCCCCAAACAAATGCATTTATATTTTGCAAAAACAACCCTTATTTTTAATACAGATATATTTATTTATCAATAAAATTAACAAGTTAATTAAATAATTTATATAATTATTTTATGCACATATATATATATATTTACCTTGATAAAACAATCATTAAATGATAAATTATGTCTCAATGAATTTTGCCATCTTCTAGTGTCATTACGATAATACGGAAATCTATCAGCAATAAATTTATAAATATCTGAAAGTGGTAACATTTTATCTTTTGATGACCATATTGCCATTGCTGTTAATGATATATATGAATAAGGAGGTTTTTGTTCGCCATTGTAAGATTCTCTTGTTGGCCTTGGCATAATTTTATTTTTATTTTTATTTTTATCTTCCTTCAAACTGACTTTACAATATTTTTTTTTTACACTTAATTATTCACATATTTTAATATCAAATTAATAATCAATAAACACTGATAACACAAACAAAAAATCACTTTTTAAAATTTTTTTTTTTTTTTTTTTGTCTGACTATTATCTTTTTGTATCACTTAAATTTTTACATAAAAAATTTTCACAATTTAACTTCACAATAATATTTAATAATTACCTCATTTTTATTACACATTAATTAATCAACAAAAAAACAAAAAAAAACATTATTAAAAATTTAAATTAATAATCAATTATAAACAAATTTAATTAAAAAAATTTTGTAAATTTTTGGTGTTGATTTTGAGGGATGATATGACACTATTTTCGTTAGTTTATTTAACAAAATTTTTTTGTTTTTTTTTATATAAAATGATTGAGATTAAAGTGTGATCAAGTGATTGTGTGTTACTTTATCGATATAATAATATTTGTTGGATGAAAGCCGGTTGGTGTGTTGTTTGGTTTCGCGATTGCGCATCAAACAAAAAAGTATCTTCCTCTTTTACCAAGATATTCCTTGGATTTAATTTTCTCCCTCTCTTATATTTTCCCACTTGAAATATTTATATAATAATAATAAATATAATAAAATATTTAAAAAAAAAATTAACCAGTTTGTTGAGGATAACACTGATTCGTCAGTTACTTTTAAATGGGCGGTACTTTTAACTTATCCCCCAACACAAATAACTCCACCCATATTATTTTATATATTTTTTAAAAAATTTAATAAATATTATATTTTTAATATTAATAATCATAAAATATTATTAATCAATCAATAATATAAATAAATTTTATTTTTTTATATAAAAAATATATTTAAAAAATTAATTATTTTATTTTTTTTTTTTTTTAAATAATAATTAAATACTTTGTTGTTTTTTTTTTAATAAATAAAAATTTTAATTAAAAAATTTTATTTTTTATTTTAAATTAATAAAATTAATCGTTTAACAGTTTTATTTTTCTTTTTTTTTTTTTGGAGTAAATATTTTCATCTTAAAGTAATTTTTTTCATTTTTTTTTTTCAATAAAAAAAGGGTTGTAAAACACGTGTAGCTTGTTATAAAAAAAAAAAATTTATAAGTGAATAACATGATGAGAAAACAAATGAGTATCCTCCATTTTGTAGGCCACTTTTTATTTTTCAAGATCTCTGATGATGATGATGATGATGATGATGGATCTCCAAGTAAAAATAAAATTTCTTGTGGTTCAAAAAAAAAATGTGCATTAAACTTGTATATTACATTTGTTTTTTTATTTTTTATTTTATTCACTAAGTAGATATATATAAAAAGTTTAAAAAAAAAAAAAAATTGTATGATTCGGACACGGTTATGATATCGATCAATCGGGTAATTTGACGGTTCACCATGTGCACCCTTGTAATGTTGTAATGGCTTTGATGATGGCCATTGTTGTTTCTCTTCGCCTCGTTTTACTTTTTCTTATGTATATCATTTTATTGCTGCTGTTTTGTATAAATATATTACATGAATATACTTGAACCATATTATAACAATCATTTTGTTATATATATTAGACATTTTGATCAATTTAAAGCCTTGAATGTAACGAAACAATCAACTTTCTTATATTGCTTTTGTTTTTATCATTTAAATTTTTATTATTTTTTATATTTTTATATATATTTATGATGGACATGTGTCTTGTTTTATATATTGCCTCATTAAATGTATTATTGAAAATATATATTTTTTTATTTTAAATATGTTTATCAGTTATTTATAATGTAACTGTTATTTTTTGTATTAAAAATATAATTTAATTTTTTTTTTATATAAATTTTCATTTGTTTTGGTTTAAAATATAAAATTATAAAATTCAAGAAAAATAATTTTTAATTGTAATTAGAATTTAATGAAAAAAACAAAAATTAATTTTATTTATTTAGGGGTTGAAGAGATTTTTATTGAGATTAAAAGTAACAACCCTGTTTGTTGTCATAATTTATTGATGGTACTGTTTTCTTTGAATTGAAATAAACTGTAAATATTTTTTAAAATTATAAATCAATAATGAATTAATGATCAATTAATAAAAATAAAAATTTTTTAAATAATCAAGATAAAGTTTGTTGATAAATAAATTTTACATTTTTATTATTGACATCAGATAAATTGATACAACAGATTCAATAAATTTTTCTTCCAAATAAAATAAAACATTTAAAAAAAATTTTATTTTAAATTTATTAATAAACACACTTGAAAATGTACATCATCAAAATTAATTTACAATTATCAACTAAATAAAAAATTAAAAAATTAAATATATAAATTATAAACTAAAAAAAAATAATATTAAATAACTATTTTTATTTATTTTCTAATTAAATTTTAAAAAACATAATTTATATTTAAAAAAAAAATAAATAAATAAATAAAAATTATCTGATTACATATAATATATCGTGTAATAAGATTTCTCATACAAAATATCACGTAAAGTAAATCGATATAAATATTCTTCATAATAAAATAACGATACACTTTGTACTGTCAGTATTTCTTTAGCAACAAAAAAAAAAAAAATAAATAAATAAGTATACATACACACAACAATATCAATTATCGTTACTTTGCAGTTAAAATCATCCGACTGGTAACATCATAAAACTTGATAGAATATAGCCAAGTTGGCGGGGGCCTTCATCTTTAATAGCAATCATTTTGTTTTTTTTTTTTTTTTTTTTAAATTATTTATTTATTTATTTATTTATTTATTGTTGTTATTTTTATTGAAAAAATATATGTGTATATATATTTTTTTTTGTGGCTTTACCAAAGCGTGTGACTTGGTTCTTGTTCACAAAATAACAACAACTATTTTCATGTTTTTTTTCCTTTTTTTAACGATTTAACAAATCTCATGTGATCTTATGTGTGAGCTAATAAAATTTTAAATTTAAATTTTTTATATTTATATATATTTCAATTGCAAATGGAAGTTTAACCATTTAAAGATGTTTAAAGTTTGCTTGAAAGATTCAATGCATCATATTATTATCACTGTGTGCAATTGCTTGGAACAAAAAAAAAAAAATATAGAAAAAAAATGTACCTATAATAAAAATAATAAATAAATAATTGTATATGAGATAATATAAAATGAAATATATTCAATTTATGTCGCAGCCAAGTATAGCTAAATACCACTTTGCTAACTTTTTCAAGTAAATTTATATTTTTTATTTTCCGGAAAAATATAAAAACAAGGACAAATTATAAATTTAAATAAAAATATTATTTATTTATAATTTTTATAATTTTTAAATTTACAATTAAAATTATTTATTTATAATTTTATAAATTAATTTTTTTTTCAATTTATAATAAATATGTTAATTTTAAATTAAATAATATGTCAATTATATTTTATTAAATTATTTAAATCATTTGTGTTTTTTTTTTTTTTGGTTCTAGTTATGACATTGTGAATAAAATATAAAAAAATAAAATATATATTTCAAATTTAAGGGACAAAAAATGAAGAAAAAAAATAAAATAAAATAGTGGGCTGGAAGAAAGTGGTGTTTATATATTTTTTTTATGAAGAGGGTGATAACCAGAGGGAGGTGATAAAAAAAAAAAAAAAAAAAAAGGGGGATGAGTAAGAGAATATATATATACATATTAAGGGAAGAGAAGGGAGAAAATATCTATTAAATTATTCACAGCCAGTTACCAGCTCGTCAGTGAGCACCGCCCTCTTATTCCAGACAATTTTTTTTTAATTTTTTTTTTTTTTTACCCTGTTTTGTGGTGGCCACCTTTTTGTCTGTCATGAGGGTCCTTGTGTCTCGTTGATACCCTTAATTGTTTATGACCAATAATATACAAGACATAAATTTGTTAATCATTTATTTTAATATAAATTAATTATTTAATTATTTAATAATTTTGTTGTTTTTTTAAATTTTAATTTAATTAATTTGTGACACAAGGGTAGTAAATAAATAAGAAAAATAAATTTTGATTTAAAAATAATATATTTATGATAATTTAATAAACGATGTTGATTAAAATGATTTATAAAATTATAGGGTATAACAAAATTCTCAGACCGAAACGCCAACCACAAAATTGAAGTCACAAATAAAAATAAAAATTAAATTAACAAAAAATAATCTGGTTCATAATGGATTTAAAAATTGAATAAATATATATGGATTTTATATTTATTCAGTTGTTCAAATCTAATTTATATATATACATATGTTTTTTAAGGGTTGAACTGAAAAATCTTTTTTTATGAAAAAAAAAAAAAAACTATATTTTGTAATTTATTTATTTGAATAAAAATAATTTTAATTTTAAATGAATAATAAAATTTATTTTTAATGTTGTAAATATATTTCTCAATGGTTTTAATTTTTTTTTAGAATTTTTTTTTGCTCTAGGATACAATGAAATCAGTAGAAACTTTTGAATGCTAAATAATAATTTCTAGGTTATAATTTTGGGTTTATTCATTGTTTTTAATTTGTAGATGAATGAAATCATTTTGATATTTATAAAATCATATGCAAACAAGTGATACTTTGAATCAATATTTCTATATTGATAAATGAATTTTGAAATTTTACCAAAAAAGTCAAATTTTAAAATATTTTCAGGGTAAAATCTTGGGTTTAATTGTTGTTTTAAACTTGGTAGATCAACCAAATCAATTTGATATTTATTAAATCAAATTTTTTTTTTCAGATTTTTGTAATAACAAGTCACATATTGTATATAGATTAACATAACATTCCATGATGATATATATCAACAATTTGAAAGACTTAGATTAATCTAAAATTTTGACTGTAATTTGCAAAACACTAATTCAATTTGTTTCAATAATAATAATAATTTTTGTTTCCATCAAGACAATTTTTTCCTCATAAAAAAAGCAAATAAATAATCATACAAACACATAATTTTGTTTTAAAATATAAAAAAATTGCAAATCAAATATTTAATATTGCAAAAATATAAAATAAAAAAAAAACATTGCACATATTTTGATGATAAAAAATTAAGAGTTATAATTTAAAAGTTAAATTGAAAGAAATTTTGATGTTTTAGGTACAACCTGTATAAACGAAATATGAAAATAAAAAATTAAAATAAATAAAAAAATTAAAAAATAAAATGCATCTTGAAGACGACGATGGCGGTTGTTCATTTAACAATTCGTTACGCACTGTGAAAGCCTCCGGCATATATACTCCGGTTTATAAAACCTATTCACTCTTCAATTTTTAAACATTATTAACACACACTCATACAACATTTGCACAAATAAAAAAACATTATTATAATTATTATTTTATTTTTTTAATTTATATATATATAAATAATTTATACACATAAAAATACTCGGTACATCAATAAACCATCAATTTGTCTTATAAATTTATTATATTTTTTTTTTTAAATTACATTTTTAAAATTAAAAAAAAAAAAAAACATAAAAATAGTCTATTTAATAGATTAATTTTTAAAAATAATTATAAAAAAATTTATCTGTAAATTAAAGTGTGAAATTGATCATCACCTTTATGTTTATTGAATTCGTGAGAAATTTTAAAATCATCAAACTTCCGTCCTGTTCTATCACAAGGCCATTGAAATTTATATAAGTATATATTTTTTTTCTATAAATTTTTAACATCCTTAACAAGCCACAAGGGTATAGAAAAAAATTCAATTCATGCTTGATGTGATTTTTTTTTTATTTTTTTTTGTCACAATTTAGATAGACATACCGGAAAGTTTAAAATAAAAAAAAATTTTTTTAAATAAATAATAATTGTGTGTTTGTGTCTGATGTAAGTATATATAGATAAAAAATAAATAAAAAATTATTTAAAAAAGGTTCAAGACCACCTAGGCTGAGTAGCTCGTGTCAGTATATATAATATATATTTTTTTGTGGTCACAATGACGTGTTGAGTCTATAATGTTTCTGTTGATCGACAATGTGCCATGCACTTTTAGTCCATTGTCCATTATTTTTTATAAAAAATATTTTTTTAAATTTTTTATTGGAAAGAATTACAGGTAATTTTAAAAATAATACAAAGGTGTGAAAATTAATTTTGTAAATTTATAAAAAACAAAAAAAAAATTCAAATAAAAAAAAAATCTATGGGAATTGAATTTAATTTTGTGATGGTGAATCAATCAAATTTTTTTTTATTTTTTTTTGGTGAATTAAATTTTAGCACGCGCTCTTTTTCATACTGTCAATGATATGCTAAAATAAATAATAATGAATGAAAATAAAAAATAAAATTTTATTTATAATTTTAAGTAATAATGAAATTAAAAAAATTTACGATTTAAGAATTGATAATTTTTTAGACGGCGCAAGCGTATCCATGACTAAATAAAAATTTATCAGAAAAAAAAACATTAAATTTTTTATTAATTTAAAATTTGAAAAAGATTAATCAATTTTATCAAAGATCATTAAACCGATTAAAATTTAATAAAGTATTTTTTTGTATTTTTTTTTTTTTCTATTTCAAATTTTTATAATTTTTGAAATTGTTTTTTTTTATTGTTGAAATTTAAATATGTAAAAAAAAAAATATATTAATTGATGTTTATTCAAGTTAACAATATACAAACTAAATTACAAAAATAATCAACATATTAATTTAAAAAAAAAATTATATTTTAATATTTTTCACACTTGTTACTTTGATATTTTGTATATATATTTTATACATTTTACATGAATCTTATTTATTTTGTTGCATCATGTGAAATTATGTTTACTAATGAGCATACAAATTAATTACTTTAAAACATGCCAATACAGATAATAATTAACACGATGAAAAAAAAAATAATTTCAACTCTATTTAATCAAAACAATCAAAATATAAAATATAAAAAAATAATTAATAATTATTTAAAAAAAAAAATAAAAAGGATTTTTAATTTACAAATTAATCATCAATAAATTCAAAAATTATTTTAATAAAAAATTTTATAATAAAATTCTCATAAAAAAAAATAATTAAGCATTAAATTTATTTTTTTAAATTATTTATTTTTTTTTTTTTTTTTAATTTTTATATGTAAATATAAATTAATAACCAACATATATAAATTTAATTACACTGTGACATGCCAGTGAGTACAATCGTGAATTTAAAATTCACAGACATTACAAAATTATCAGAATTAAAAAATAAATATTATAAAAATTCAAGAAAATTAAATACATTCAGCCCTAATCAACGGTCCAGATAATAATCTTTAAATAAAAAAAAAAATTACAAATATAAACCTACCTATTATTTATGCATACTTTAACACAAAAAAAAAATAAAAAAAAAAAAAATTATATAAAATTGTGTGACCAACTATTTACACTAACAAAATTGCACAAGTTTTAATGTTCATATAAAAAAAAAACCAATGCACATAGTCACATATGCACAATTCATATTTTTTTTTTTTTTTAAAATAAAAATTATAAAAAATAATATTTTTATGAAATTTTTTTAATATACATAAAAAGGCGAGTTGCTAATTTAGTAGTATCAAACATGCAAATTATTTGCATAATTACACAGCTCGATAAACACTCGTTTCTATTTATTTCTGATGATGATTATGATGATGGGAACTTGCTTGTATTATTATAACAAAAACAACATTAAATTTTTTTTTATAAATTAAATAAAAATTTTATTTTTTATTATTATTTATATGAATTATTGTTAAAGTAGTTTAAATTAATAAATAATACCAATTTGTTGACTTGATAAATTTAAAAAAAAAAAACAAATTGTTTGATATTTTTATTGTCTAGGGAGATAAAGGGGGAAAAACAAGAGTTCAATAAAAAGTTCAAAGGTGAAAAGTTTAAATTATATCATGTAATTGTTTAAAGATAGAAAGTTTATTGAAATTTTTTTTTTGTTATCATTTATTGTTGAGTTAAAAAAGTTGATTTGTTGTTTTAAAAATAATAAATTTTTTTTAAGATAAAAATTGAAAAAATTAGATAATTTTTTTAACCTTTTGATAATTATTTTAAAGATAAAAAAAAATATATTTTAATAAATAAAATATCGCATTTATTAAAAATTATTTGTTCACATGATTTCTGATTTTTAATTTAATTTTTTTTTATTATATTTGTTAATTTGTACAGTTCATTGTGAAGAGTTTTGATTAATTACCAAGAAAATAAAGGGTTTTTTTTTTTTCATTCAAATGGGAGTGGATATTATAAAAGACAAATTGCTGGATGTAACATGAAAGATATTGACTCACGTTATGGGGCGTAAACAAAAATTAAATAAAAAAAAAAATCATAGTAAAAAATTATATAAACTAGATGAGAAAAATAAAATGGAAAAAAAAAAATTTATTTAAATAATAGAGTTCGTTTGTATTTTTAAATTAAAATAGAAAAAAAAAAAGGTGTTTAAAAATAAAATAAAAAAAATTTTTTTTTAAAGAAATGTGATAGTCCAGTAGCCAAGATGTTGTTGATGCTGTTGTTGTTGATGATAATGATGATGATGATACAAAAATAAAGTGAATGACCAAACGTATTATACGGTCTTTGCTCCACCGTTATGTACTTTTGTAAATTATGAATTATAAATTTATAATAAACATAAATACACCACAGTCGTGTCAAATATAAACTCACGTTTAACATCTGTTGTTGCATTTTCAAATATATATTATTTATACTTTTATTAATTGATAAATAAATAAACAAATATATATATCAAAAATTTGTAAAATTAAAATCAATTTTATGTATTTTTATTATTATTAAATTAATATTTATAAAATGTGTAAATTATTGATTTAAAAAAATCAAATTTAAAAAACAATAATTTTTTTTGATAATTAATTTATAAAATTGAAAGAATATAATTATTATTTTTAAATTAAATATATAATTTTACAATATTTATTTGTTTTATTATTAAATTAATTGATAATTAATTAAATTAAATTTTTATTATAAAAATAATATTATTAATAATTAAGTATATTTATTTTGACATTATTAATATTAGATTTATTTATTTATATTTTTTAAATTTTAAATATATTAATTATCATTAAAATTAAATTAAAATAATATTTATTTATAATGAAAATTTAAATTTCACTGGGATTTATTCAAAAAATAATAAAATTATTATTATAATTTAAAATACATATTGTTAAATAAATAGTAATATATATCCCCTAAATCGTACAATATAACAAAATCAAAAAAAATATATAAAAACCACCCTTATATTTTTAAAAACTACTAATATTAAATAGATTTTTATTGGCCATGCAAAATGACACACACCAAGGGTGTCTAAATTTTTTTATTATGTCACAATGACAGATAACTGAAATTAAACGTATTATAAATAACCCCCAAATAATATTATTATCATTTTATTTTTTATTTTCTAATGTACCAATTAGTTACAGCAAAAAAAAAATTCAACTTATTATTTTTTTTTCAAGTTAGTTTTATAAATATTATTTTTGTGAGAAAAAATATATTTAATTTCAGCTGTTTATTAACTTTTTCATATATATATATATAATAGACTATCGTGACTTTAAAAAAATAATTGCAAGTTTATTTTCATTGTTATTATAAATATATATTATTTGAATTTTTAAAAAATAGTTAATTTTTTTTTTTTTTTTTTAAATTTAAAATTGTGCGTTTTTTTATTATAAATATTTTTGTAATAAAAAAATTGTACAGATGGAAAGCGACATAGGTCTTGTTATTATTTTTTTAAAAAAAAATTTTTTTATTTCCATGAAAATAAAGATGCAAAAAAAATTACAAGATATGACTACTGTCTTGGGGCATGCACATATAATGTTAGTAATCAACCTTGTAAAAACGTTGTATTTATAAACTGACTTTGTACTTCCCAGAGATTTTAAATAATGAAAAAAATATATAATAAAATTATTCATATAATATAAATATATAATACACAAATGACAAGGATTTTTAAAATATAAAAATAATAAAAAAAAAAACTAATAGTGATTATGAAAAATTTTAAAAAGCAAATTTTAATTTTATATATTATTTTATTTTTTTTTTTTTCATATTTTCACAAGAAAATTCCCATCACGCCTTTTGAATAACACCCTTAATTTTTTTGTCATTAAAATATAAGAAAGCTGAGATAAAAATTTTTTTGTTTTTTAATTATAAAATAACTAAAAAAAAATTTAATATAAAATTTTTATTTTTAATATTTTAAATTATTAATTTTATTGATGCAATTGGAAAGCGAATAAAATTATAAACTTTCGAATAAATAAAATAAATATAATAAATTTTATAAAAATTTATTTATTTTTATTTATAAATAGTATTTATTTTAATTTTTATTTTATTGTTTGCATGTTATATTAATTTGATTTGTATATTAAATAAGAAAAATGATATAAACAAGAGAAATTATTGTTACAAATGTTCAGTCGAAAGAACAACAAACAAACTTTCCATAAATTTTATTTTTAAGCAAAACGGAATATTATATATATTTTTACAATAATTTCTATCAAAATAAATATTATTTAAACAAAAAAAAAAATTAATTTATCTATTTAATTAAATAAAAATAAAATTACTTTACTCTAAAAAAACCATTGAATTTTATTCGGTATAAATAATTTACAACATTGTAACATAAAATTCCCAAATAAAACAACAATTAATTAAATAATCAACAATAAAAAAAAAAAAAAAATATATAATTAAATTTATCCAACTGTTAATATATTTATTATTTCCATTTAAAAATTATACATTTAATATAAATTTTTATATAAAAAAAAAAAAAAAAAAAAATTAACAAAAAATAAATTTGAGCATTTGTGCAAATTCAGTTACAAAGCCTATAATTATTATCGATAAAATACATATAAATATATACCGTTATAATATATCATATTTTGAATAAATTTATTATTGCATTGTTAGTTATGCAACGCTTGAATTAATGCATATTGTGAATGCACTTGAAATCCCGTAATTACAAAATGACATATTTTTATTTTTTAAAAATTTTTTTTATTATCACTATACTAAATATATTTAACCCTTTTATTTCCCTATTTTTTTGTAAATACATGTGCAATATTTTCCAAAAGTATATAAAAAAAAAAAACACTTTATTGATGGAAATTGTTGCATTTATATTTACAGAAAAAGTTTAAGTAGATACATGGGGACCAGATGCTCAGTGGAACCAATCGGATATCAATTGAAATATGCAGACACTTGGATAATATATTTTGATAAAAAATAAATAATATATATATTTATTATAAATTTTTACATAAACAGACAACTGATGTATACAAAAGACTAACCACATCCTTTGTAGCACGTAATTTCATTGTCATCAAATTTGACTCTTGTTGTTGTTGTTATTATTTTATTAATATATATTAAAAAATTTTTTTTAACCATATTTTATATTTTTATGTAGTTTTTTTTATTTTTTAAATAATTTTTTATGCTAAAAAATATTCATAACAGCTCGGCCAACGGTCCTTTCTTCATCCAATAAGAATAAGATAAACATTATTAAATATTTGTAGACCGGAAGCAATGGGAACCACTTCCGAAATATATCATCAATGAATTTTTATATTTTTTTATATGTTTATTATATATATACATTGTTTGACCAACAACATTCTATTATTATTTAAAAAATAATAAATTTTTTTTTACACTTTTTTTTTTGAAAAATTATGAATTGAAATTTTAAAAAAAATTTTTTTTTTTGATATCTCGCGATTACAATGTAATTTTTTGAAATCATGTGAATTTATTGTGATAAAATAATATTTAAGTCACGTAATTTTGATATATTTAAAAATAAATAAATAATTTTTTTTTATTAATTTATTTTTGATTAATTTAAAATTTTTTTTTTTGTTTATATAAATATACGGTAATTTTTATTATATACTCAAGTTTATATTAAAATGTATTAAAACACCCTATCCGGTGTGTTTGTACATAATATATTTTCATATTGAAATATTATGCGAAGCTTGTCGTTTATCATCATGAAATATATTTTGTAAATATCAATATGTAATTTAATATGAAAAAATTTGTAATTTTATTTTTATATACCAGTGATCATCATTATGGATGAATTGAATATACACATACACTTGTGAATAAATTTATTAAAATAATATTTAAATATTATAATATAATAAATAATAAAAAAATATAATAATCATCATTTGATGTCCAATGCAGCTGCAATCATTAAAGATATTTATTTATTATTATTATTATTGTTGTTAAAATAATAATAATAATAATTTTAATATACAAATTATTATTTTATTAATTTATTTGCTACATTTTGCTCTTGTTTATTATTTTTATTTTAATTCAAGTATTTCAATTATTTCTTTGATTTATATTTTCATTGATTTTGAAATAAATTATTTGTATAAAATTAAAATCAATTTTATGTAATTTTTATTATTATTATTATTAAAGTAATATTTATAAAATGTGTAAATTATTGATTTAAAAAAATCATAAAATTAAATATATTTTTAATAAAAAATTGAATTATTTGAGTGATTTAAAAAACAATAATTTTTTTTGATAATTAATTTGTAAAATTGAAAGAATATAATTATTATTTTTAAATTAAATATATAATTTTACAATATTTATTTTGACATTATTAATATTAGATTTATTTATTTATATTTTTTAAATTTTAAATTTATATCCAATTATTTTTGAATATATTAATTTTCATTAAAATTTAATTAAAATAATATTTAAATTTCACTGCGATTTATTCAAATAATAAATAATATTTTTAATAATTAATTTACAATATAATAAAATATTATTTTTAAATTATATATTACATACATCTCAATAATATATTTATCGTTTTTTTTTCCTTCAAATTATAATTTTTAAGATATGTAAATAAATTTTGCGGTAATTTAATTTAATTTTTTTGATCTCTTCAAATGTCATTCGTTTAATATTCAAAATTATATGTATTTTATTAAGTATTTCAACTAAAAATATATATTACATTATTATTAAATATATATTGAAAAAAAATAATGAAAAAAAAAAAAACTACATATTTATTCAAGAGTCAAGAAACGAGTAGATCCATGATGATGAACAGGGTAAATATTTGTTGCGTGCAAATGATTGCAAGGAACCTACCGCGTGTCTTGAAGTGAAAAAAATAAAAATAAAAATAAAAAAAATCATAAATAAATAAATAAATAAATGAATGAATGAGAAAAAAATTAAAATATAAAAAAAAATTTTAAATTTAAATAAAAGAGGAAGGTACAAAAAATAATAATGAAAATAAAAATAAATAAATGTGAATAAAATAGACGTCTTGAAAGACTTTTTAAAACCGACGGGTTTGTCTTCAAAATGCATTGATGCATTCACATTTAATGCATTTCCATAAAGCTACTTGTTTTTCTCAATGTATTATAAATTTGTTGATGAAAACTTGCCAATTTACTATGAAATAATGAAATTAATAGCTAAGAAAATCATCATCATGATAATAAGTCTTTTTCATATTTTTATTTTCATAAATTTATTTATTTTACTAATTTTTAATTAACAAATTATAATAAATTTATGGATTTTTAATTTTTAATTTAATTTATTTATTATTTACATGTAAAAAATTTTGATAATCATTTGATGGAAATTTATTTTTTATTTAGAATTAAAAAACTTTAAATATAATCAACAAATTTTTTTATAATTTATTTATTTAAATAATTTTTAATTAAATGAAAATTATATAAATTAAAAATATTTTTAATTTATTTACTAAAATAATTTATAGCTATTTTTTCAAGTCGAAAAATAGACACGTTTTGCTTTTAATTAATTAATTTTTTTTAATGCCTGTCAGTTGAATATAAAATACTAAAATTGATGGCTTCAAAAAATCATCATAATATTTTTAAATTTTTTATTATTTTTAATATTTATTTATTAAAAAACAATTATATCTTAAAAAATTACTGATTTAATTATTTTATTTATGAGTTTTATAATTAATATTTAATATTTTATACAAAAAATCATAAAAATTATCAAAATCGAATAAAAAAATTAACAAGTAATTAAAAAGCTCGAGCTTTTTTTAAACAATAAATATCTATAATCAATCAAAAATTATTGACCATATTTTAAATCAAAAAAATAAAATATTACTGAGAATTTTTTTTTGGTATATATTTTCAAAAATTTATCCCAATGATAATCGGAAATATTTTTGCTAAGGATTTTTGAAAAAATATTTATTAACATAACCAAAAAAAAAAAAAAAAATTCATAAGTAGGAGGAGAATGATGAGTAAATGGGTTAAAATAAAAAATAAATAAAAAATGTAAAAAAGGGACACAAAAAACCGAAAAATGTTTTATCGGTCGTTAAACTAATTAGATTAGTGGGTATTGCGACGTGGCAAGATGACCGAGTAATAAATTAAAATTTCGGCCACTTTATGACCCAAAGAATTACTTTAAAACTTCCAACACACACATAATAATATTACCCATCAAGAAAAAACAAAAAAAATAATAATAAAAAGCTAAAGAAAAGAAAAATGGACAATATATATGTGAATGATAAAAAAAATGAACAAAAAATGTTAAAAAAATGTTAAAAAAAGGGTAAATAATGGCTTTAAGCAAAACACATGTTCATTTTTTTTTTTTGTAATAATATTTAAAGCTTTTTATTATTTTATTTTAATATATTTCCCACAACATCGATTTCCCATCATCATCATTTTTTAAAATACCACAATTATATATGTTTATTATTTTCATTTATATTATACAAAGATTTTTATTTCCGATGGTTTTAATTCTTTTATTTATATATTTTTTTGATGAGAAATATCAAAAAACCACGGATATATATATGAGCTAATTATTTAACATGTAAAGATATATTGAAATTTTATATTGAATATAGATTTTTGTTTTATCAATATTTTTTTATATTAAAATTTTTTAAAAGGTTTCCGGATAATAATGATTGTTTAATATCAAAAGTTCATTTTTTTTTTTTTTGTATTAAAACTTATGTATTTTTTGGTTTAAAATTATTAAAATTCGGTAAAATTTTTAACGAATAAGGAAAAATCTGATAGATTATAAAAGTTTTACTTGAATAAATGGATCAAACATTATTTAATCTGTAGCTAAGGAACTGTTTTCTGATATTTAGTAAAACTGTTTTTTACCAAATATCAAGTGAATTTTTTTTCAAATTAAATTGCAAAAAATATAATAAATTATGAGCTTTTATTGTTAATTAATATTTTTCAATGTATATAAAATTATATAGTCTATTTTTTGCATTGTTTCAACCATATTTTATTAAAATTTTAAATTAAATTATCAATTAAGAAAATCATGAAAGATTATTGGTAAAATTTACGGAGAAATTTACGGAAAATACGGTGACATTTACACACAGATTAACGGAGAATTCACGGTAAAATCAATTGATAAAGAATATTGACTCCGTTGTTTATAAAATACTTGAAACCCATAAATGTCTCTGAATTTTCCAGAGCTTTTTTCAAAATTCAACAAAAAAATCTTTTAAAATTTTCATACATTTTTCTAAATTTTCTATCAAAATAAATACCAGATATATTTTATCAAAAATTACATCAAACACTAATATCCCAACAATAATAATATTTAAAAATAAAACTAATAAAACTATAATCAAAAATTCAAAATAAATAATTAAAAATTCCAATATATACCTATATATTTATATAATCATGTATGTTTTGAGATAAATAATTATTTTTAAATATATAATAATAAATTACCCACATGATATTGTATACATATACATAATTACAATAAAAAAAAAATAATTTATTTTGATATTATTGGTATTGAATTTAATGTGATATAATGTTGAGTCATGCTAGATTCCAGAGGTGTTTTAAAAGGTGCGAACAAACCAATATATAAAAAGTGAAAGATGAAATATACAAGTAGTACAAGTATATATATAGAAAAAAATAAATAAAGGGTTTCAAGAAATATATGTTGTTGTTGTTGTTGTTGTTGTTGTTGTTGGCCCCCCCAGGTGTCAGACTGATGGTCACTAATCGCGGGCAGGCGGAAAACAAGCGCGATGAGTTGCTGGTTGTTGTTGTTGTTGTTGTTGTTGTTGTTATCATGATTTTTTTTATTATTATATGCGGCAAAATGTTTGAGATAAAAAATAATACTTGTATATATTTAATTGGATATATAACAAGTGTAGGGTTATTACTGATTCAACAAGGGCGGTGAATACAATAAAACACAGGGGGTGAAACTCGAATTTATTTTTTATATTTTATTTATTTATTTTATATAATATTTTTTCATCTTATTATTTCTCATTTGATATATATCTCAAGACCTCAAAAAGTCAAATGAATGAATGAAAAAAAAAAAAAAAATTAAAAAAATGATGGACTTTGTTGTACACATCTTTTCATCTACCCAGATGTATGTCGGCTTTTTTTTTTTATTATTATTGATCAGTTTATTGTTAGGAAACATCCGGGAAATTGTATTGGTAAAATTTTTAAGATTTCCATTGATATATTCTTTTATTGAATACAAATTAATTAATTGATTTTTTTATTTTAAAATTAATAATAAAAAGAATAATAAAAAGTTGATTTTTTTAATTTAATTTTTAATTTTTTAAATAACTGGATTTGTATTTGATGGAGAGAATAAAAAATTACATAAATTGGTAGAAAATCTTTTGATAATCCTCCTTATCCTTTCATCATAAAAGTATAATTTTATATTTAAATATTTTTATTTGAATAAGAGATGAAGAAAAATATCTTGTTGCGGCGCTAAGTTTATATTATATTAAATTTTTATGAAGCTACTGGTTTATTTAAATATATATTTTTCATGGTTTTGATATTTTAAAAAATTTCAAGTTTATTTTATATTTAAAAAAACTATATTTTAGAATTATAAAATAACAGGGTTTATAAAATGAAAAATAAATATTGTAAATTATTATTTAAATAAATATTTGATAAATAAATAGAAAAATAAATTTAAATATAATTAATGAGAAAAATTTAATAAATAATTTTTCTTCATTAATAAATTTACAAAATTAAAAAAAAAAAAACAAACCACAAAATAAATACAACATAATTACCAAAAAAAATTAAATTATTTTCATAAATATAAATAATTTCCTATAATTTTTTTGGTCATATATTACAAATCGTTTATGTGTCGGTTGCCCAGAGGGATTTTACTTGAAAATGAATAAAAAATTATTAGAATGTCTATTCTATCGTTTTATTCTAAATAATAATATAATATTTATTTTATTTTTCAACTCATACTTAATATACATCATAAACAGACTTTCTTTGCGTATAATTTATGAATTATTATATATTTTTCCTTATTCTTTTTACAGCTCATATTTATATTATTATCAAAATCACACAAGTACATGTCCTTCACATATTTCAGTAGCTATTTTCATTATTTTTATATAACTATTATTTATTATTTGTTATTTAAATTGCGATAAATATATAAGTATACATTTATAGACATAGACATGATTATTTTTAATTGAATTTGATAAAATTTTGTTCATACAAAAGATAAAATATAATTAAAAATTGATACAGTTGTTGAAATAATTATGTCAACACCAAAATACTTAATTTATAAATTTGTGTTACTTTTTTTTTTTAAGTAAATTTAATATTTTTTTATATTTTTAAAATATTGATTAAAAATTAGTTTATTATATCGCGTGTTTTAAAAATTTTAATATACAATTTATGATTATTTTTTTTTATCAAAAAAATATAAGCTAATTTCCGGTTTTAAAAATGAAATTTATAAATTAAATAACATACAAGTATTTGATTGACATTATTTATACAAAATAATAAAAAAAAAAATATAAAAAATATTGCTTTTTTTTTTTTTGACATTTAAAATTAAAATTTTGAAATTTTAATAAAAAAAAATCAAAAAAATATTATGGGATAGCCCATCGACTGGTTTATATTTACCAGACCGCGCGGCAACAAAAAAAGAGATAGTAGATCAAAAAAATATATAAAAGTAGTAAAGGTGTATGTTAAGGCGGGCAAACTGTGCAACTCGCTTTGGGTCTTATTTTTTTTAAAAAAATTATTTTTATATGTGTTTTTTCTCTTTCACTCTTTGTAGGCCCCACGAAGCAATCCTATAATTACGAGTAACTCAGCCACATTTGCGTTGATCCGACACCTTAAAGATAGCATTTAGCGGCCCCTTTCATCTCCGCGCCAAACAAACCAATTTATACCGCAGGCCGCTTTGTAGACGGGCGAGGGGGCGGAGTACCGCCCCGCGTATCTATACCAAACGGCCACCATATTTTTTTTATTTTTACCACCTTCAATATTATACCAACAACTACCACCAAATATATATGATACCCTTTTTTTTGATACATTTATTACAATAATTCTTGTTTCTTCATTTACATTTCCAAATTTTTATTTATTTTATTTATAGAAAAATTTATATATTAATAAAGAAATTTTATTAAATTAATTAGTACATTTTTTTTTTTTCGATAATTTTTCATCCCCCTTTTTTATTTTTAATTAAATTTAATTAATTATTGAAATTAAATTATGAAATATATAATTATTCAATTAATTTTTTATATTTATTTGTTTAAATTTTGATTATTTATTTTTTTTTTTTGAAATTTTTTTGATTCACCCAGTAACCGATATATTTTTTATATAAAAAAAAAAAAAAAGCTCAAAATACTTACACTTTTTGTAACACATATATACATTTAAACGACCACCCTGTATTTAACAAAAGTGGCATGTATAAAACCCCCCTAATATAATTTATTAATTTTTTTTTTTTTTTTTTTTTGATATTTTTAAGGTGGCCCATCGAAAATGCCGTGAGGCAAAAAATCCCTTCACTCTTCTTGGCAATCTTGTTGAATAAGAGAACAAGGTCCCCCTTATTTCGTCAGTCTCTCATAAAATATAAAAAAAAAAACTATATTATCCGACCTAACACCATAACGAATCAAAAGTCATCAATAAAAAATTATTTAAAAAATAAAAAATATAAAAATTCTAAAATAATTCAACAAAAAAAATTGAAATAAATATTCAATTTGTCAATGTCGTTAATTTAAAATTAATTTTATACTTTTTTTTTTTTTTATTTAATTTTATGATTCACAATATATAAAAGAGGAAAAATAATATTACAAAAAAATATGATTTTCATGTGCCAACCCCTTTTCAGCAAGTCTCCAGGCTCTGGACAATTTCGCGGCAAAAAAGGGCGTTATTTAAAAAAAAAAAAAAAAAAAAAAGGATTTAACCAAAGAAACACAGAGGATCAAAACAAAGATAGTAATAAAAAAAAATTTTTTTAAAAAGTAACACTATTAGTAAGAGAAATAAAATGAAAAAAAAAAAAAAAAATATATAGTTAAAAAAAAAAATGTACTTTAACTGCATTTTTTGCAATAAGGCGTTTCATACAGTCAGTTTCACGCGCCCAACAAATCTTTTCCATTTTTATTTATTTATTTCTTTTATTCTTTTGCCGACGAAGACGCTACCAAGTATAAATAATAATAAATAATTTATATACATTCGACATACAATATATATACAACTGTTGGAGTTTTTCGTTTACGATTTTCTAACTGCATAAAAAAAATACAAAATAAAAATGTATATTCTTGGTTATTGGAACAGTGCAAGTTAAAATTTTATTATTATTTTTTTTTACAACTTTAAAAAGTACATTTTTTTGAATGATTTTTTTATATATATAGGTCAGTCATTAAATGATTAAATTATTTATAAATAAATATCATTAATTTGCTTGAAAAATATATGGATTTTATACCGATGATAATTTTATTTATTTATTTTTTTTAATTAAATTTTATTGATATTTGTAAATTAATAATTATTAAAACAAATATTATTAAAAATAAATAATTTTTGTAATAATTTATTTATATATTTTTTTATAATTAATATTGTTTAATTTAATTATTAAACAATTTTTTTTGTTTTTTTAAAAAAAATTATAGAAATCATTATCAACCCTTAAAAATTTTCAAATTGAATTATTTACCTATGTGAACCTGTAACCGCCGATTGTCGGATTTATTCGTAGTTAGGCTCATTAGAAGCGTCTGAATTTGTAAAAATTTGTAAACCCATCAACAGAATTTGTAAACCCAAAATTAAGGGTTTAATGAAGGGTTAAAAATTCTTTTCTTTAAAAAAGGGTTAGGATGCCTAAAGATACGTCAAATAGGATCTCTTGAATTTGTAAAAATTTGTAAAAAAAAAATTAGAATTTGTAAACTTCCCCAAACAATTTTTTTATTAAAAAAATTAATTAACAATTAAATAACTTTTTTTCTAATAAATATATTTAAATTCTGTAAAGTCCATTCGATTCAGAAGACCTCCATACAATTTGTAAACAGAAAATTAGAATTTGTAAACCCCTCAGTACAACAATTAACAATTTGTTTATTGAAAAATTGACTTAAAAATTCGATAACTTTTTTTCTAATAAATATATTTAAATTCTGTAAAGTCTATTCGATTCAGAAGACCTCCATACAATTTGTAAACAGAAAATTAGAATTTGTAAACCCCTCAGTACAACAATTAACAATTTGTTTATTGAAAAATTGACTTAAAAATTCGATAACTTTTTTTCTAATAAATATATTTAAATTCTGTAAAGTCCATTCGATTCAGAAGACCTCCATACAATTTGTAAACAGAAAATTAGAATTTGTAAACCCCTCAGTACAACAATTAACAATTTGTTTATTGAAAAATTGACTTAAAAATTCGATAACTTTTTTTCTAATAAATATATTTAAATTCTGTAAAGTCCATTCGATTCAGAAGACCTCCATACAATTTGTAAACAAAAAATTAGAATTTGTAAACCCCTCAGTACAACAATTAACAATTTGTTTATTGAAAAATTGACTTAAAAATTCGATAACTTTTTTTCTAATAAATATATTTAAATTCTGTAAAGTCTATTCGATTCAGAAGACCTCCATGCAATTTGTAAACAGAAAATTAGAATTTGTAAACCTCTCAGTACAACAATTAACAATTTGTTTATTGAAAAATTGACTTAAAAATTCGATAACTTTTTTTCCAATAAATATATTTAAATTCTGTAAAGATATAGCGTCGTATAATACGTTTTATACGGAAGTCGATAAAAAAGAAATTGGTAAAAAAAAAAAAAATACCTAAAAAAAATATAAATCCCAGCAATAATTGTTCAGTAAATTTTCTTTTTTTAAGTACATCCATTTTCTTAGCTATATCTCATTCCGTAGCTATTTATCTATTAAACAATTATATTTAGGAATTAATTTAAAAAGAAAATAAAAAGCAAATAACTAAAGGGAAAGAATTTGTCTGAAGGGAAAGAATGTAGCTAAGGAACAGGATGTACTCAAAGAAAATATATATCCCAGCAATAATTGTTCAGTAAATTTTCTTTTTCGAGTACATCCTTTTCCTTAGCTACCTCTCATTCCGTAGCTATTTGTTCATTTAACAATTATATTTCACAATTATATTAGAGGTAGCTAAGGAAAATGATGTACTCGAAAAAGAAAATTTACTGAACAATTATTGCTGGGATATATATTTTCTTTGAGTACATCCTGTTCCTTAGCTACATTCTTTCCCTTCAGACAAATTCTTTCCCTTTAGTTATTTGCTTTTTATTTTCTTTTTAAATTAATTCCTAATCCAAATTCTAATTTTCTGTTTACAAATTGTATGGAGGTCTTCTGAATCGAATGGACTTTACAGAATTTAAATATATTTATTAGAAAAAAAGTTATCGAATTTTTAAGTCAATTTTTCAATAAACAAATTGTTAATTGTTGTACTGAGAGGTTTACAAATTTTAATTTTTCGTTTACAAATTGTATGGAGGTCTTCTGAATCGAATAGACTTTACAGAATTTAAATATATTTATTAGAAAAAAAGTTATCGAATTTTTAAGTCAATTTTTCAATAAACAAATTGTTAATTGTTGTACTGAGAGGTTTACAAATTTTAATTTTTCGTTTACAAATTGTATGGAGGTCTTCTGAATCGAATAGACTTTACAGAATTTAAATATATTTATTAGAAAAAAAGTTATCGAATTTTTAAGTCAATTTTTCAATAAACAAATTGTTAATTGTTGTACTGAGGGGTTTACAAATTCTAATTTTTTGTTTACAAATTGTATGGAGGTCTTCTGAATCGAATGGACTTTACAGAATTCAAATATATTTATTAGAAAAAAAGTTATCGAATTTTTAAGTCAATTTTTCAATAAACAAATTGTTAATTGTTGTACTGAGGGGTTTACAAATTCTAATTTTTTGTTTACAGATTGTATGGAGGTCTTCTGAATCGAATGGACTATACAGAATTCAAATATATTTATTAGAAAAAAAGTTATCGAATTTTTAAGTCAATTTTTCAATAAACAAATTGTTAATTGTTGTACTGAGAGGTTTACAAATTCTAATTTTCTGTTTACAAATTGTATGGAGGTCTTCTGAATCGAATAGACTTTACAGAATTTAAATATATTTATTAGAAAAAAAGTTATCGAATTTTTAAGTCAATTTTTCAATAAACAAATTGTTAATTGTTGTACTGAGAGGTTTACAAATTCTAATTTTCTGTTTACAAATTGTATGGAGGTCTTCTGAATCGAATGGACTTTACAGAATTTAAATATATTTATTAGAAAAAAAGTTATTTAATTGTTAATTAATTTTTTTAATAAAAAAATTGTTTGGGGAAGTTTACAAATTCTAATTTTTTTTTTACAAATTTTTACAAATTCAAGAGATCCTATTTGACGTATCTTTAGGCATCCTAACCCTTTTTTAAAGAAAAGAATTTTTAACCCTTCATTAAACCCTTAATTTTGGGTTTACAAATTCTGTTGATGGGTTTACAAATTTTTACAAATTCAGACGCTTCTAATGAGCCTAACTACGAATAAATCCGACAATCGGCGGTTACAGGTTCACATAGGTGAATTATTTATTTATAATTATTAAATTGTCGTTTATATAGATGTATGATGTATTGATTTGATACTGCAATTTTCAATGATTCATCAGTAACCAACACTGTGATTACACAATTAAATTAATACTGACTATTATTACATAAAAAAAAAAAAAAACAAGTATATATTTAATTTAATTTTCAATTTATTACCATAATTATTATAAATACAATATTATTTTTATTAAATATAAATAAACAGTATTTATTTCATATTTTTTTGTTTCAAATTTTTCATATAAAATTGGAACAAATGTTGTTAAATTATAATAAACTAAATTTCATTTTAAATTAAAAAAATAATCAACAATTCATTTACAACTTTTACTGAGATTATAAAAATTAAAAAATACAAAAATATATATCAAATTTAAATAAAAAAAAAAATAAAAAGATTGTAAATGAATGACATGATACTTAATCATCAAGTTAATAGCTTTTATAATTTTATTTTTATTAAATAACAGAGTGTTTCGTTTTATTTAAAGAAACATGTCTATTTTATTTTCATAAAAAATTTTTATTTTCATGTGTTGATTCATGACATTATAATTTTATTGCAAATGTGTTTGTTAATGCAAAAAAAATAAAATAAAATAATAAAAAAACAAGAAAACAAGACAAGTGGTGACTTGCCAAGTCGACATGATTGTCGTTGTTATTATAGACTCACAAATTGCTACGAATTATCTTAACATTAATGACTATACCATTGTCTAACCAAGAAGTTTATTGAAAAGTTGTTATAAAAAAAAAAAAAAAAAATTACTTTGATTGTTTTGCTTTGTCGGTACATTAATTTTATATTTAAATTATATTTTTTTCTATTTAAAATATACTGATGGTTTATAAATTGGTTTGTATTTTAAAAATTTTAAATTTCAAAAATTTTAAATATGAAAAATGATGTTTTCAACAGGTGCCAAAAAAAAAATATATATACAATTAAATATGACCGACTTTTACACCCTGAAAATAAATATTTTTTATATAAATTTATTTTCACAATTTTTTTATTTTTTGGTTTATTAGATTTTTTTTTTCTTTCAAATGAAATTTAGCGTGACGATGTGTCTGTTAAATTAAGGTGGAACAAAATTTTTGCCCAGGGACAATAGACCATCGGGGTGGTCGAAAATAAAATTAAAAAAAATATATAAAATTGAAAATCTATAAAAAAAATCATTGTTATAAAAATTAATGATAAATAACAAAATAAAAATGTCATGATATTTATAAAATTTAAAAAAGAATGATTTATTTAATTCGTTTTCTTTGAGTTTATAAAATTAAATTAAATTTTTTTTTTTAAATTTTATTTGCAACAATGAATTTATGTTTATGTTATTTTTAAATTATTTACCTTGAGGACAGAAGCTACACATAAAAACACGTGCGACAGATAAATTTTTATTTAACGATCATGTGAATATACTTGTTTCAACTAATGGAAAAATAAAATTTTTTAAATAAAAAAATATTAACAATTAAAATAATTTTGTTTATGTATTTTACAATTTTTTTTTTTTTATCAAAATAATTACAGGATATTAACCTGTTTAATAATAATTATTTAAAAAAAAAAATAAAAATTTTTGTATATCATTTACTTAACGTCAACTTTCACTGAATATTTATAATTTTTTTTTTTATAAATATGATTTTATTTATTTTACATATAAATTTATAATTTAATTCTCATAAAATCCACATACAAATAATATTTTAAATATCATAAATTCATTCACGCAATTTTTTTTTTTTTTTGTTAATTCGTTTATTTAATTTTGTATTATTTTTTTTATTTGCCGGTAATATTTTGTTTGATGTTTTTTTTTTTATTTAAAATTCTCAAGTAATTTACATTTATGAGCCACTGAATTTTTTATATTAAAATATATAAACATGTATTATAAATTTATCTATGTTCCAAGTTGATTATTATTATTAATAATTGAAATAAAAAAAAAAAAAAATCTATTACTAGAAATATTACAAGTGTTTTAAAATTGATGTAAATTATTGTTAATTGATAATTATTTAAATAGAAAAAAAATTTTTAAATTTTTAAATTAATTTGTTATCTGATTGTTCTGTCACAACTTGTCAGTTTTATACAATAATTTTAAAACACACAACTTGATTATAAACCATCACTTACAAATATATATTTAAATATATAAAAAAATAAAAAATAAAATTTTAATTAACAAAAAAACACGAGTTTATTTAAATTATTAAAAAAAATAAATTTTTTTTTTTATAAATTTGTATAAAATATTAAATAAACAAAATAAAAAAATATTAAAATAAATAACTACTGTGTTAAAAAAATGTAAAAATATATGATTTTATACTTTCTAATCTTTAAAATGATAAATTAAAATTTTTTTATAATTTATTTTAATAGTTTTATAACAACATGTGAATATTTTTATATTTATTTTATTTATTGTTTAATATTTTATTATATTTTTATGTGATTATTGTTATTTTTTATTTTTATGATATTATATTATTTTTTTTTTTTTTGTGTGAGAAAGTTTGTTCATGAATTTTATACTGTAGGATCAAACTCATCTCTGTGTTTGGTTGTTTGACTTGGCGGCTTGAGAGCGCTCTGTAATTATCTCGCCTGGCATGTAACTGCTTTGCCCCATCTGTATTGCCTCAACTATTCAAGAGACCAAGAGCCGCCAAAAAATATAAATTTCCAAAATATCAAACAATAAAATATATACTGTTTAAAAAAATTAAAAAAATGTTTTTTTTTTTTTTAAAATAAATAAACAAGTTGTTTTTAAATAAATAAAAAAATACTAGCCAAAAGTAGAAGCCAGTTATTTTAAAATCATCAAAATAATTTTTATTTTTTATATATAATAATAATAATCAAATTATTAGTTGTTAAAATATAGAAATAAATAAACAACTAATTATAAAAAAAAAAAATTAAAACAAGTTTTTATAATTATTTTTAAAAATAAAAATAAAAAAATATCAAGTTGTTTATAATTATTGGTGTTAAACAAACATATATTTTTATCAAAATAAAAAATGTAAATTAGAGAAATTAAATTTTAAAAAATTAAAAATTTATGTCGTTTAATTATTATTAAAAAAAAATCTAAAATAGAAAATACTAATTTGTTATTTAAATTGAATAAATTTTTCAAAGTTAAAACTGATTCAGTTTGTACTTAAAAATTTTTATTTTGATGTATAAAATAACACTATTATATAACCCTTTTACAACCCTTATAACTATAGTTTATAATAAAAAATAAAAGACTATGTAATATTAAAAATCATACAAAGCAAAGTTCATCGATTCCGCAAACTTTTGTACAACAATATATCGAGTGATATAAAAATATATATAAATAAAAATTTAAAAAAATAGACATGGTTTAACAGGTGCAATGGTTTACAAAGTATCTTAAAAAGATACCTGTAGAATTGTAGACATACACATTGTTCATTTAATATGCTATACACTGTATATAAATATATTAAACGTGGGAAGACTTACCACAAGTGTCATCAAAAGTTTAATAAAAAAAAAAAAAAAAATTATATAATAATAATAATAATAATAATAATAATAATAATAATAAAAAAAAAAGGGTAAATGTCAACAAGACTGCAGTAAAATTGATTATAAAATTTGTGTTGTATAAAAATAGAAAAAAAAAAAGGTTAAAAATAATAATGACAAAGAAAATTATGAATTATTATATTTTTTTTTTGAATTAATAAATTTGATATTGGAAAAATGATAATAGAAAGATAAGAATTTTGGAAATTTGAAATTTTTAAATTTTTTGAAATATTTTTAATCATATTTCAAAGAGAGCAAGTGCTTGAGTGATAATGACAGCGGTTTATTTTGATGGACCAACTCAATTGGTTGGTTCGAATCCTATAGTGAGTGAAATAATAAAAACCTCCATAATAATTTGAGACAACTACTTTCTGGCATAGAACGAGTGAAAAACCTCACTTTTTCTATGCCAGAATTTAGTTGCCTAAAATGTTCAAAAAAATTTTTACAAATTGAATTTATATTTTTGATAAAAAAAAAAATAAAAAAATCTAATTATTTAAATAAAATTAAATATAAAAATTGAAAATATATAAATAATTTTTTTTTAATTTAAATAAATAATAAATGTTATAAAATTATAATTAAAAATTATTTAAATTTATTAAAAAATATTTTGTTAAATAAATTATTTTAGAAATAAAATAAAATTTATAATTAGAAATTTATTATTTTTTTTTAATAGTTATAAAAAAATTATATTGTATTTTTGTACAGAGAGCTTGTGGTTGAGTTGATCTTTTCTACATTTGGTGATAGTTTTATTCAGAGTTCAAATCATACTGTACAAATTTTGTATAAAATTGTGAAACAATTTGTTCAATGAAATTTTGTATCTGGTATTTTGAAGCAACTATTTTCTGGCATAGAACGAGTGAAAAACCTCATTTTTTCTATGCCATAATTTATTTGCCTCAAATTTTCAAAAAAATTTCATAAAATTATATATTTTTTTTTTTCCAAAACAACCATTAAATTTACTAAACAACCAATAAAAATAAAAATTATTTTTATAACGTGTTTAAAACATTATTGAAAAAAAAAAAAAATAAATAAAAAATCCAAAGAATGCGTAAACGTGATTTTATAATATGAATATACACTTACGATATAGAAAAATGAAAAATAAAAAAAAATAAACTAAAGAATATATAGGTACCCCAGTCGAATAGGATATATATATATATGATCGAATCTTGATGGGGTTAAAAAAAGATGGATAGATAAATATGTGTGTATGAAAAATAAGTTAAAAATAAATATATAAAAAAAAAAAAAATAAGAAAAAGATCAGAGGTGGCGGCGGCTGCTGAGGCTAATCACAGACGGTTGAGTACCCTGCCAATTAATATCACCGCCGGCAACACCTCGAAATATATAACGAAATAACCTTAAGGATATATGAATATACACCAATGAGTGTAAAAAAAATATATATGTATATACCCATGTATATTATATTGAAAATTTATAGAAAAAAAATAAATATATTGTTCACACCCTGTAGAAAAAATTTATTTTTTTTTTTGGTTCCATTTCAGGTGGTACCTGGGGTAGATGATGATGATGATGATGAAATAAAATTAGTGTTGGTTTAAATATAAATGTGTGAGAGAGAAATATTGATTGAAGAGAATGATGAATATCACAAATTTGCAGGCAACTTTGAGTATCTTTTTTTGCCTTTTCATTATTATTTTTTGGTTTTTTTAAATTTTTATATATTTTAGCTACCTCGATCTTCAATAGTTGAAATTGGGATATTAAATTTATAAAAATATATTAATCGATATTATATTAAATGTTAAATTAAAATAATTAATTTTTTATATTTAAAAACTCCAAGTAGTAAAAAATTAATATAGTCAGACAAATTAAAAAAAATAATTAAAATTAAAAATTATTTATCATCAAACTTGTTAAACAAATAATCAAATTAACTAACCAATTAACATTTTCAATAAAAAAAAAACAAACCAAATGTAAAAAAATTGTATAAATAATTATAAAAAGTGTGAGATTAAAATTGCAGTAGTCATCTTATTAGGTAGTTTGTGTAGACTTTGAAATGAGCTTCTGTTATATTTTTTTTATTTTTAAAATTTTATTTTCTTATTTATTTAAGCCTTTAGCTTATTCACTCTTTTAAAACATGTATAAATAAATATATATACACTCTGGCACGTCTAATTGCTTCAAACTTGTTCCAACCAAACACTTTCATCTTGTTCTCTCACAATCGGTTCATTGCTTGAAGCTGTTAATACATCCCTCTCTTTCTCTCCATAAATTAAAAAAAAAAAAATCTCAAAATAAAATATGTAATAACAAATACGATGCAAAATATTTAACAGTTTTTTTTTTTTTTTTTAAATTTTATCTTGTAATTATTATTTTATCTATTTAAAAAAAAAATCATCAGAATGATAATGAGACGACATTCAGGTTTTTATTTTATTAAAGCCCTCTTCACCCCATCATTATTACTATTAATTTTTAATATAAAAAATAAAATAATATTTTTTATTATTGGTAGTTTGTTGTATATTTAAAGCATGAAATATATTAAAATAAAAAATAATATTTATAAGCTAAGTAAAACGGGTTTTGTATATTGTAAATGACTAAACGCCAGTTATATTTTTATTTTTTTTTTTTTAAAAACACCTGCAAGTCCGTCGGTAGCTTTTTTTAAAAAAGGGTAATATTATCCTTCATCTTGCGTTTATTAACTCAACTTATATATTTCGATTCACCGTTCAAAGAACTTCCTGTTGTGTAAATAGCCATCGATTCAATACTCACCCTCTCATCATGATGTATTTATCTACTAGTTTATATAAAAATTTTTTTATTATTTTTATTTTAAATAACAAGGATAATAAAAATGTATGAAAAAAAAAAAAAAAAACGTTAAAAATATGAATAAAATTTATAAAATTTATATGTAAAAATCAAAATAAATCATTTTTTTTTTTTAATAAAATTTTTTATATTGATGTTGTTTGTAAGAAGTATATGAAGTCAATATATATTAAAAACTTTAAATCGTGATGGTGATTTTATCATGCATATATACAAGCTTGTATTATTTTTATTTTATAATTTTTTTATATATATTTTTTAAAAGTGTATATAAAATTATAATAGGTAGGTTTATAAACTTGATACTTATCGTTGAATCATTAAAGCTAGTTTGACTTTTTTTTTGTGTGGTTCTTTAAATTTAAAATTATATTTTTTCCTATTTTTTTTTAAATATTATTTTAAATTTTTTTAAAAAATAAAGAAAATTTGATAGATTTTATGAAGGGTTAATTGGGGGGTAGTTTTGTTGCTAAATTTCAAGAATTTAAAATTGTAAAAGCTCATTTGGTAAATGAAATTTGTAACAAAATAATTGACAGTTTTTTTTTTAGGGGTAGGTTTAAGGGTGTAAATATTTAAAATATAATTTTAAAAATCTTCATTTATTTACTAGAAATTTTTAGAAAAAAAAAATAAAAGAAAACTGATGATTTTGTTGTTAAAAATATTTATTTTTACTTGTTCAAATGGTATTATTTTATTGGAACCCTTATTTTATTTTATTTATGATCTACCCTTGTTAAACATCCCTCACATGTGGTTTTTATATATAATACCTAATTCACTGATGATGACAATTTATATTGCAAAATATAAAACAACTCAGATTCATGAGTATTAACTTATAGCTTACTTTTATTTTCACCCTAAAATTTCTACCCTTCGGTAAATAAATTGGCAATAATAATAATAATATTAAATAAATTTTTTTTTGTTAAAAAAATTATTATAAAATGATAAAATTATTTAAAAAATTTTTACAAATAAATTATCTTCTTACAATTATTTTTTATTTTTTAAATTATCAAAAACTGTATATTTAAATTCACAGAATTATATTTTATAAAAAATTTTTAATTCTCAACACCTGGAATATATAATAAAAAATATAAAAAATAATAAAAAACATGAAACATAAAACTAATCCGGATACTTATCAAATAAATCATTTAAAAAGTAAAAAAAAATAAAAAATTTTTTTTTTTCTTCTTTTTTAAATTAAAAAAAATAATACTGTTAATGGAAAAATTTTAATGACAAATTTTACGATTATACATACGTATTTCTCAGAGTATATATATAATCAGAAAATGATAATAAAAAATAAATAAATTTTCATGATGAGTACATAACTAGAATTACAAAAAAAAAAAAAAATAAAATAAATTCAAATAAAAAAAGTATTTTCTCGCATTATATATTATATTTTTATTTAAAATTATAAAACAATATATAGGCGTATCAATAAAAGCTCATACATTAATATAAAAATAATATAAAAAATAAATAAAAAAAAAAAAAAACTAATAAAAATTATAAAAAGGGAGGAGGCACGCTTACAATCACGTCTATAATAATATTTCAAGATGAATATATTGGATAGTCGTATCGAATCGAGTGAAAATCAGTCAGAAATAATATTGATATGATCATTTTTCGCAATAATATATATAGTCACATTCAAACAGCACATAAAACCACTTATCAATAAAAAAAAAAAATTAAAAAAATATAAAAAAAACAACCCCCACAAAACATTGAATCTTATAAAATAAGATTTTTCCAAATAAAAAAAAAAAATCCAAAACTAAGTAAAAAAAATTTATAAAAAAATTACAAAAAGGGATGGTTTACATAATTGTATTAAAATAAAAAAAAATTAAGTAATTTTATATACATCAATACATATATATTAACATTATCATATCAAAAAAAAAAAATGAAAATGAAAAACGAAAAAATAAAAAATATATATATAAGAGGCGTTATTTTTATATATCATGTAAAACAAAAGATGGTGGAATATAATATTTAAATGATGAAAGATTGAAAGAGTGAAATAAATTTTTGATATTATATGTGTGTGTATGATATTGTAACTTCCCTTTTGAAGGTGTTTTTGTTGGGCGTGGCAGTGTTCGCATGATTACCACCGACGGATCAGTTCAGCGGTGAAAGTTCAAAGCATCAAAGAGGGTCCCGCTTTTATAAGAACAACATATACAAGCTATATCAAATTGCCATGGAATTCAAATATGTTTTTGTATTGGATATAAATATATGAGATATAATACATATATATATATAGCATCTTGTTAGACTGATCAATCCTCACTTGATCATTCAGCTTGATGACCCCAACATGTCCTGGTAAATATCATATCCGATATACAACTAATGTTATTCCAAAAGATTTTATTTTTATATTTTTTATTATTATTTTAGTTGAATCGATTTTATTTTTTTATATAATTTTATTTGATGGATTTTTATGTGTATATTTTTGTGTGATGAAACTCATCATCATCATCATCATCATGTCAAAATTACCATGTAAAATATATATACATTGTTGGTTAACTGATTCAAGTCACTGACACATGGTTTTTTTTTATTTTTATACATGTATGTTATATAATTTTGATGAAATGTTTTATTGAGATTGATATGTGAATTTATTAATTTATTTTTAGGCAATAATTTTTTCATTTAATTAATAAATTTATAAATTAATTTACTTTATTTTTAAATTTTCATGAATTTTATTTTATTAACTATATATAAAATTAATTAATTTATTCAATTAATTTACAATAATAATTTATGAATATTTTTATTAAAAAAAAAAAAAATTATATATAAATTTATAAATATATTTTAATAATTAAAAAATAAAAATCAACAATATTTTATTCAAATTATTAAATAACATCAGAATATATTAACAAATACAAGCTTAAAAAAATAATAGTAAATATATAATTAAATAAAAATTAATAATCAATATGTTGTATGTATTTTAAGCTTGTAATATTTACAAGTATAAATATATAAAACTTGATGACTGATTCATGCATTAAACATATATATAAAAATAAAAAATAAAAATGACAAATTGAGGGCGTTTATCATAGACAAAGATATAGTTGATGCATCAAAAAAAAATAATCTATAAATATACACATACATATAAAAGTTTACAACAATTTACAAATTTTTTTTTTTTTTTTTTCATATAAAATACATGATTTTTCTCTCTTCCTCTCTCTGTTATTTTATATATATTTATATACTAATAATTGTAAGATAAGAACACTTAAAAACACGTATGCTCAATGTACACCAAGTATGTATAATGTATGTATAAATATAAAATTTATTTTATAAATATATGAACTAACACAAGACGATCTTATCGACATACCTAATTACACCTTGTCGTACATATTCAAGTTAAATTCTTGTAGTCTATATGCAATCTAGCCAACACCTCTTGTATAAAAAAAAAAAAATCGAAAAGTTTACTTTCTAACAGATAAATATATAAATTTTATTAAAACAACAATTAATAATTATTATAAAATTTATTTAATAAACAATTGAAAAATTTATAAATTAAAAATTATTATTTATTTTTTTTTTTCATAAATAAAATTGAAATAAAAATTTGTATTTTAATATTTATTAAAAAAAGTTATTAAAATTAAATAATAATTAATTTTTTATTTATATTTTTTAGTTGTAATTAATAATGAAATTTTAAATTACTATTTTTTTTTTTTATGAAAAAACACTTGGCTATTGTTTAAGACAGATTTATGATAACGGAGTTATTTGGCGGCTTGTGGCTTGTGATTTTTTATTTATTTATTTATTTATTTATTTTTTTTTTTTTTTTGGTTTAATAACAACAAAAGTGCAGTTGTATATAAGCAACTATAAATTTGAAAGAGTTTTTAAAAAATAATAATAAAAAAAGGGATGAAAAAATTTGAGTGATGAACGGTGGCCAATCAACGCCGTCAAAATAATCATCAACGTAAATAATGAGGCTTGTTATGCACAACCATAGAAAATATTTTTTTTTTAAATAAATATTTTTTTTTTTTTATTCCATATATGTATATTGTAAAATTATAATTTTTCATTCTTATGTATTTAAAAATATATATACATATACACAAAATAATAAAAAATTTTATATAACTTTTATATTTATATTTTTTTTGTTGAAATATATAATAAATATAAATTTATTTTTGTTATTTTTAATATATCAATGTTTATATATCAAATGATTTATAGTTATTTTATTTAAAATCAATAAATATATTTGTCAATAATTTTTATATAATAATTAAGGCCAAGATGTTTGTTGACGAAACTGATCGACTGATGGTTCCATGTTTATTAGTTAACTTTATTTGTTTATTATTTAAAAAATAAACTAAACAAAATTGAATAATTTATATACAAATTATTGATATAATGTTAAAAATGATAATAATAAATAAAACAAAGTTATTTATTAATGAAAAAAATTGAAAAAATCAATTGAAACTTTTTTTCTTTTAGATAAAATTTCGATTCGAGTCACCCTGTGAGCTGTTTTTTTTTTTTTTAATTTAATAAAAATGAAAAATAACAACAAATTATTGTTTTAATTATTAATTTAATGTTAAAAATGATATTTGACTAATAATTTGTTGTTATTTTTCATTTTTATTACATTTTTAAAAATGAATATCGAATCGAAATTTTATCTAAAAAAAAAAAAGTCTCAATTGATTTTTTCAATTTTTTTCATTAATAAACAATTTTGTTTTTTATTAATTATTATTATTTTTATCAACATTGCAATTAATTAAACAATAATTTGTTTAAATTGTTCCCATTTATGTCATTTTTTTTTTAAATGACTCACAGAGAAAAAAAAAAAAAAGTGTCAATTAATTTTTTCAAATTTTTTAATTAAAAATTAAAAATTAATTTAAAATATTGCTTTTTAATTCGACAAAAATATCTATAAAAATTTTATATATATATAAATCCAAATAAAAATAATTTTTCACAATAAAATAATGTACAGATGTTTATAATTTAAAAATATAAATCAAAAATTCACATTGATGTTATTCGATTAAATCGACAATATAAAATACATATAAATATAATTTAAAAAAAAAAAAAAAAACTTTTCTATTATTGAAAATATATATACCTATATTATATTGTTCTCGTAAAACATAATTTTGTCTCCCTCATATTTTTCAGTGTATCAAATTTTGTCGTCACGGATCATGGATGTTTAAAATCATGTCGATCATATAGCAAGTTGATGTTAAGGGTAGGATAAATAATTCAACTCTATTATATACATATTACAAGCATTATTTTTAACAATAAAAATAAAGAAAAATAAAAAGAAAAAAGAAAAAAAAATCACAAAAATCTTGGGGTGACACAACAATAATAATTTTTGCCAAAGAAAATATTCGTATAAGGCAACAAACATACAGCATAACAATAACCAGAATGTGTCACATTGTATCCACACACAAATCAATGTATATATATATTTTTTTTTTATACAATATATATCCCCTTTTAACCTACCCTTACAATCATCCCTTCAATAGTACAAGACCCAAACGTGCAGTAACCTTGAAGCTACTTGTAGTAAATGTATAAAAAAAAATTTAAAAAATCATATTTTTGTATGTACAGATGACCAAAACTAATTTACACTGAATAACAGGGTTATTTAAAAGAAAAATTTACCGTAAAAGTTTTACCCTTAATAAGAGGGTACAATTTATAATTTATTTTATTGAAAAAAAAAAAATTAAAAATTAAAATTACGATTGATATAGCGTATATTTGTGTTTATATATGAAATAAAAACTGTTAAAATAAATAATTTTTTTTTTTCAATAAAAAAATACAATTGTTATTGTAAAAATACATAACAATAATTAAATAATTATTTATATATTTTTTAACAATTAATTTTTAATTTTATAAATAAATAATTCAAAAAATAATAAAAATTTTAATTTTAATATTTTTTTTTTTTGTTTAAATTTAAATTACTTACATTAGTCAAAGCCAATATATAATTAAATTAAATATAATTATTATTAAAAAATAAATTTTAAATGTATATTTAATGACAACTTAATGGACTAATGGTTAATTTATACTTTGTCAATGTGCCAAGAGGATTAAACAATGTTTTTTTTTTTTTTTTCATCTCGCTCAACTCTGAGATATTAAAAATAAATATAAATAAATTAAAAATATCAAAGACACGTTAATTGAATATCACACTAGCTTCCAGTGTAAATATATATAAAAAAAAAAATTTTTAAATTCACAACAAGAGGTACAGATAAACAAGATGTATTTGAAAAAAAATATTTTAAAGTAAATTATTGACTCAAAAAAATAAAATATTATAAGATGAAAATAATAATAATATAAAATTTTTTTTTTTTAAGGGTGGTAAAAAAAAATAGAGGGTTTATATATAAATCGCAATTGAAAGTCACGGCTTACACAAAAGGCGCATTAGCTAAAGTCATAAAAATAAAATATCCAGCCCATTTTCTCTGTAACTTTTTACGCGGGCGCGCGCTAGTATGGCGAATCTTTTTTCTCTTCTTCAATAAATTTTTTTTTATTTTATTATTTTAAACTTGTATTTTACTCTGTTATATACGTATAGTATTTATAGTTTTAAAAATAAGATTAAATAAAAATTTTAAAAATAAAAAATAATTAAACTAAAAATACACTGAAACTTGCAATTTTTGCAAGAAAGATTTGCAAGTAAAAAAAATATTTAAAAATAAAAAATTATTTGGTAAATGAAATAAGAAAAATTGACGAGCTCAGAAATTAAAAAAAAAAAAATTTTCTTAATGGATAACAACAAATTTGTTTTTGTCTACTTTTTGCATCAAATTACAGTCGCAATGCGATAAAATTTGTTATAAATAAATAAAAATAATACCATGTAAATAATAAATATATAAATTTCATTGTTAAAATGTTATTTATTTATTTCAATGAAAATAAAAAATATTGCAGCCATTAAATGCGATGAAAAATGAAAGACATTTTGTTGATCGGATATTGACTGGAACGCTAAAAACACTAAAAAGCCACGGGTTGCAATCACAAACAAACACTTTAATTTATATTTTTTTATTATATATATATAAATTTTTTTTGTTAGTATTTTTATATACATACATATGTATACTAACATTTAAAACATATCAACAAATATTTTATATAAATTATAAAACCCCATACAATGAAATTTAACAAATGTATTTTTTTATTTTCATCAATCATTTTTATCATTAAAAATAAAAATAATTCTCATAATAAAAAAATAAATTTTATACATCGTCGAATATAATGTGTTTAACTTTGATTATAATTGGACTAAATTGTAGAATATTTTTAAATATAATATATCATGAAAGTTTAACAGATACAAGTCATTTAGCGATGTATTTATATATATTTTTTTTTTTTTTTTTCAAGTAATAAAATAATAAAAATAATATAAATTTTATATTACATTTATGCCTCGTTAGTTTTAAAATATATTATTCTTATTACTAACAAAAAAACATCAATGAAAAATATAAATTTATTTATTATAATTTATAATAATAATAATAAAAAAAATTAAAAAAAATTAAATTAACTTTTTTTCCGTTGTGAATATAATATCAAATTAAATTTTTTTTTTTTTTTTTTTTTCAAATAAAAAATGTGTAATTAATATTCTTGTCGAGTTCAAAAGTCAATCATCTTGTATAAAAATTTATATACTTTATTATTTAGTTGGACAGTTAAAAAAAATATAAATTTTTTTTTTTTATTATTTTTTATTACCTCATTGTAGAGCATTGTTATAATAATTCTTCACAAAGTTGGACTAAGAGCCTAAGCTTGTCATGACGAAGAGCCGTGAAGTTACATTGGTGGTAGTTTTTAACTTGTATATTGCACCCTTATTCACTCATCCCCTATTGAAAATATATATAAAAAATAATAATAATCTATGGACACTAGAAAAGTGCCGATGTTTGCAGAATTCATTGAATCATATTGGTGCACAATGTTATGTGGCACGCGCCCATTTTTATTTACTAAAATTGTAGCTGGAAAATCCAGACAATTTTTCAATTGTTATATATTAAATTGAACAAGTGAATAATGGGATTAAGGGAAATTTTAGACACCACAAAAAATATATATTAAAATTTTTAATAGAAACAAAAATATAAAAAAGGGATAAAAATTATTTTTTCTTTTTTTTTTTTTTTAACAATAAAAATGTGAATTGCAATTTTTAATTTTAATTAATCATTTTAATTATAATTATCTATCAATGAATTTTTAAATTTATAATTTAATTTTGGGTTGATAAATATTTTTTTAAAAAATGTCTGACTATTTTTGTATTTTTCTACTTGCAGATTTAATTTATGTTATTTTATTAATAATTATATATATTAATTTTAATTAATTTAAAATTTTCAGGTGAAAAAAAAATATTTTTTAAAATTATTTATCAACTTCGTTTATTTATGAAAATATAACAATATAAAATTAATTATAATAAAAATTATTAAAAAATTTGTTATTAAATTTATTAAATTATTAAATTTTTTTTTAAGTTTAAAATAACAGATTTTAGTCCGTGAAGTTACAATGTATCGGCTCGTTGCACACTGACATTGTATATTCTCATTCCATTAAAATATATGAGACATTACTGGTCTCACAACGTCAGCTTAATGTCTGACTAATTTACAATCTAGTGTCTTATTATACATATAAACCATTGCTTTTCAATATTAAAAAATTAAAAAATTAAATATAATATAATAATATAATAATATAATAAAATACTTCAAAAGAAAAGATATAAATCAAATAATTTTTTGACATTGAAAATAAAATATAAACTCAAATTGATTACAAAGAATCTCTCTTTTTTTTTTTTTTTTATATTTACTATTGTGTGAAGAGTCGATTACATATTAACTTCATATAATAAATCATAATCATATGTTAATAAATATAATTGATCAAATGAAAAATTAATGAACAAAAAAAAAAAAACATCAATTTTAATTTATAAACTTTTGACACGGTTAATCAACAAAAAAGAAATAAAAAAAAAATCTCCAAATTACTTAATAATTTAACTAAAATTTCTAACTTTCAAAATGTATTTCTTAATTAACAAAAAAAAAAAAAAATAATTTAACAAATAAAAATTAAAAAAAAATATAATAATAATTTAAATTGTTAAAATAAAATTTATATTTTTAAATGAAAAAAAAAAAAAAAAATGATTATTTGTAAATTTTAGTTGAAGTGATTTATATAGATACCGCCTTTGTGGTGCAAGTTGTGTCTTAAATTTTCTACCGTGCACGCAAAATATTATATCTTATATATTTTAACTTCAAAAAAATATTGTTGTATACTCCAGTGATGCAGTGAAGATGAATATATAAAAAAATTTTAAATGAAAAAAAAATATTGTTAACCAAGCGGCTAAACCCTGAGGGTCATGTTGAAAAAAAATTTAAAAAATGATAAAAAAAATTTATATCCCCTGCATGATGATTCTGGTACCAGACAGCGTGGCTCTGTATAACTCGGCCACAGGTGTTTTTTTCTCCCTCTTTTTCATCATCATCATCATCATCAACAACATCAACATCAACATCTTCAACACCCTCATTCTAAAACCCATTACTTTTTTTTTTTTTTTTTCTGACCAAAGTAAAATTATTTTTCAACATAATCTACCTCTCTCTTTCATATTTAAAACTTCAATAGTCTCATACAAAAATTCAAGTTAATAAAAAAATATATTTCAAAGGAATGTGGCATTTATATGTCTTGAAATTCAATAAAATAATAATTTCTAAATAAAAAAAATAATACATATTCTGTGGTTTAACTTGGCAATGACACTCACGCAAATACATAATGTACTTTGTCAATTTTTTTATTTTTTTTTATATTTTTCATTCTTTAAATGAAAAAATAGTCATAAAGAAAGTTTAAATAAAATTTATTTTATTTATATATTTTAGTATTTAAAAAATATAATAAAATAAAATCTTTACTTTACAATTTGGATAAAAAATTTGCAAAAAAAAAAAAAGGAGAACAAACAATAGTAAAATTTTTTTTAAATAATTTTTGTTATTGTATAAATTTAATAATATTTTTATGTTACAATTTTGCGGTAAAATGTTGGTTTATTTATTTTTTTATTTAGTTATTTTATTGGTTCCTTTGAAAGTTAAAAAAAAAGTGGTAAAATATTGTAAGGAATTTCATCCATCAACCAAGGTCTAGTCCATGAAGTTGGGGTCTGTATTTGATGATGCCTCAGGCTTTGCACAAGGGTCCACATATTTTTTTATATACACAGAACTATTCTTTGGCATTCAAAATAAAAAATATATATAAAGAAAAAAATTAGAAAACGAAGATGATATTGTATAATAAAAAAAAAATACCAAGATGATGAATATGATGCTGTGAATGAAGATGACAAAGAAAAGGATAATAAAATTTTTTAAATAAAAATCGATTTGATGTTAATAGTGAACACACTGTAGTATCTATATTTATATATATATTTATTTAATTTTTAAAATGAAAAATTTATGTATATACTTATCTTGTATTGAATATAGAAAACAAGTCTGGAGTTTTTATTATTTTTTTTTCGCATTTTTAAGGTGGTGATGAACAGACACTGTGGCGGCAGCACCATCATTTTAACACTTTTGTATCTCGTGGTTTGAAAATGTGGATTTTTTTTTTTTTTTATAAATTTATTTGAAGTTAAAATTGATGAAATTTTTTTTAAAAATTTATTGTATATATATTTTTAATAGAATTTTTTAATAATAAATTAAAAAAAAAAAAAACAAAAAATTAAAATAATAAAATTCAATTGTTTAACTTGATAATTTAAATGTTAAAAATAAACTCATTTCAAAATTAAATTTAACCTCTACATAATGAAATAAAAAATATATAAAAAGCCGTATAAATTCAACGACTAATACTTAAAAAATAAAAATAAATAAAAAATGTAAAAATTGTACAAGTATATAAGTATATTTAAGTTATTTCGATTTCCCGTTGTTGTGTATCGATGAGTTGATATCTATCTCTATCCAACTCATTGAGATTGTTCACAAACACATACACATATAAATAAATAAATAAAAATATATATATATTTATATTAAAATTTTGCAAATTGGTATCCAGCCAATTATTCATGGCATTACGACGTGTGGCCTTTTGTGCTTACACCGGTGTAGTGTTATATGCCAGAAGTGCGGCATATCTTAACAAGCCAAAGCCAAAGTAAGTCTGGTTGCGATGCCGATGTACATATATATTTCTCAATGCCTTTGGCAAATCATGAACAAAGATAAAACTATAATATTATCGATAATACAACTGGCCAAGTATAAAAAAAAAAAAAAAAAACACAATTTTTTAAATAAATTATAAAAGAAACAAATAACTTGTATACAAAAAAAAAAAAAAAAATATATATCAAAATTAATTTGTAATTTTTTTTTTTTTAATTAATTATTTAATGTATAAACACAACATATTTATAATATTATTTTATTTATTTATCAATTTTATTTGCGTGTCATAAAATATTTCTTTGATTCATATTTAAAATAAAAAAATTACATCCCTTATCAATCAAATTATTAAATTTTATATTTTTTTTTTAAATATATTATTCAACTAAGGAGATATTATTATATTTTTATTTGTAAATTATATTCGTGCGATATGGTTTTATCAAGTATATATTAGATCAATTTTACACAAGTTGGTATTTTTATTTTATTTTTTATTTTTTTTGCAAGTATATTCACCAGCCGTCGGTTTCAAAATGATTGGACTATATTTTTCAGTCGCGTGCCATCTTATCAAATTTTTTTTTTATATTTTTTTTTTTTTACCAATAACACTCGTTTGTAAGTTTTACAATTTTATTATATATTTTTCTGTCTATATACTGACACCAAGTGGTGATGGTGATGGTGATGGTGGCGATGGTGGTTTTATTTATAAGCTCATGTCGACAGAGTATATGTTTCATGAATAAATATCTTGTAAAAAAATATGAAATAATGTATAAAAATATACAGTAAATGTAGATGTGTATTTGTCTGACCCTTAGCTACCTCTATCTACTTGTTTTAAATTAAATATACAACATGTAAACTCTACTGTCTCATCATTTGTCACATCAATAATTTATAAACTGACACAACTTGTGTTTTATTTTTTTTATATATATTTTTTTTCAATTTATAAACGTCAATGTGTCAACACACATTTACTGATAAATATAGTCCACAATGTCATTTAATTTTATCAATTTTAATGATTTTTTTTATTTTCACATTTAAAAATAAATTTAATTAAAATTTTCTCGAAAGACGTGACAAACCAGGATGAAATTAAATTAACAATTTTTTTTTTTTTGCAATGAAATTTATATAAGATATATAAAAAAAAGGGCTCGAGCGAAGATAAATTGATATAAATCTTTTGTATTTTTAAAATATATAAAAAATTTTTAAAATCAAACTAAACGACATTACCATGAAGATGAAAAAAATAAAATAAAATAAAATGATGACTCGATGTAATTTTTTTTTATTTTAAAATAAATTGTGTGAATGGATCGGTCACTTTCACGCTTCAATATTTTTGCTTCCTCATTATTAAGAAAAAATATATAAAAAAACATTTTTAATATAAAAAAAAATAAAAAAATAGTTTAAATTTAAATTTTATTTAATAAATATATATTGATATATTCTCGTGTTTGTTTTTATAAATTAAATTAAATTAATATTAAATATATTTATAAATTTATTTTTATAAAAAAAAAAATTAAATAAAATATTGTTAACCTACCCAGTTGAACATTAATTATACGTGTATCTTCGTGATTCCCTTGTTGAATTTTACCAAGATGTTGCGTGACGAATTTTATATACGCGAATATATTTTATAAATTTTTTTGTATGTGTGTTTATGTTAAGGGGTGTATATAACACGATCGGTAATACTATTTTTTATTTAAACAACATATTCTTATATTGATTAAAGTCAACTTGATTTTTATTTTTATAACTGTTTGTTGAATAAATATTTTATATAAAATTTGTCGCAAGCAAATTATATTTATATTAAATTTTTATTTTTTACTCTTCAACATACTTATCTCATTATTTATTACAATTTTTTTTTATATACATTAATATTTTTAATGTGTTTTGTAAATTTATCTCATTTCAGATTCAAAAAATAGCTCTCATAAATGTTTTTTCGTGACACTTTTTATCACTTTTTGTTTAACATAAAAAATAATAAAAAAATATTAAAATTTTGCTTTATCAATAATACCTCAAAAATTTCACATAAAAATTACAAATATATAAAAAAAAAAAAAAAATCATAAATATATTAAAATAATTTTCTCTTTTTAAATATATAATTTAATTCAAAAAAAAATATATAAAATATTATGACCTTTTGATAAAAAAAACTTGATAATAAAATAAAAAATATTGAGGCCATATAGACACAATGTAATTTCTTTATAAAAAAAAAAAAATTAAATAAAAATATATACATATATTGACATTGAAATGTATTATTTAATAAATGTCATTTCGTCAATAATCCTTTTGAAATAAATAAAATAAAAAATATTCAATATATATATATTTTTTATTCACTGTCAATTTGAATATATCATTGACGAGGATATATAGCTGTTTATATTAATACCAATGCGGATTAAACTCTTTTAAATTTATTTTTTTTTTTTTATTATATTTTTTATTTGATATTTCAACGTGGCAATGTCGAAAAATATCTGTATATATGTATAACACACACGTTGATAAATAAATAAATAAATAAATAAATAAATATAATTTTTTGTGTGTTATACACGGAAGAAGATATGAATATAAAATAATAAAAAATTGTATACATATATATGGGCATCACCAAACAAATTATACGCGCTCGCAACTAATGATGATTTGTTTAACTTTCAAAGTCGGGACTCATCAAAGCCAACATGTTTGCTGGATGAGTATACAGATATAAAAGAACCAAAAAAAAAAAAAAAAAAAAGGGATATATATATATATAAATAAAATAAATAATAATGCATGTATATATATGCGATGATGAAGATGAGAGTGAGAGAATAAATGAAAAATATATTTAAAAAAAAAAAAATAAAAAATATAATAATAAAAAGGTGCCGATGAGTCTCGATGGTTTTCTCTGATTGAAGCCACAAGAAAAATACCTGAAGAGGGTTTAAATTCTCAGTAACAATACCAATGAATTTAATTTTAACAATAGATACAAAAAAAAATTTTTTAAATCAATGATATCCTTGTAACATCCCTTAATATCTTCCCTTAATAATCATCGAAATAATTAAATTAGAAATATGAAATTCAAATAAAATTAGATTTTTTTTTTTTAATTTGTTTTTGTAATATGTACAATAATTTATTAATCCACAATAATTCTACTACAAATACTTTCTTTATCAACATATTATTATTATTAATATTTACTTTTTATTATTTTATTTTTTTTTTTTAAATAAATAATTAATATTATTATTTGTTTTTTAAATATTTATACTTGGCTGATTTATTTATTTTTCAGCATTAATTTTCCTTGTTTATTAAATTTTTTTTTTTTCCTCATTTATATATTTTTTTTTTTTTTTATTATCAAATATTTATAAATAAACAAAAGAGAAAGATTTTATTGAAAAATAGAAATAAAATTATAAAAAAATAAATAAATTTTTTTTTTTTTTTTTTATTATTTAAATTATAATTTTCTACTTCATTTAACAGATAAATTTATAATTTAATTTTTTTTTTTTATCAATATTTAATTTATTTTTCACTATTATCATTTACGACTATATATTTTTATCTCTAATCTCTCTCTCTTTATTGTTTTTTTTTAATATTTTTTTTAAATTAATTTTTTCATTTAAATTTTATATATCTTATTACATATACACATATTTTTTTTTTTTTTAAATTTTTAAATATATACCCACATTGGGTTTATAGACACAGTAAAAGGTAAAATCCATCACTGAAATCATCACAGCATTTTCCCTCAACAAATTCTTTTTACAATACTGCACATACACTCACTGGTTTATTAATTTTTTTTAAAATTATTTATTTTCACTAGATTAATAGTTTTTTAATTAAATAAAATAAAAAAAAAAACAATCAACTATTTAATTAATAAAAAAAATAATAATCACATGTATATATTTTATAATTCACTTTCATGTTGTGGTACCATATGGTGATCTATGAATACCAGTACCATTTGTTATCATTGAAAAACCAGCATAAATTGGTCTTGGTATTAATAAACCATTTTTATTATTATTTATATGATTATTAATAATAATATCATCATTTTCTAATTTTAATTTATCATTATCATCATCATTATTATTATTATTATCATCATTATCATCTTCATCATCATCATTATTATCATCAGGTGCTATGATATTTTCAATAGTAAATGGTTTTTTGGTTTTTTTATGACTTGTATTATTATTATTATTATTATTTATAATTATTGTTGTATCAATTGTTGGTGATGTTCTTGGTGTTTTATGTTCAATATCAATAATATTATTATCTTGTACATCTAAATAATTTGGTGATAATCTTGGTGATGTATTGTTGTTGTTGTTACCATATAATACATCTGATTGTCTGTATAATTTTGTTGATATTATTGATGATGATAAAGTTGGTGTTTTTGTTGTTGTTGTTGTTGTTATTGTATCATCATCATAATTTCTATCACGATATGATATTAAATTACTTCCATTGTCAATTGATGGAAGACGATTATTGCAAATATTGCTGGATGACTGTAAATATGTAGGAAGATGATGATTAATATATGAATTATTAAAACCATTAAATGACCAATTATTTGTTTGTATTAAATTATTAGTATCATATGGATTATTAATATCATTAATATCTTGTATATTTGTTGTATTATTATTATTTAATCTTTGTCTTGTTTCATTTGTTAATAAATAATAATTTGTTGTTGTTGTTGTTGTTGATGGTGTTGTATCAATTGTTGTATCAATATTATAACCATTTGTTGTTGATGCAATCATCATTCTTCTTTCTTGCATTTCCCATCTTAATAAATCTTCACGTAATCTATGAAGATTTGATGCATTTAATGTATTTGTTGTTGATTGTAATGATGATGATGATGATGATGATGATGATGGTGATAATTGTGATGTTGTTGATGTTGTTGATGATAATGATGTATTTGTATCTAGATGATTTGGTGGTGGCATTGATGATGCTAATGCTTGTAATTCATTTTTTAATAATTCTTTATCTGGTTTATGTAATTTAAAACGTTTACGACGACGTAATAATGAACCATTTTCAAACATTGATAATGCTGCTGGATGTAATGCCCAGTATGCACCTTTTCCATTACCAGGTCTATGTGGTGATCTTGGTATCTGTAAATAAATATAAATCAAAATTTAAATATATATTTTTTATATATTTATTTAACCTTTTTTTTCTCAATAAACTCAATGTCATAATATATTATTTATTGTATTCATTGATAAAGTACGTCTGGAGTTTATATACACAGGTGAATTTTTGAATGAAATTAATTTTTTTAAAAAAAAAAAAGAAAAATTAAACTGTCTGTATTTTTTTTTCATTGATATTAATTTACAAATATTTTTATTTGTTAATTTTTGATAATTAAATATACCTATTTTATGAGTTTATAAATAAAATAACTGAATGAGACAATTTGACTTTTTAATATTACATGTTGATAAATCATTTGTGTTTAATAAATAAACAAGTATATTTGATATGAATTGCCTTAGGTGTAACAATGCCATTTAAATACCCATTCAATTTATGATCAGCCAACAAGAATTACAACTTAAAAGACCAACAACGTCATCAATAATAAATATATTTTTTTTATTTTATATTTTTAAATATATTTTTTTAATATATTCACAATTGCCACTGTTTTACTTTGACATTTAAAATTATTTTATTTTATTTTTTTTTCAATTTTAATAATTGTTTTATTATTTACAAGCATTTAATTACATGTAGGTAATTTTTTTTTTTTTTATATATATTTACTGGAATTATATCATGTTATATTTGTATTTAAATGATAAAAAAAAATAAAATAATAATAAATATATTTTGTATATTGTTTAGCATTGTATTATTATTCATCAAATAAATCTCAATTTATATTTTTATAATTTTTTAACTACACTTTTAACTAACATATTTTAAAATGCAAATAATCATAGAAATTATGTTTAACATGAATATAAAACTGTTATTATTTATTCCCTTTTTTTTTTTTTTTTTCATTTTATTATTTCAACTCATGGTAATTAAAATAAAAACATATTTCATTAAATGACATTGCATTTATATATTTTTTATTCATCACTCAATAAATAAATATAATTTACAAATTTATTTTTAAAATTTGATATTAATTTTTTTATTCTATAATTAATTAATTAACTGTTTAAATTTTTTATTATTATTGTTAATGAAAAAAAAAATAAATAATTTCATTTACTATACAGCTTGTTGTTAAATTGTTTTTATATTTTTTTTTTTTCTTTAATTTTATTTATTATTTATTAAAATATGTATTTAATTTGTTGTCTAGCCAAAAATATAATTAGATCAATTGTGATAATATATTATTGTATGGCTATCGATGTTGTAAGGTGCGAAGATGATGATCAATTTAATATTGGCAGGTGAAAAACAGATGCTTCAAACAAAATAATATTATAAAATTTGCCGACGGCTAAAAAACACCTTTTCCATATATTTTTTATAATAAAAATTTAAAAATATAAAATTTAAAAATTAGCCCTACATTAATTTATACAAAAATTAATTTTTGAATTTTAAAAAAAATTAAAAAAATATAAATTTAATTCTTGTTTTTTTTTTTTTTTTTTAATAAACAATTATTATTTAAATTAAATATATTTTTATAAATAATATAAAATAATATATTAATTTATTATTAATTAAAATATAATTTTTACCTTGATAAAACAATCATTAAACGATAAATTATGTCTCAATGAATTTTGCCATCTTCTTGTATCTTTTCTATAATAAGGAAATCTATCAGCAATAAATTTATATATTTCAGCAAGTGGTAACATTTTATCTCTTGATGACCATATTGCCATTGCTGTTAATGATATATATGAATAAGGTGGTTTTTGATCACCATATGTATCACGCGACGGTCGTGGCATTATTAATATTTCCTCAATAAAATCACAATTATTATCAAATTATTATTACAATCACTATATTAAATCACAATAACACGTTGCATTTAATAATTAATATTTAATATTATTTTTATTAATTTTAAATCACTCAAACTTTAAATTTTTATAAAAAATAATCCAACATAAGTCACCTTGTCTCAATATAATTTTCACAATTAAATTAAAATATATTTTAATAAAAATTAATTAATTAAAACAATATATAATGTCACAAAAACTATAAACACAATTTTTTAAATTTTAATTTATAAAAAAAAAAATTAATAAATAAATAAATAATAATTTATAAAATATAATTCACTGACTAAAAAAAAAAACAATTTAATTTTTTTTTTTAATTAAATAATAAATTGTTTATTAATTGTTTTTTAAAATTTTTTTTTTTTTTTTTTTTTTTATACACTAGAAGACTTGTTTCAAATGAGTTTTATAGAAGACAAGTCGAGCTCCCACGTTCGGAGCTTCACAAACACTGAAATCCAGGTATCCCCACACCCCCGCAAGTATATTTAAACAAGTAAATATATATATCCCTTCTTTTTTTTAATATGCTGTTATAAAATATAACAAGATACCCTTTGATTGGTCAATTCTATTGTACGATACAATAATATTTAATAACCTGGTATATATTGAATAAACCAATCAAAATTCAACATCATATTTGTTACCTCCTTTCACTGTTCAAGAAAGGGAATATCAAATGTGTTGGTTTTATTATACATGTATACATGAGAAAACCCTCCATCATCCTTATTAGAGGCGGAGTTTATAATAGTTAACGCCTATTTAATCCTTTTTTAATTTTTTAAATATTATTTTGTAATTTTTTTATTTTTAAATGTTAAATTTTTCAATTATGAAAAATTTGTTTTTTTTTTTTTTTAAATTAACAAGTAGATAAGGTAAATGATTATTCAGACGAAAAAATTTATTTATTTATTTATTTATTTATTTATTTGATGTTGATAGTTTGGTTGTTTTATTTTATTTATTTATTTAAAAATGAAGAAAATTATAGTTGAGAAATTATTTTAAGTAGAATGAGTAAATGATTGGTCAGACATTTAAGGGTTTGTAAAATTAATTTAAATTTATTTTGATATGAAAATTGATAATAATTAATTTAGTTTCATTTTTTTTATTGTTTAATTTATGTGGAATTTTATTTTAAAATTAAGAGATTGATACAATTTTTATTATTTATTTATTTAAATAAAAATATAAGGAAAACATTTAATTATAAAATTGAAAAATAAATGAATTTTATATTTTATATATTTTTATTTTTAATTAATTTAATAAAATATCAGGTAAAAATTTAAAATTATTATTAATTTATTTACATCATTTTTTATTAAAAAAAAATAAAATAATATTATTACATAACAAAATTATAATATAAATATATACAATTTATTATAAAATTTTATTTAAAAAAAAAATAAGTAAAAAATAAAAATAAATATATTGTTTTGAGTTAATATTGTTTAAATGTTATAAAACAAATTTAAACGGTACGTGTTAGTAGATGGTAAAAAGATGATGAACAATAATAATCATGATAAAAAATAAAAAAAAATAAAAAAGGTAATTGATTTCATGCTCGAGTAATCGCATCTCTTTGAAATTGAGTGTCTAAGAATATATAAGTGAAGTGTTTTCGGAAGGGGTAAAGAGAAGGTTGAAGATATATTGTTGAAATACAAGTTTGTGGTTGAATTTTATACATTATATATATATATAAATTGTTTATGTAGTGTGTTGGAGGTGTCTCATACGTCATGGCCGCGAATACGATCTCACCATGTCAGTTTCAAGTAACGCCCATCTTGTACAATATAATATACAATGTACATTACCTCTTCAACATATTTTCAAGTACTTGTACTCTCTTATGTTGTGCATCAAGTTTATTTATATTTTATATACTTTTTTATTTTATTTTTTTGCCTCGCGGTTGTTGTGGTGCAGAAGCACAATACTTTCAGGGGTAACAAGACACTTTATTTTGCTTCAGGAAAAATGTAATTTTTTTTTTTTTTTTTTATTTATAAAAATATATATATTTTTTATGCAATTTTACTAATTTTTTATAGTTAGTGTAATTTTATTTATTTATTTTGATAAATTTTTCATTTGAAATGAAAACTATTTTAATATTTATATGAAATTTTATGAAAATTATTTTAATTGATGTTATTTTGCTGCTGTTTTTTTTTTTTTTTATCAATATAAGTTGATGCTTATTGATTTTGAATTTTTTTTTTTTTTGGAATATTTGATTGGAAGATTGATGATTTCTGTAAAAAAATTTTAAATAATAAATGAATAATTGAATAACAAAAAATATTAAAGATTTTAATTAAAAATAGATACCAATGTGTTTGATATTTATTCAGTTTAAATCAACAGGTTTATAAGTGACCATTCTGATTATATAATTTACTAGTATTTATTCTAGTTTGCAATTTGAATAATCAAATAATTTATTGAAGCAACAAGCTAGTTGATGAAATTATTTTCTAGAATTTCTAGTTTTAGATAATAATTTCGATACAAATAATAACACTCATATTGATTGGCACAAGTAGCACCATTAAACTGGTTGATAATTTGTTAGCAAAGATTCATCGAGTAGCATCAAGTATCTAGAGAACGTAGAAATGTGATCCAGTTGCTGATGATGATGAACAATTCAACAACAGAATTCTGAAAAGTCGTTAAAATGGAAGTCATATTAATCGACTTACTCAACAAATCACATCAACTTGAATGAATAATAAATTATTTATTTTTTTTTAATTTTAATTTAATAACTATTAATAAGTACATTAAACACAATTTGATGATTTATTTAAATATTTAATTTCATAATTAATTGATGACATTAAAAATTTTTTATAATTATAAATTTAATCATCTTTCAAGTTTTGTTGGTTTAATACCAAGACGTTCAATAATATATTCAGGCATACAATAAGTTGGATTAATTGGTTTTAATTTAGAATCAGCTTGTAATAATGATACAGCAGTAAGACCAAATAATGTATGAAATGGATCAACCATATCACCAGGTCTATCACTAAAACCTCCAGTTTCAGTATCTTGACAAGCAAGTACAAATTCTAATAATTTATTTTTATCAATCCAATGTAATTTACCTAATATTGTTAATGATGATAAAACCCACCAAGAATAACAAACATCTGGTAATTTTTCTGGTCTACCATTTAAACCACCAGATGGTAATTGTCGTTCACAAAGCCACCATCCAAGTCTATCAGCATCAACTAAATGTAAATGTCCAGTAATTGATAATAAACCAAGACAACAATATATTAAACCAGCATGACTTTCTGATCCAGGTCTTGATCCAAATCCACCATCAAAATTCATACAACTTTTAACAAATTCAACAGCTTTTTCAATATCAATTTCATCTAATTTTCCCTGTTGAATAAATTTATTTAATTATATTATATATTTTTATATTATTATTATTATTATTATTATTATTATTATTACCAATAATGATAATGTTGCAACAGCACAAAATGAAAATCTAGTATCAACTTCACCCCAATTATCACCAGTAAAACTTCCATCTGGTTGCATTCTTTCTTTAACATATTCAACAACTTTATCAACATTAATAACATCAAGTGCATCATACATACATAGAACTTGTACAGCACTTAATGTATATAATATATGTGGATCATGATTAATACTTGGACTAATACCACCACAATTACTTTGACATTTACCAATAAATTCTAATACTTCATCTTTATTTGTTTCATCAAGATTACCCATCAAATCTAATGCTGTCAAACCCCAATATATACCTGACATTCTCAAATGTTCAGTCATACAATACATCTAAATAATTAACAAAAAAAAAATATCATTAATTTATTTATAATCATATATTTATATATAAAATTAAATAATATATTTACATAATCATCTTTGTTTTTTCCATAAGCAGCAATAAATGCTGTATGTTTATCCAAAAGTAATTTTGGAATTTTCTTTGGTAATTGTACATCTTTTATCAAACTTGCCTTAAAAAATTAAAATAAAATTAATTATTAATATTTGTTTATAAACAATCACTATTTGAATTTATTGTTGATTATTTTTATTAATAATTACCATTTTGTTTTGTTGATAATTTAACAATGAGGTTTTAGTTTAAACAAATTAATTTTCAATTGTTTATTTTTAAAAATATTAATTTACAATAAATTATAATTTTAATACTTTTTTATTTGTTTTTTTTTTTTAATTAATTTTTATTTTATTAATTGATAAACACTTTGTTTATTGTTGAACTTTTTTTTGACACTAAAAATAATGACATCATTGATAGAGAGAGAGAGAAAGAAAAGAGGATGATAAAAACGGTATTTATTTGACCGATTGGATTTTATTGTGTTGAATTTTCAAACTAAAAATTTTTTTAAATTAATTTTTTTGTTGTTTTTTTTTTTTTTTGTATAACAAAAATTGTAATACATATGATAATTATGATGTCAAATATTTTTATTAAATAAATTTAATTTTATTGATAATTGATAAAATTAAATGCAAATTAATTATTTTAAATTTTATTAACATTATTTAATCAAAATAGTGTTTTTTTTAGGGACTTTTTTTGTTAGTAAATTGGTGCAATAGTTTTATTCAGTTTTATTGCTTTCTTTATCTGTGTTGCTCATTGTTGCTCATCAAGTCTTGTTCAGTCTTGTTTAAAATATATAAAAAAGTAATGCACACACAGTTGACTCTAACCTCCAAGTAATAGAAAAAAAATTAATAAAATAAAAATGTCCAATAATTCTGGATTTTCACCTGATGGACAATATTGGGCAAATTGTGGTACCGATGGTAAATTAAAAATTTGGGAAACATCAACAAGTCGTTTGAAGCAAGAATTTACTCCAAATCTTCACTTGTCATCACCATGCAGTGTTTTAGAATGGCTAATTGTCGACCAACAAACACCAACCACGGTATGCCATGTGCTTTAATATTATATTTAAGGTTATTATTATTATTAATTATTTAAGTAATTAATTAATTAAATAATAATAATAATAATTATTGTAGCAATATAATGATTTAATGTATAAAATTTAAATTAACAGGCATCACCATGGAAAAAAAAAAAATTAGAACAAAAACAACAATTAATTGCAATGGGAACAATTAATGGAAATGTAACACTTTATCAATTATCAACAGCATCAGTATGTAATATATTAGATAATGGACATACATCAAAAATAACAGCAATAACATGGTCATCAATAAGTGGTTTATTTACTGCTGGTGATGATTATCAAATAATACATTGGAATTTACAAGATAATTGTATTAAATGTAAATGGACATCTGGTAAAAATAAAATAACATCATTAGAAGCATTAAAAGATGGTAAATCATTAATATCAGCTGGTAGAACAATAACATGGTGGAATTTAGATACTAAACAAAAAATTGGTACATTTACTGGTCATGCTAGTGAAATTAATTTATTAAAATCAATTAAAATTGATGATAATATTAGTTATTTAATAAGTGGATCAATTGGTACAAATTATTTATCAGTATGGTCATTAAATGAACCAAAAAAAAATAAAACACCAACATTAAGTTTACAATTAAATGATGAACCAGTATCATTATCTGTTAAAAATTATAATGATAATTCAATGATAACAGTATTAGCTGCAAATAGATCTGGACAAGTTCATGTATTTAATTATCAACCAAATGGACAAACAATTAAACAATTAAATCCAAATTTAACTGTTATTATTGCATCTGATTCATCATCATCATCATCAACACAACAACAAAAAGATACATCAACAGTACAATCAATACCAATACAAACAGCATGTTTAACTGATGATAAAAAATTATTAATTGGTTATGGTAAATTAATTGATTTAACATTTGAAAAATTAATACCAGATTATACAGATAAAATACAAAGTTTAATAAGATATGATGATAGAAAATTAAAAGATAATAATAAAAAAGATGATAATAATTGTAAATTAAAAACAGTTGATATTGATAATGCTGAATATATTACAACAACTGGTTTAACAACATTAAATAAAAGAACTAAAAATTCAACTGGTTCACAATTACCATTAAAAGATAGATTAGAAAATTTAAGTTTAAATGTTGAAAATATTAATACAAATGGTAAAACACCAACAAAAATACATAATATGGCACAATTATTAATACAAGGATTAAATAGTAAAGATAAAACAATATTAATGACTGTATTATATAATCGTGATGAAAGAATTATAAATAATACTATAAATAGTTTACCAGTACAAGCAATAACACCATTATTAAAAGAATTAACAATAATGTTACAGGGTAAAACATATCCAAGTAAAATTGCTGTAACATGGCTTAAAGCACTTGTATTATCACATGCTGGTCATCTTTTATCACATCCAGATATTGTTGAAGCTGTTAGTCCAATACTTGGTATTATTGATTCTAAATTATCAATTTTATCTGATTTATCTAGATTAAGAGGACGTGTTGCACTTATTACTGGACAAATATCACATTTAAATGATAAAGAAAATAAAGAATTTATTGGAAATAATAATTCAACATATATTGAATATGTTGATACAGGTTTGTATTTTTATTATTTAAATTGTTTTTAATTGTTTATTCTGTTTCTTTCTTTTTTATTAAATTAATATTTTTATATTTTTAGGTTCTTCTGATGATGATGACAGTGATGTTGGTGAAATGGAAGCTGATAGTTCATCTGATCAAATATGGGATGAAAATAGCGATGTTGAAGATCAAGATGATTTAATGGAAAATGGAAAATCTGATGATGACAATGAATCAATTGTTAGTGATTAGAAAAAAAAAAAATATATATATATAAATAAATAATTTTCTTTTCTTTTTTTTTTTTTTTTTTTTTTTCAAATAAATAATACACAATTTAAAATTATAATTGACAATAACTGAATTAAATTAAACACATATAAATTATCTCAGGGTTTAATAATAATTTTTTTTTTTTTATAACAAAAACAAACTTTCATTAAAAAATTTCAAGAAAAAAAAAAAAAGAAGGAAATAAGTATTTTTTGTATGTTTTTTTTTTTAACTTTTTATTATTCATCTTAATTTTTTTTTTGTTTTTTTATACTTTAATTAATAAAAATTGTATAACTTGCAAAATATATTATTAATAAAAAAAAATATAAAATAAAAAAACATTTAATGAGAATTAATAGTTCTTGGTGTATCAAATATTCAATCATTTATTTAATCATTTCCTGGTACTGAATCATTAAGTACAGGTGTTGTGAATGAAGCATCAGATGTTGAAACATAATTTAAAGATTATTTCTATTTTTATATAAAATTTATTTAAATTAATAACCTTGTCAATTGAACAATATTCAACGAGTTTTATTGCAATTTAAATTATAATATTTATTTAATTATTATTTTCTTTTACATATCATTAAACTACAATAGAAAAAATTAATTTACATAGATTTTTATGAGTATCAATTAATAAGTGTTCTTCAAGAACCCAACATTTTTTTATTATTAAAATTACAGAATAATTTCATACGACAATCAAAATAAAATTATTTTTAATTTACAATTTAATCAAATTTGTTGACAAATTAAATTTTCACATCTTGATTATACAACATGATCTAGGTCTGAATAAAATATGAAAGAAATTTTAAAACTTAAACTTAAAGAAAAATATTTATTTTAATTTGATAAAACTAGACAAAAATTAGCCATAATCCATAATCATCACTCCAAGATGTTCAGCAACTTGAGGTTCGATGTAGACAGTACCACCAAGGCGATATAAATGATACACTATCTTGTTATTGCAAAATGTTATTGCATTTAATTAAAAACAACCAAATCACTTGGTTTTATCATAAATGTTATTTGAAGTTTTAATGAGGTCAAAAAACAAAATTTAATTATGTTAAAATAACACCTTATCATTTTTGTTTTTCTATTTTAAAAAATTATTATTATAATTATTTTTTTTAAAAAACTATGAATGATTATTTAGTTGATTTATTTTAATAGTTAATGATATTTAAATATTTAAAAATATAATTTATTATTTATAATTTTTTTTAATTAAAATGATGGAATTTTTTTAAACTATAATTGTTGAAAAGTTTATTTGTTTTATTCTAATTTATTGATTTATTAAAATAATTTTTTCAACTTGTTTATTGCATTTTATAATAATGATAACGTTAATTTATTTTTTATTTTGTGCAGAAAAATAAAAGGTCATTAGTTCATTATTTTTTTTTAAATAAATCATCATGAAAGTTAATTAATTTGATTTATTTTATCAAAAGTTAATTAACATTTTGTTTATAAAAATAATAAATTAATAAATTGAAGGAAAAAATTATGTTTATTATTATTATGTTAAAAAATAATTTTTAAAAAATTAAAAATTGACAATTTATGGAAACAATTGATTTAATTTTAATTTATTTTATTAGATTTTTTTTTTTTATTGAAAATATAGAGATTTAAAAAATATTTTAATAATAAAATATAAATTAAGAATTTAAAAATTTATTATTAAATGAATGAATTAATTGTTAAAAAATAAAAATGTATACCAAAAAATCTTAGAAATATTATTTTTTTTTAAATTGAAAAACAAATAAAAATATTTCTGAGTTTTGAATAATAATTTTTATTGATAAAAGCAAATATTTTACACAAAAAAAAGCAATTAATTTATAAAACAATCATGAAAATAAATAATTATAAAAAAATGAGATGATACATAGTTTAATTATTTTTTTTCTTCATCTCAGTCATACGAGAATTATTTTAAATGTTGATATTTACATAAAAAATATTTAGGTAAATCATGGAATTAAATTTTATCAAATGATTTCATTTATAAATATTTAAAATTTAATTTTTACATTTCGTAATAAAATATAAATAACATGTACTTAAATAAAAATAAATAATTAAAGATACTAAATAAAAATAAAAATATATCAATATTAAAATGTATTTTAAAAATTACCAAGATACGCACAGGTCTTTGGGGTGAAATGAGTAAGATTAATAATGATTATTTGGGGTATATAAGCTGGTAATATTTTGTTGAAAAATCATCCTCCTCTGTTGGCTCATTCGAGGAACATTGACAAAGTACAGCTAAGTATATATAGTATTCAACATGTTCAAGGAGCTGGTGGTATTGGCCTTAGCAGGCTTTTGCCTGACCCAGGCAACTGGTGTATATCCATATGCCGAAACCTTCACTGCTGATGCTGATTTTCTACACAAACAAAAGCAAATATACGAATTATTTTTCTATATTGATCAAGCTAAACTTGTTGGTAGTGAATTTTACGAAGTTGGACGCACATATGACATCGAAAGTAGCATCGAGTACTACTCAGATCCAGTAAATATCAAATATATTTTTAATATAATTTTATTGATAATATTTTTATGTTGTTTGTTTTTTTTTTTTTTTTTTTTTTTTTTTAAATTTACAGTCGATCGTACACGAATTCTTGTACAGATTTAAATTAGGCTATCTTCCAAGAGGAAGCCTTTTCTCAGTCTACTACAAAGAACACCGTGATGAACTCAGTGTTTTCTTCCGTTTGTTATATTCAGCAAAAGATTTTGCAACATACTACAAAACTTTGTCATGGGCACGTTTCTACATCAATGAAGGTATGTTTGTTACAGCTCTTGTAACATCAGTTATGTATCGTCCAGATTGCAAAGGAATTATTCTTCCACCAATGTATGAAGTATACCCACATTTATTCTTTGACAATGAAGTTATTCAATACGCACAAAAAATCAAGATGATGTCAGGTAATATATTCAACTTAATGCATTATAATCAACTTAATAATTTTATTAAAATTTTATTTAAAATTAAAATTATTTAGGATACAAAAGACCAATGAACCACGATATCTTCAGTGTTGAAACTTTCTTTATTGATTACAATTACACTTCACTCTTTATGAAACACTACATTGATGGTGAATACGAACTTGACTACTTCACTGATGATGTTATGCTTAACAATTACTACTACTACGTCAGAAACTTATTCCCATTCTGGATGAACATCAAAGATTTTGGAGTACCAAAACACATTCGTGGTGAACTTTACTACTACATTCATCAACAATTAATGGCACGTTACTATCTTGAACGTTTATCACATGGTTATGGTGAAATTGAAGATTTCTCATACAGCAAAGATTTTGCACCAAGCTTTTACTCAACTCTTATGTATGGAAATGGTGTTGCATTACCAAGTCGTGAACGTTGGTCTGAAGTTCCATCATACAAATACAATTATGTACGTGAAATTGAAAATATTGAAATGAGAATTTATGAAGCAATTGATTCTGGCTATTTGTATGATTATGAAGGAAAAAAATTCAGTCTTTATTCTGAAGAAGGTTTTAATTATCTTGGTAATATTATTGAAGGTAACTTTGATTCATACAATGTAAATTTCTATGGTGCAATTGATGCACTTTACAGAGATATATTTGGTTTTAATTATGATTGTAAACACAAACTTTGTGTTGTACCAAGCTCACTTCAATTATACAGTACAAGTCTTCGTGATCCAGCATTCTACAGATTATACAAAAGAATAATAAGTTACTTCTACAGATACAAAGGAAAACTTCCAGCATACACACATGCTGAACTTGATTTCCCAGGTGTTAAAATTGAAAATGTATACGTTGACAAACTTTATACATACATGGAAAAATACAATTACTTGATTAACAATGTATTGACTGTTGATTCATTCAAAGAAGGTATGGAATACAATGTTAAAACAGCTAAATGGCGTTTGAATTACAAACCATTTACATACAAATTCGATGTTAAGAGTGCAACAAACACAAAAGGTATGGTACGTATCTTCTTGGGACCATCACTTGATGATACATACTACAAAGAATCAAACTACATGTACTACAGCTGGTACAACTTTGTTGAACTTGACAAATTCATTGTTGATCGTAAGATATATTTTTTATTTTTTAATTTGTTAAATTTTTTATATAAGTATTCAAATTATTAATATTTAATATTATTTATATAAAATTACAGTTAAAGCTGGTTCAAACACCTTTGAACGTTTTAGTTCTGATTCAATTTACACTGCTAAAGACTTTATTGGTAGTGATTACTTCTACAAAAAACTTCTTAAATCAATTCAAGGAAGTGAACCATTCTCATACTCAAGCAAAGTTTATGGATTCCCAGAAAACTTATATCTTCCAAGAGGTCGTGCTGGTGGTATGCCATTCAAATTATTTGTTCACATTTCACCAGTTGAAGAATCAAAGATTTCATACTATGATTTCCCAATATTTGGAAAAATGTTGTACGATGGTAAACCATTTGCTTATCCACTTGATAGACCAATGGAACCATATGTATTTGGTGATCTTTACAATGTTTACTTCAAAGATATTAACATTTACTACTTGAAAGATGGTATTGAAAGTTTTTATCCAGAAAAATATGTTGCTGATAAATATGTAGCTGGTGAAATGTATGGTAAATACGATAAATTAGCTAAACCATACTACGAAAAATCATACTACGAAAAACCATACTACTATGGTAAACATCACTATTAAATGACAATTTAAATCACAAATCAAACTCATAATGATTTAATGATTGGATGAATGGAAACGATAAGCCTGTTAAAAATTTTTTTTATATATATATTGGTAGAATTTTTTAAAATGAAGATAAATAAAATTACTTGAACTTTAATTTCATTGGTTTTTTTTATATATTATTTGTATTCCTTTTACCTTTCCTATATAAAAATATTTTTTTTAATAATAAATAATAAATTAATAATAATAATATATGAAATAAATAATTTTATAAATTATATATTTAAAAAATTAAAAATAATAATAAAATAATTAAATGAAAAATAAAAAACAATTGAATTTTTTAAAAAAATAATTAAAAATATAATTATTATTTTATTTTTTTGTTGAATTATACAAAGTAGATAAATTAGTAAAAAGATATATGCAAAACATATTTCAATTAATTTCAAAAAAAAATAATCAATTACTTTATGTAATGAAAGACTATATGTAAAAATATATTGACAAAGTAATCATCACAATGATAAACTCAAGACCTCTTGAACAGATGGAAAATGTTAATATATTTTTTTTATCTTTAAAAAAATTTGGCTATTTATAAATTATAATAATTATGTAATTCAATATATTATATCTCTAAATTATGTTGAATAATACATTTATTTTATTTTATTTATCTTCAATTTAATTTGGCTTTAATCAATTAGTATTTTATTTTGTTGTATTTATTTGTGATTATATGTTGTGTTACATAATTAATAAAATATTATTTCGACAGTCATTTTATTAAAAATACAATTTTAATGTTGCTGATTTACATAAAAATAATTAAATTACAGAGAAAAACATAAAAACTAAAAAAATATTATCAAACAGCTGATTATTTAATTTTTACTTCACAAATTGTTTCAATGACCATTAAAATTTTTGCTTTATCATTAATTTTATCATTTTTTTTTCGAATTTAAAATTACATGAAATATTTTAATTTTCAATAAAAAAAATCTCTGTACAGCTCATTTTTCATGACAATTAATAATTCAAAAATTTATTTTGTATATAATTTTTTTACAAACTCCAAAAGTTTGTATCTCTTCTTGTCATTTCAAGAACAAAAAAATAAACAATAAATTATAATAAATAAATATAAATATAAATTAATCAATATATATATATAAATTTATAAAAATTATTGACAAATAAATGACTCATTTTTTAATTTATTTAATTAACTTATATCAATAATAATTCAACCCCACAATATGATAATTATAACAAAAATTATTATTAATTTTTTTCAAACAATAATTAATGAATAGTAACAAATAATATCATTAATATAATATAAACAAAAACATAATTCATTTGATTATTAAAAAAAGGTCAGATGTATATAAATGACCTGTGTTTGATTAACGACAAACAACAGACTATAAAAATCAAGTGAATTCAATGACAAGACGACACAAGGTATCAATAAATGTTGAAGTAAACATCTTACAAATTTTTTTATTAAAAAAAATTATTATTAACAATTTAAAAAATTTAAAAAAGCCTACAGCTTACAATGTTGAGGCCAACAATAATAATATCCATAACATTGGCTATCATTTCCATTGTTGATGGCTATTATTATACAGAAGTAACAGCTGATCAAGAATTTTTATTGAAACAAAAAAAAATATATAATTTATTTTATCATGTTTCACAATCAAATATTGTCAATATTGAACAATACAATGAAGGTCAATCTTACAGTATTGAAGCCAATATTGATTCTTACACAAACAAGGTAAATTAAAATTTAATTATAAATAATTTTAATTTAATTAATTTAATTTTAAAATTATAATTACAGGAAGAAGTTAATACATTTTTAGAACTTTATAAATATGGTTTACTTCCTCGTGGTGAAATATTTTCAATTTATTATCCAAAACTTCAAACAGAAATGAAATATTTATTTAAAGTTTTTTATTATTCTAAAGATTTTGATACATTTTATAAAACAGCATTATGGGCACGTAATTATATCAATGAAGGACAATTTATTTATGCACTTTATCAAGCAATTATCATGAGGTATATATAAATACATATAATAAAAAAAATAAATAAATAATTAAATATTAATTTTTTTCATTTTTTAGACCTGATACTGAATATATACAGGTACCACAACCATATGAATTTTATCCATATGCATTTTTTAATTCTGAAGTTATTGAAGCTGCTAAAAATATAAAATTATCAAATAAAATAAGTAATAATATTATTTATATATTTTATATATAATTAATATCAATAAATAATAATTATAATTTTAAAAATTAATTAGGTACAAGTGAAAGTAATTCATACATTATCAAATCAAATTACAGTGGTTGGTATATCAGCCAAGATTATGATTATGAAAATAAAATAAATTATTTAACTGAAGATATTGGTTGGAATGCATATTATTATTTTTTACGACTTGATCAATCATTTTGGTTGAGTGGTGATGAATTTCCAATTAAAAAATTATGGCGTGGTGAACAATATTTATATGGACATAAAATGCTCATGAATAGATATTATTTAGAACGTTATGCTAATGGATTAGATAAAGTTGAAGATTTCGATTGGAATTTTGAATTTTATCCAGGTTATTATCCAACTATGATTTATCACAATGGTTTGCCATATCCTCAACGTCCTCAATTAACAAGAATACCACATTATAAATATAAATATATTTATGTAAGTATTTTATAAACATTTAAATAATTTATTAGCATCAAAATGTTAAATATAAATTTGTTTAATTATACAGGGAATACGTGAATATGAAAGCAGAGTTTCAGCAGCAATTGATCTTGGCTATGTTATTGATGCTGATGGTACACATCATAAAATTTATACACCAGAAGGATTAAATATTATTGGTAATATTATTGAAGGAAATGAAGATTCATGTAATAAAGAATATTATGGAAGTATTGATATATTTGGAAGAAAAATTCTTGGATATAATTTTGATGCTAAAAATCATTATCATGTTATACCAAGTTCATTTGAAACATTATTTTCATGTACACGTGATCCAGGATTTTATAGATTTTATCAAAAAATTGTATCATATTATCACAGATATAAAGAAACATTAAAACCATATACAAAAGATGAAATAATATATCCAGGTTTAATAATTGAATCAGTTGCTGTTGATAAATTATTAACTTATTTTGATGAATATGATACAACAATTAGTAATGGTTTATTAATTAATAGTCAAATTGATGCTGAAAATTATCATATTAAAGTACGTCAATACAGATTAAATCATAAACATTTTACTGTTCATATTGGTTTAAATTCTGATGTACAACAAAAAATTGCTATTCAAATGTTTATTGGACCAAAATATGATTCACAATGGAATACACTTGATTTTACTGAATCATATAAATATTTTTATGAAATTGATTACTGGGTTACTGATGGTAAAATATAAATTAATATATTAATTATTATAATTTATTTAATTTAATTTATTTTTTATTATTTATACATATATTTATTACAGTTGTTGCTGGTGTTAATAAAATGGAAAGAAGCAGTCATGATTTCTTTTTCTTATCACCAGATCCAGAACCAAGTGAAATTTATTATAAAAAAATTGAAAAAGCCATTCAAGGAATTGATAAATTATCATATAAACAAAATATTTATGGTTTTCCTGAACGTTTATTATTACCAAAAGGTAAAAAAGATGGTCAAACTTATCAATTATTTGTATATGTTAGTCCAGTAACACAACCAGTTACATATAAATCAAGAATATTTGGTAGTTATCAATTTTCAAATAAAACAATGGGTTTTCCAATTGATAGAAAAATATATTGGCCATGGTTTCAAGGACCAAATATATTTTTTAAAGATATTAATATTTATTTTAAACATGATGCTGATCCAAATTCAACAAATCATTAAAAATTAATTTTAAATTTTTCATTTATAATAAAATATAAAAAATAAATATTCTTTTCTTGATTAAAAATTAATAATCAATCTTAATTTTAATTTTAATTTATTTTAAATATTATTTATCAATTTGATAATCAACAAATAAACTGGCGCCAATTTTTTTTTTTAATTTTTGCATTTACCAGTTGGTTTTATTTACGTCATCATGTAACTGTAAAATATACATATATAACAGTACATCAACATGCCTATCTGGTAACTGAATAAATTATAAATATGAATAAATAAATTTATAAAAAATAATATATCTTTTTGTCTTGTTTAAAATATCAAACACAATCGAAATTAAAATGACATTAATTTCGAAATAAAAAAATTGAATCGAAACATAATTAATTTTTTCCATCAAATATTTTTATAAATAAAATAAAATAAGATGTATTTATTAATTATAAATAATAAAAGCATTATAATAATAATATTAATTTAAATTTTCTATAATGTATGTCAAGGTCAGACGTGTTTGGTTATTATTACCTGAGTTCCCCCAGGATAGGAATGTGGAACGTTAACCTGCCTGTTATGTTATGTTGTATACACATCCTGATCCACCATGTATGTTTATAAAAAAATTAAAAAATAAAATAAAATAAAAAAATTAAAATATAAAAAAGTAAATGTATTGGTAGATGGTTACATGGTAGATGTCTTGGGTTAAAGAACTTTAGTTTTGCTATGACCGTCGTCAGGTATTGAGAGGTGAAGGCTACAATTCAACTTTTATTTTTATTTATTTTTATATCATTAATTTATCATAATAAAATTAATTTAATTAATTTTTTTCAATACACACTGTCAAAGTTTATTATATTGTTTTATTTTTTAATATTTTTTAAAACAATTTAATTATATTAACTAAAAATTGTCATGGAATTTCGAACATTTGTCGTAAGTTTATTGTTAATTATTTTTAAATAATATATTTATAAAATTAATAAAAAGTTTATTGATAATTTTAATAGAATTTTATTTAATAATTTAATATATTTTTTTTTTTTTTTTTTTTGATAGTTATTTAGTAAATTGACAGATTAGATAATTTATTTCGAAATTTTTTTGTACAGTTTTTTTTTTTTTTAATAAAAAATATATTAATAATAAAAATTAGAAAATTTTTATAAATAATAATTGTAAATATAATACGGTAAAAAAAAAAATAAATAATATACCAGATGTTGTAGTATGTCTATTATTTCAAATAGGCTAATCTATTATGCAGGTCGCATTTCCTTGTTTATCAATACCGGTTTTGAAAGTATAATTTTTAGCAAATTCTAATAAAAATATAAAAATAAACTCATCTCAAGTAGATCTGTAACACAGTGTACTTAAAATAACAACAGTTATATGTACCACAAATTAATTATAATTTATTAAAAAAGATGTAATAAATTCTTAGAATTATTTTATGTGTCAATGAACTTTTTTTTATAAAATTTTCTTTTCTCAATTGAATAAAAGACTAAAACATATATAAGTATATTTTTAAATAGAAAATTATGTACTAAAAAATTTTATTCACATTCATTGTTTAATAAAAAAAAATTACATTGTTTTTTTTTTTAGTTTTTTTATTTTATTTTTTAAATTTACAAAATCATGTTGAATTTTAAATTATTATTAATATAAAATTGTCAATTATATTTAATAATAAAAAAAAATTAATAAATAATAAATTAATGTATTTTTATTATTAAAATAAATAAGGGAAAGTAAAATCATTTATCCACATGCAAATATTTAAATAAAACTAAAAAATTTATAAATAAAACTACAAATAGTTGAAAAAAATAATAAAAAAATTTTCCAGTTAATTAATATATTACTACTACATTTTTAGAATAAATAAAAATGTATTTAATAATTTTTTTTTCCAACTTAATTATTATTCAATTAATATAATTATTTGTTAATTTAAAAAATAAAATTTGGTAAACATTTAATTAAATTTACAACGAAAAATTAAAAACCAAATTATTTTTTTGAATCAATATTAAATAAAATTATATTTTTTATTTATTTAAATAATATATTGCATTTAGCTTTGTTTTTTTTTATTGCTCATAAAACAGATAATGAATCGAGTACCGTTAAAATCAAGTATAACTTTTGTAACGGGTAAATAAATAAATATATAAAAACTAAATAATAATAACAACATATCAAAGAAAAAATTATATAAAATTTGAGTAAAATAAATATATATTTTTGTGATACAGAGTTTAAAATAATATTAAAAATTTTCTAGATGATATTGATGTGTGCTTCTGCATTTGGTGAATCAATTAATAGTAAATTGGAACATCAAATGAATGATTCATCATCATTACAAGAAGAAGAACCACCTGAAGGTTATTATGCTTTTATTCAATCACCAAATGCTGAACCACCAAAAGTACGTCCACCACCTTACATTGACAGTGACAAAGAATGTTATGGTAAATTTTTTTATATATCAATAAAAAATATAAACAATATTGTATTTTTATTTAATGATAATTGAATTAAATTTTTAGATACTGGAAAAAAAGGCAAAGGATATGTATCAATTCATAATGTTTGTGGTGATTTAAACAAAGGTTATATACCAAGAAATCCAATGAAACAAAATATAACTGGTTCATCATATCCATTGTAAGTTTAATAATTATATTATTTTTAAATTTAATTAAAAATAATTATATAATACTTGTTTTTTTAATTTATTTTTTAGTAATTTAATTAGAAATCATACACTTAAATTTTTAAGTAAAGCATTACCAATTTTAAAAGCTGATAAATCACTTCCAAAAGTTACAAAAATTCAACCATTTTCACAAAATTCGTAAGTATAATTTATAATTTATAATTAATAAATTTCTGTATATATATATATATATTTTTTTTTATAAAGTGTTCATACTGATGAAAAACGTAGTAGAAATAAAAGAAATGTTGATGAAGAAACAAGTACTGATGCAAATCGTAGTGGACGTAAATTTTGTGAAAATGGTTCTGGAGTGTAAGTATTATAAATTAAATATTAATTTATAAAAATAAAATAAATAACAATAAATAAAATTATATAAATTACAGAATGTGTATGTTGTATAAAGCAATTCAAGGTGAATCATTAGTAACACCAATTGCTGAAAGACGTGATGAACCATCAACAATTGAATATCGTCAAAAAAATAATCAAATACAAGAAAAACAAGAATACAGTGGACCACCAACACCATGTCCAGCTAAAGTTGAATATGCAACACCAGTATTTGCTAAAAATTATCAAGGTGTATGGCGTTATGTTGTACAAATACCATATGAAGGATATTTTACACAAACAATTGAATTAACAAGATGTATACAATCAACTTGTCATTATTTAAATGGTGGTTGTTTATCATCACCAAAATGGACAAGTTTACTTGTTGCTGAAATATATTATCCAGATACATTTTTAGAAGATAATCAAAATAGTAAATTATCAGTATTAAGAGAACCAATATCTGGTCCACCACCACCAGTACAAGAATTTCAAGAATATGAAATGTATTTAAAAAAAAGAGCAAGTGAAAGTGAAGGACGTAGTAGTGTTAATCAACAACACTGTGATGGAGTTGATGAAATGGGATGTTATCAGGTATTAATTATTTATTTATTTTTATTTTAAATTATAAATTGATAAATTATAAATTTATTCAATATAAAATTTATATTTTTTAATCAACAGGTTCGTCTGTACTATGACTGGTTTTTGGTACCTGGTAGCTGCAAATGTTGGAGACCAGATTATTACAATCGTTATGTTAGACGTACAAATATTAGTCCAGAATTATAAAAATAAATTTAAAAAACATTAATAGATAATTTTAAAATTTTAATTAAATAATCATCTATTTTTATTTTTTTTTTTTTTACAAACAATTAATTTTTTCAACGACTGAAGTTAAAATATAAAACTAATGATTATTAATTGACAATATAAATAAATAAAAAATTATTTTATTTTTTTATATATTTATTAATTTATATTGATAAATTTAAACACTTTGAAAATAATAAAAGTCTTTTACTTATAAATATAAATGACACAATTATTCTTGCTCTTTCTTTATTAATAAAAAAAATAAAAATAATAAACTATTTTAATTTTTTAAAATAGAAAATAAATATTAATTGACAAAGATAATTTTCAAAGTGTTTAAAAATTATTTGATAAATTTTATTCTATTATTTTATAAAAAAAAAAATAAAATAACAGAATGAATATAATTTAAATAAATATTTACTTTTAATAATGTAAAAATTAAAAAATTAAAAAATAAAAAAATAAATTCATTTCAATTAATAATTTATATAAATTTAATCAATAAACTTTACATCTCAATTATTAAATAACTCAAATTTATTTTCTAAAAAATTTCAAATAAAATATTCTACTAATTTTTTTTGAATATTAAATTGTCCAGTAAAATTTAATCAACAATTATAAACTTTCCTCGTGACTGATGTCTATTATCATTAATTATAATTTTTTTATTTTTTTATTTTAAATTCATTCTTAATTTAACCGCGCCTTTTGTCATGTGACAATTTAATTGAGACTACTTGACCCCGATATACATAGATGTATCAAAATGCTTCCTTTTTTTTTTTCATAATAAATAAATATCACATAACAAATTTATATTTATTATTATTTATTTTATTTTGTTTTTAAATTTATTTTTTATTTTTCATCACGTGCTTATAATCTCGTGACTAATATGATAAAAAATTTAAATCAAATTATACTTACTTACTTATTAAATATAAAAAATAGAAATATAAAAATTGAATAAATAAATAAATAAATAAATAAATAAATAAAAAACTTGTCTGGTCGGTCATTCCGGTGACTTTGTATAATGTCGATAACCGATTTACCAAGGTCAAAATTATATTCAAGGATATTATTAAAATATTTATAAACAATTGTTCTATTTTTCTATAATTTTATTTTATTTTATCATTTTTTTTTTTATTAATTTTATTGGGTACAAAGGTGTTATGATTAATTGTTTCATGTTTATTTGTAACAACAATTTGTATATTATATTTATTTAATTCTTTTGTACAATTTTTTTATTTTTTTTTATAAGCACAACAAAATAAGAAACGACGTAGACAAGTTGTTGATATAATAATAGTCGAGTTGTTTTAATACGTGGCTACGATTAAAAAATAATTATGATAATTTTAATTTTAATATTCACGTGATTATGTTGTATTTATTTTTGATAGACCTTGTTTCATCAGTGATAAGGTTTTTTATTTTTATAACTTTTTTTTTTTTTTTTTTTTACCTGTTAGAACATCACAAGTTGTTATACAAAAATTAAAACATAAAAACTTTTTGTGGAATTTTTAACACATAGAAATTAAAAAGGTAAATATCGTTAAATTAATTTTTTTATATTTTTTTAACATAAATAATATTTTTTTTTATAAATTTATTATATAGTTGGTTTATTTTATCTTTAATGTAGCCTTGAATGTACTATTTTTATGCATCAATATTTTTTTTTTTTAATCAATTATTGATCAATTTAAAATTTATTACTCTATCAATAATAAAAAAAAAAAAAAAATTGTATATTTATATATAAACAATAATATTTAAACTAGATAAATATAATTTTGTTTTTGATTTTTATTATAAAATTTTAATATAACGAAATAGAAAAAGGTCAATGGATAAAATATATTTTTTTTTTTTTTTTGAATTTTAAAATATCTATTTCGTAAATCGAATAAATCATTAATAAATTTACAAGTATATTGACTAATAAAAAAATATACATATTCAAAAAATCAAAATATATTTTTTATATTTCAAAAAAACATTAATAAATTATTATTTTTTTATTTATTTAATATTACCTTTTTAAATCTCAATGAATTAAAAAAAATCACGAGTTTTATTTTTGCGATATCACCAGTCTAATGTGAAATAAAATTATAAAAAAAAAAAAAAAATACAACTAAGTATACCACATTAAACAGGAAATAATAATTATCATAATTCAACTTATAAATTAATAATAATTTTGTAATATTTATTAACAATCTAAAAAAAAATATCAAAACATTTGTAAAATAGTTTATCAAAAAATTAACTTAAAATTAATAAATATTCACATGATTTCATGTAAATAAATATTTTCTAGTACATTCAATTAGATTCATTACCAAAAAAAATAAAAAAAAATATATTAACTTGCGTCATTTAAGTATTAAAAATAAAAACAAATAATTTGATTATTTATTTTGAGTTGTCTCGAGTTGAATCACGAGGATATATAAATATATTCAAAGTTTAAATAAAGATAAAAAAATAAATATAATAAAAAAAAAATTTATATAAAAACCGGTATTATTGTTAAATACCACATGATCATGACCATTACGTGAGTATATAATGTCAATGACACGATTACAATATATAAATTGAATTATTAATTTATATTTTATATAATTTTTGTAAATATATCAACAGATATATCAAAAATCACGTGGTAATATGTTAATGACATTCAAATAAATATATTGTTAATTATTAAAAATTATCCTGTACTACTTGTTCATTTGTAAATTATTTATTGGAGAAGGGCAGATACATACATGTAACACATGTTATTTAAAAGAAGGGGAAATACTTTGATAGAAAAAAATTTATATATATGGAGGCACACTTGTTAGCTCTCAGTTTAAATATTTTGTGCACAAAGAAATCATATATTTAATTTATATATTAATAATTAAAAAAAAAAAAAACTTGAAAAACTTGAAAATAATTTTTTTGTAAATTTAATTTAATTTAGAAAAAAAAAAAAAAAAGTTTAAAAGTGTATTTATATAATTATCAGTGTTTATTCAATTATTTTATAAAAATTTAATTGTTAATTTAATTATTTTAATTATAAATGTTTGATACAGAAGAAAAATATAGAGAAACATTTAGGAGTCCTGGAATATGATGAATAATTAATGACTCAAGGTAAATTATTTATTTTGTAATTTTAATTATTGTTTAATTAATTTTTATTAATTATTTAAATGACACATTATCGTGTTGATAGTAATTATTATTTTTGATTTTATGCCAAGTCATTGAGCTAGTAACTGGTTTTTAAATTGCTTTGGAAATTTTTTTTAATAACATTCTCATTCAATCAATCATTCCAACACTTTTTTTAAAATTTTTTTTTCTGAAAATAATAAATAATTATAATGAATATTTATATTTTTAATAATGTTGATGGTTTTTTCACGGATGTAATTTTTTTTTTATTTCAATTTTTTAATTATCATGTTACAATTAAACAAGTTGATATTATTTTTTTTAAATATTTTTATTAGTAATATAAAAATGTCATTAAATATTGATTGTTTTTTATTGTTATTTATTATTTATTGATTTATAAATTCAATGTGATTTATAATTAAAAAAAAAAAACATTGTCAATTTGATTATTATTATTTTATTTTAAATGATTTTATTTTTTATTGACTTTTAAAATTTTTTATTGATATAACTTTTATTTGTATTACAAATTATTGTACACCAATTGTACAAATATTTTTATTTTATTTTATTTTTATTTATTTAATTCACGTGATTTTTTTAAATCAAAAATATAAATATACTTTTATACTTGATATTAAATAAATTAATGATTGTGCATGATGAAAATTGATTCAAATAAAATTAAATTATTATGAAATAACAGAAATATGAAAATTAATACTGTTGCATAAAAAAAAAAATTAGATAAAATTATTTCTAAAAAAAAATTTAAAAAAAAATATCATCGTGATTTGATATAACAAGTAAATATATTTTTAAACAATTACAAATTGTTTTTTACATAAAAAAAAAAAAAAATCGAGTTTTAAAAAATATAATAGTCACAAAGATGAAACATAATAAATATATTTTTAAATACCAATACAATTAAAATTAAAAAAAAAATATAGGATGCAATTATATAAAAAATTAAAATAGTAATATAACAAGGATAAAAATAAATATTATGTTGACAAATAATATTATTTAATATGTCTGATATAATTATAACAAGTGTCTACCTGTTGGATAATTCAAAAAAAATTATATTTCAATTTAGAATTTAATTGTATATAACAATTTTTTTAAATAAAAAATTTAACGCTCAATTACAAATTAAATATCGGATTTCATTAAACTTGATACTTTATTTATAAAATAATAAATAATTATCAATAAAATTTATAAAATAATTCATAATATTGTTGACAAATTTAAAAAAACTTTCCGGTTTTTTATTTATTTATTTATTATTTATTTTTTTTTTTATTTAGAAATACCTTTGTAATGAGTTTACAAACAACAATAAAAATTAATTGTTTTTATAATCATAATTAAAATATGTTTCATTAACATAATTACATTCATTATTTATTTTTTTTTTTTTTGCAAAATACATTTGTGTGTTTTTTTTTTATAAATGATCCAAAATTTTTTAATGATGTTAATTAAATAAATAAATTTTATTAATCAATAAATCATTGAATTAAAATTATACTTGAATTATTAATTAAAAATTAAAATAGAAAATGAATAAATTAAAAGTAATAAGTGATAATAAATACAAGTAAATAATTAAATAAAAAATAATCAATTGTTAATTTAAAAATAAAAATAAAATAACAGCAAATGAAAAAATTATAATAATTTATTTAGCTATTTAAAAAATTTAAAATTTATATTAATAAAATTTATTTATTGCAACTATAATTGTTAAATAAATAAATAATTAAATAAATATTATAAAAATACAACAAGAAAATATTTTTTTTCAACAATGATTGACATAAAAATAATAAAAGTTTATAAAATTAATATTTGTTTAACAAACAAATCAATATATTGATTATAAAAACAATTAATTTAAAAATAAAAGTAAATTTTTTCCTGACAATCTAAAAATAATTATTTTATTATTAATAATTTATAAACAAAAAAATAAATGACATTTTTATAAAATAGATATGATTTTTTTTTTATCGATTAACATCAATATATATATTTTAATAACATTTGAATGACATTGATAAATTATTCAGCTAATTATTTATCATAAAAAAATATAATTTGTCTAATAATATATTTATTATTGTTTTTTTCAGGTGTTAAATTAAAAAAAAAATTAAATTAAACGTAGATTTACCAGAAGAAAAATACTGTTTAAATATTATTTATTTTTAAATTAATTTTGTTAAATAATTTAAAAATACATAAATGATAATATAAAATAATGAAAAATAATAAAAAAAATATTATTAACAGCAAGATGGGTGGTTATGTTAATGAAGGAATGACCGGTTCACAAACTAATTTGAATTTTTCAACAACAACAAATGATACACATATTTTACAAAATAATAATGATAATAATAATAATAATGATAAATCAAATGATCATCATGCTGATCAACAAAGTTCATTTGATTTTATTTGTAAGTATATTGTCATTAAATTGATTAATATTTAAAATTTATAAACAAAAAAATTAAATAATTTATATTATTTTTTAATTGTATAATTAATATGATAATTTTTAAATCAATTTTTTCCTCTGCAATCTATGAGGATATACAAAAAGTAAGTTAAAAATTTTTCGATATAAAAAATTAATTTCCAGTTTTATAAAAAAAAATATTAATTATAAATAAAATAAATTATAAACAAGTTGACCTTGTAGAATATAATTATTTTAAATAGACTTTTTTACAAAAAAAAAAAAATAATTTATTTTTTAAATTATTTAAAAAAAATTTATAATAAATAGCAAATAAATATTATTTTTGAATTTTAATTATTGCTAATTATTAAATAAAATTAAACATAAAAAAAATTAATTATGTATTTTAAATTTATTTAGTGATAAATTTTATTTTTAAAATAAATTTTTTTTTTTTGGGTATTTTCCATGACGTCAGGGTATAATATACAAAAAAGTCCACTGAACTATTGATAGATGCATTTGATTTTTATTTCTCAGGTCAAGATTTCTCTTCAATTTTGTAACAAAATCTAGTTTTTTAAAAAAATAAAAAAAAAACATTTTAAAATCTTTTTGAAATACCCAGTATGATTCTTGGAATTTATTTTAACAAGTTGATACTTCTCTTTCGTATTTTTACCTTTACCCCTCTTTTTTTTTTTTTTTTTATTCTTTATTTTATTCATTTTATTATCCACGTGTCCAGTTTACCTGTACATACCTGTTGACATTCCTTAAAATTTTCTCAGTTGACTAACAGGTTCAGTGCTGTTAAAACTATAAAAAAAAAAATCTAAAAATTAACTTATTTTAACAAGTAAATTTATAAATTTTAATACACAAAAAAAAAAAATAGTTAAAGAAATATAAATTTTATTTAAATTTTAAAAAATAATATAAAGTGATTAATAATGTCTATTAATGAAAAAATAGAAATAGATAAAAATATAGATATTTATAGAATAAAAGGTTAACATTTAAATACCACGTGTTTATTAATATATTTATTTTTAAATTTAAAAAAGAAAAATGTTTTATATTTAATTTAAATATAGATTTAATTATTATTAATTAATTAATTAATTTTAATATTTTATGTTTTATGTTAACAGTGGTTGGAGAACCAGGTGATGACAACAAAAGTAATAGCAGTGTATTTAAATCAGTATTTGATTATGCAACACATCGTATTAAAAAAGGATGTACTAAAAAAATGTTACACAAACGTTTACCAATATTGAGATGGTTACCAAAATATAATAAAGATGATGCAGTTGGTGATTTAGTTGCTGGTATAACTGTTGGTTTGACAGTCATACCACAATCATTAGCATATTCACGTGTTGCTGGTTTACCAGCTCAGGTTTGTTGATATATAATTTATTTATTATAAAAATTAATAAAATAAATTTATTTATAATAATTATTATTTAATTATTTACAGTATGGATTATATGGAAGTTTTTTAGGATGTCTTTTGTATATATTATTTGGTTCATCAAAAGATATTGCATTTGGACCAAGTGCTATTGTTTCATTGTTAACATATCAAACACTTTCACATTTAAATGAAGGTACAGATAGAATTCATCATGCTATTTTACTTTGTTTGGTATCTGGATTTATTGAATTACTTATGGGAATATTTGGTTTAGGTAAATTATTATATTATGTTGTGTATTTTTATATTTGTATATTATTATTATTATTATATTGATTTTTTTATTTAGGATTTGTTATTGATTTTGTATCTGGACCAGTTAGTTCTGGTTTTACATCAGCAGTTGCATTGATTATTGTTAGTTCACAAATGAAAGATATACTTGGTATTAAAGCTGAAGGTTCAACATTTATAAAAGCATGGAAAAGTATATTATCTGAAATACATAATTATTCAATATATGATGCTGTACTTGGTATTTCATGTATAATTATACTTTTAATACTTCGTCGTATGGCTGCTATTAAAATTGGTCCAAATCAAGAAGAATTAAGAAATACAAAACATCGTGTATTTACAAAATTAATATGGCTATTTGGTACATCAAGAAATGCAATACTTGTTATTGTTTGTGGTATTATTGGTTATAATTATGGAACAACAGACATAACATCACCATTTAAAATAATTGGTAAATTTAATTAAATTAAATTATTTTTTGTTTTTATTTTTATTAATTTATTATTTAATTTTATAATAGGTAATTTACATTCTGGTATGCCTGATGTATTAATTCCATCATTTGGATATTCAAATGGTACAAATGAATTTACAATATTTGATATGATTGAAAATTTAGGAAGTGGATTATTTGTTATTCCACTTATTTCATTGATGGAAGATATATCAGTTTGCAAAGCATTTGGTAAACAAAAAAACAAAACAATTTAAAAATATTATTTATGCATTATGATAATTTGATAATAATATTTACCTATATATATATTTATAGGTAATGGACAACCAGTTGATGCAACACAAGAATTAATAGCACTTGGTGTATCAAATATTGGATGTTCATTTGTTCAATCATTTCCTGGTACTGGTTCATTAAGTAGAGGTGCTGTTAATAATGCATCAGGTGTTAGAACACCATTTGGAGGATTTTATACTGGTAATTAAATAAATTTAATATTTTTATTTTTATTTATATTTTATTTATTTATTATTTTGTTTCAGGTATTCTTGTTATTCTTGCACTTTTATTTTTAACACCTTGGTTTGGATATATACCACGTGCATGTTTAGCAGCAATAATAATTGCTGCTGTTATTTTTATGGTTGAAATAAAAGTCATTAAACCCATGTGGAGAACTAAAAGTAAGTTTAAATTATAATAAATATAATAAATATATAATGAATAAACATAAGAAGATGGAAAGTTAGATAATTATTATAATAATATTTAAAAGAAGATTACCTTGAAATTATTATCACGCAATTTTCATGGAGACTTGTTCTAGACCTAGATAAATAATAATAATATTATTATTTTTTTTATTTTTATTTTAGAATCTGATTTACTACCAGGTATTGCAACATTTATTGCTTGTTTAACACTTCAATTGGAAATTGGTATTCTTGTTGGAATAAGTGTTAATGTTATCTTTATACTTTATCATGCAGCAAGACCAAAAATTTCACTAGAAAAACTAAGGGTAATTAATTTATTATCTTTTATATATACCTATAGAAAAAAAAAATAAATAATTTTAATTTATTTAAAAATTACAAATGTAGATTGTAATAATTATGTATCAAAGATGCATGTTAATTTAATTCAAGCATGATGCAATTTTAAAATATAATTACAATTATTTTTTTTTTTAATTCAAAATTTTTTAATGAATTTATAATTATATTATTAATTTAAATAATTATTTTTTATTTTTTAGAGTCGTTGTGGTGTTGAATATTTGATGTTAACACCAGATCGTTGTTTGATATTTCCATCAGTTGATTATGTACGTAATTTAGTTACAAAATATGGTCGTTGTGCTGGTAATACACCAGTTGTTCTTGATTGTTCATATATTTATGGTGCTGATTATACTGCTGCAATTGTTATTGAAAGTTTAACAAAAGATTTTGCACAACGTGGACAACCATTATTTTTTTATAATCTTAAACCATCTGTTTATTCAGTATTTGAAGGTGTTGAACCAACTGATTTTGTTGTTTATTATACTGAAGAAGCACTTGATGATCTTCTTAAAGAACGAGGATATATTACACAAGTAAAATCAAATCCATCAATTGCCTAAACAACTTAATCATTTAATATATTTCTAATAGATTAATTATTCTTTTTTAATTTACATTTATTTTTTAATAACAATGTACATAAAAAAAAAAAAAAAAATCGAGTATTTCTTTTTGATTTAATCAAAAGATATATCAACAATTTTACTTATGATAATTTAATAATGTCTATTTATTTTATTTTTTTTTCAAGACAATTATTATAGATAATTTTAAATAAATAATAACTATAATAATTTACTTTATTGAATTTTTTTTTAATTAATATATATTTAAAACGATTAAATGAAAAATTAATTTTAAATTATGACAATTTAGTTTGCAAATTTGTAGTATTTATTTCAAGTATCAAGACAGTGTGAGAATTTTATTGTTTGACTTTTAATTTTAGATATATTTTTTTTTTTTTTAGTAGATAAAAGTAAATATTTTTTTGTTATTTTAACATGTCCAAGTATTTTAATTTATATAATTTTTGTCTGTATTGTCAATACGTATTTTATTTAAATATTATTTGTCAATGGTTGAAAAAACAAAAAAAAAAAAAAAATAATAAAAAAATAAAAGACAAATTGATTGATTGATATTAGTATTTAAAATTAATATAAATATTTGAATTTTATTTTGTCAGTGTAAATATTATGAGTATATACAGAAAGATACTGTGATAATTTTTTAAGATAATAAATTATTAAAAATTGTTACAAAAAACAAAATCAATATTATTTAAATTTATATATAAAAAATTACAAAATAATAATAATAAATTAATAAGTTAAATAATTATTTCATTGTATATATTTTATTATTTACATAAATTATAATTTTGTACTTGATTTATATTAATAATTTTATTTATTGACTATATATAACAATATAGTATAAAAAAAAAATAACAATTGACAATTTATGTAATAATATTTTACATAATAATTGTAATTTGAGCAAAAAATCATTGAGATTATATTTTCATTGATGTTAATATTATTATCATTTAATTATTTGATAAATTTAATTACAAATAATTATTTATTCATCCTATCAAATTGATAATTTATATAAATTTTGATATGTTAATCCCAGCCAAAATTAATACCAGTTAATTGATAAAATCTTTGATTAAATGGTTTATAAAAATTACGTAAACGTTCAATAACAACAGGATCAATATGTGGATGACTTCGTCCTTTAGTTTTACCTGTAAAATATTATTTGTAAATAATTATAAAAATATATAATAAATATTAATAATTAAAATTTTAAATTTACCAAGACAATGTGGTATAGCACGATGTTCAGATTTCATTAAACAAGGAAAACCTTTAGTTGTATTAAAATAAAAATGTTTTTCAGATATAACACGTTTAATACCAATAAAATCTTGTACTCTTGTTATTTCAATAACTGGATCAGCAATAAGACGTTCACCAGATACAAATAATAATTGTGATAATGAAAAATATTTAAGCCAATTATCTAAATAATTTGAATAAACACCAATTTTTAATGGTGGCCAATTTGTATCAACAATATTTGTATTATTTAAAAATACACGTAATTCAAATTTTGGTAAATTAAAACGTTTACTTTTAACTTGTGTATAATCTGATATTGATCTTGTAACTGGATCACGTACAACAATTATTAATTTAATTTTTGAATTCATATGATAAACACGTTTTGGTACATTTTTAGTTATAAAATATGATGGTGTTTTTTCCATTGTTATTTGTCCATCAAGTGTTGGTGGCATTTTTTGTCTATATCAAATAAATAACATATATAAAATTAATTTTATATATCAAATATAATATTTATAAAATTATAATTACCTGTACCAATTTAATCCTTTGTTATAATGATGATCAAAAAAATGTACCTCAGAACCAGCAGCACGTATGTCTGGATGAATTCTTAAAAATTCTAAAAGTGCTCTTGTACCACATTTTTTAACACCAATTATTAATACACTTGGTAATTTTTTAATTGGTATTAAATTTTGTTGATGAAATATTTTATATTTTGGTGATGCATCAATTTGTTTTTTATATGTTATTATATTTAATAAATTTGTATTATTAACAAGTGGTATTTCATCAACTTTAATATTATCAAATATATGATAATTTGAATGATAATTATTATATGTTTTTAATTTTATTCTTTCAATTAATATTTTTTTATTAATATCATCACCAAATATACATGAATTATCATTAATAATAATCCATAATAAAACAATTAAAAAACATATTATTAATATTATTTTTTTAATCCATAAATTTCTTCGTAATTCCATTGTTTTTTATTTTTAATTTATTCTTATAATTATTTTATGTTGTAATATGATAAAAATCTTATTTTGATGTTTATATTCTCATAATTTTTTCTGAAATATTTAAATAAAATATTAATGTTTTGATTATTTTTATAATAAATTAATTATTATTTTGTAAAAACTTACGTAAATTTAGTTGATAAATACAGATGCATTGTATTTTTTTAATCATTTTTATTAAATGATTAAAATAAAAATTATTATATCCGGGTAATGTTTGTGACAACGTGGGAATGTAATCAATATTTCCTTCTTGATGTTGAAAAAAAAAAAACTAAAATTTTTATATAAAAATTGAAAATTGTATTTTAATTGAATAATTATTTTTTTTTTCAATTTATATTTATTAAAATTTTATATATGTTATTATTTTTTATATAAAAAAAGTAATGAATTAAATTAAATTTACTTGTAAAAAGTTGCAGACGAAATATTTATCTCTTTTTATTTTTTTTTTTACGCAAGCGCAATTTATCAGGAAATGTACTTGTAAATTCTAAATTATTAATTAAAAAAATTAGACAAATAAATAATTTAAATTCATTATATTTTTGGATACAGCTTTATTAACAGTCATTTGTATCAATTTTTTTTCTTTTTTGTATTTAAAAATTATCTATCAACAGATTTAAAATTAATTATTCATTAAACATAATGTTAAAATTAGAAAATAAAAAATTAAAATAATTGATTACATTCTAATTGTGAATTATTTACATTGAATTTTCAAACTACAACAATCGAAATTTCAATAATGACAATTTATTCTGGAAATTATATTTATATAGTTATATTTTTCTATTTGGAATGATTTGAATATATATTTATTTATTAATTAATTAATATTATTTTGTGCGAATTTTTTTTTACATCCAAAGTTTCAGGACACATTTCTTATTAATTATTGATTTTTTTTTTTTGTTTTATACAATAATTCCAAATATTTTTAAAATTATATTAAAACTTGTTGTAATTTATATACAAAAAAAAAAAAAGAAAAGAAAAGCAGTAAAAAATTCTGCTTGATATGAAGCTCTAAACACAGACTGAGTTTAAATATATTATTGATAATAAAATTTTCTTTTTAAAAATAATAAATAAAATATTGTAAAAAGATAATGTCTATTTTATTATATACCAATATTTAATATTGATGATAATATATTTGAAAGACACGAGTGAGTTAGGTTCATATAAATAATCACCCAAATAAACTAATATCTAAAATTAATATTGATAGAAAAATTTTCATCTACAGTGAGTCTACATATTTACAAAATTAATTACAAAAATTAATAATTAATCATAAAATTTACAGTGACTTTTTAATATAAAATGCACAATTGATGGAGGTAGTAATTATTATTCAATTAACGTGCAATTATATTATGTTTATATTTATATATATAAAAAAATAAAAACATAATATTTATAACGTTGCAAGTATACGTAAAATTCCTAAACAACCACCAACACAAGTTTGTCCAATACCCCAAAATAATGCATAAAGTTGTGACATTTGATATTTTGATGCATGATAAACAAATGCAATTGCTGCTGATGTTAATACACCAGATGTCATAGGTAATAAAAAACCCATTACTACTATTAATATTGGAAAAAATCTGTAATTATTAAAATTATATATAAATATTTACAAAAAAATAAAACAAAATAATTAATCTAATAAATTAACTTACTTTCCATATTTATGTTTTCTCAGTGTTGCAAAACAAATTGCTGCTGCAATTGTATGAACAAATATTGAAGAACCCAAGTTCCATAAAAATATTCTCCACCACATGTCTAAAAATTACAAACAAAATTTATAAATAATTAAAATTTTATGTTATTTAATAATATAATAATTAAAAATAAATAATTATTATTACCAAATAGTGTTAATGGTTGAATATTATCTTGTGTCACATTTTTATCATTTGCTGATGGAAATGGCGTAGTACTGCTCAATTGTACATTTAACATTGCTAATTATTTTATCACTGTCACCGTAATAAGCAGGCTCTTTGAGCCTTTTTCATCTGTTTTTTGCATTCATCAAGTTTCATTTACAAATAATTATAATATCATTTTAATAATAATTATTATATTCTGAAACAAATAAATATTAATAATTTATAATTAATTAATTAATAACATTTTGCTTTTTTTTTATTATTGACATACTTTGTCAACAAAATCAAAATGAATTATAAAAATAAATTTAAAATAATCAATTTGTTTTTATAAATTTAAATGATTTTTAAAATTATCAAGTTGAATTTAATTATTAATTATTTATTTACCTAAATGATAATCATCATTGAACCCAACCATCTGTCAAAAAAATTCAGCTGATGTTGTCATTAAAAAAAATTTCAGGTTAGGTTTGATTTTTATCTAAAAATTACTTGATTAACATGTAATTCAATATTTATTGATAATTAAATAACTTTTTTACATTAATTAAAACTATTTTTTATTATTAATAACAATAATCAAAAAACAAGAGACATTTTTGTATTTTATATTAAAAAACTATTGTATGCAATTTAAGGTTGATTTACATTGTAACTTGCATCCAAAATGGATCCACTGCACTCTAGTCATCTGTCATAATAATGATGAGTCAATTTGTTGATAAAAATACAACGAAAATATTGATAATAAATAAAATAAATAATATATTTTTTTAAAAATGTAATTAAAATTTTGTAATTTGTTTTATATAAAATATAAAATAAAATAATGATGATTACTAAAATTGAATATATAACTTTGATATTAATATTATTATTTGGATTAATAATTGCAATATTTGACAGGTATTTATTAATTAAACAATATAATTTTTATAATTAATTGTTAATAATGAAATTTATTATTAAATTTTACAGTGTCATTTGGTGTATTATTATTTGTTCTTTATTTATTATTGGTAATATTTGGGGATTAAAAATTATTAAATTAATAGACAATTGGATTAAAAATAATGTTAATAAAAATATTAATATATCTGAAAACAATGAAAAATGTAAAATTTGCAGTGATAATTCATGCAATAGACATCAACCTTCTACAATCATAAAAGAGATCAAAGTTCCAAAAGATTTTGATAATGCACTTCAAAATGTAAACTTAAATTTAATACAATATTATTTATAATAATGATAAATAGTTTTTAAAATAATTAATTTATTATTTTTTAGCTATTGGAAAAATTATTGGATACATATGTATGTACATGGTATACATATATAACATCAGACAAAACATTTTTACATCAATTGAAACAAATAATAGCAACATCAATTTTAACAATAACAAGTAGATTATTGTCTGTTGATATATCTAAAATAATATTTAATAATTTAATACCAGTTGCTATTGAACATGCTAAAGATTGGAAATTAATGGTTGAAAAATCAATAAAAAAAGGTGGTAAACCTGAAGATTATATTATTGATTGTATTGGAAATAAAATACATCCAGCAGCATATTCAAGACAATCTGAAATTAATTATTTAAAAAAATTAGTAACAACAATATTGCCATATGTATTATCAAGTACTTATATTTCAACAAATACCAAGGTTAATAATTAAATATAAATAAAAAAAAATAAAACAAATTTTTAAATAATTAAATTAATTTATAAATAATTTACAGGTAATATTGAGAGAAATATTAGCAAATTGGATACTTTTACCAGCAATTGATGCACTAGCTGATCCAAATAATATAAATTTTTTAATTGAATTATGTACAAAATATGAGGGAACATTAACAAATGAAATTGATGATATTAATGTACCATTACTTGATTCTTGGATACAAAAAATATCAAAAAATAATAAATTAACAAATAATACATTAAAACCTTCATTAGATGATATATTAAATAATCCACAATTATTATATTTATTTATGCGTCATATTAAAGATAAAGGTTTAGTTAATTTATTACAATTTTGTCTTGATATTGATGATTTAAGTAAAAGAATGTTAAATCCAGAAATAACACCTGAAATTGAAGAAATATTATTTATTGATGCTAAAAATATATATAATATGTACTTAAATAAAGATGGTATTGAATATATTAATCTTCCAAATAATATTAGTGATGATATAAAAAAAATACTTGATGGTGGTGTTAATAAAATACAAGAATTACGTACATCAAGTTCATTTTATCAAGCACATCAAGAAGCACATGGTTTATTAGAAAATTTATGTTTATTATCATTTAATAATAGTTATGAATTATATGAATATATTTGTGGTTCAACAATATCAATAAATTCAACAATAACAACAAATCAAAATTCAACAAATTCAAGTGGTGTTGGTACACGTCTTGGTAATCAATTAGGTAAAATACGTGGTGTATTACGTTCATCAGCAATTGATGGTTCAACATATGAATCACAAAATGTTTATCAAGCTGAAGAAGTTGATTGTACACCACGTACATATAATGATAATAATTTAAATAATGATAATAATAAAATTAATTATGATTTAACAACATGGAGAATAACAATACCACATGTTGATACTAGTGATGTTTATCCATTATATATTATATCAATTTATAATACATGTGATAATAAATCATGGACAGTATTACGTTGTGATAATGATTTTTATAATTTACGTGGACGTTTAATTGAATTTCATGGTGATAAAGAATTAAATGATACATTATTACCATCAAGAAAAAATCAAAATATATCATTAACAACAAATAGACAAATTTATCAAGATTTTATACAAAATTTATTATGTAAATTAACACTTAAAAATAGTGAATTATTATATATATTTTTAACTGTTGATAATATTAAACCATATTTAACAAATTATAATACAACTGATATTGGTATTATATATCAAAATGTTGCACATAAATTAAGAAAAGAAAAAGGACAAAATTTAGATAAATTTATGAATACATTTTTATTATCTGTTATTAATAATAATAATAATAATAAATATGAACAACATACTGATGTTGGTGTTGATTTAACAAATGATGAACAATTAAATGAATATAATAAAAATGCTAAAATTAATAATAAATTTTATAAAGAACCATTTGATAATAATTTAAATATTAAACAACAATTAATTAATAATGATGTATTTGATAAACAACAAGTTACAGGAGCTTGTTTTTGTATTGCTGAAATTATTGAAAGTTTAATAAATATTCCAGAATCATTATCAAAAATTATTTGGCTTATTGCATATTTAAATCGTTCAAAATTTGATTTATTTTTTAATAAATATCTTGATGATACATTTGTTAAATTATTGAGTGGTGGACGTGCAGCAATTGTCATTGAACTATTAGAAAAATCTATATTTAATAATAATAATTCAATAAATAATCAAACATCTTATATTAAAGATGAAAAATGTTATAATAATGCTAAAGAAGGATTATATAATTTATTACCATGGTGGACATTTGGATTATTTGATAATTATTGGAAAAAAATAATGATTTCACTGATTGAACCACTTCAATGTCCTACTTTAAATAAACATCTTGCATATGTACTTGTTGATCAAGTAATTGCTAAAATATTTCCTGAAATATTACAAAAAAATTTTGATCATTAACATTTTTATTTTTTACATTTCAATTATTATTATTTATTTTTATTGAAAAAAAAAAAAAAAAAAAAGCATTTATTAATTTATTGTTTATAAAATTTAACATAGTAATTATTTAAAAATTAATTTTGTTGTAATAATTTGTAAAAATGTAAAAAAAAAAATATATAATATTTTAAAAAAATTAATTTGTTAAATAAAAAATACAATTTGTTTAAAAATTGAAAAGTCATTTATTTACATTTTTTCTGTATACATTTCATTTATATATTTGTTTATATTTTTTTTTTAATTATTATTATAATATATAACTATATTTTTTTAAAAATACATTACAGCTTATCTCGTTAGCGAGTATATGTATCTGTTATTACAAACGAATCAGTCTCATAAACGCAAACGATGAAAAAATTGAAAAAAAAAAAAAAAAAAACAAGAAAAGCTGATAAAATCTATCTTAAATGTTCTATTTGTTTTGTGTATATGCAACGATAATAAAATCATGTGTGATTGTGTAAATATAATTTTCTATTTAACAAAAAAAAAAAAAAAAAAAAAAAATAATAAAAATGCATTATCATAGAATTTAGATATAAAAAATAATGTTTTTTTTTTTTTTTTTTCTATATAAAATATGTTTACATTTTAGAGTTGCTATTATTATTGTTGATATTATTTATTGTTGTAATTTGTTGACCACTTAATTCACATTGTATTTGTTCTAATGTTTTACCTTTAGTTTCTGGTACAATTAAAAATACAAATACAAAACCAAGTGCACAAATAATTGAAAATATCCAAAATGTAAAATTAGAACCAAATGAATTTTCAAAACCACTATAAAATTTAGTTACTAAAAATGCCATAATCCAATTAAATAAACATGCACTACTACCAGCAATACCTTTTATTTGTGGTGAAAATATTTCACCCATCATCATCCATGGAATTGGACCAAAACCAATTGAAAATAATACAATAAATACACATATTGCAACAAGTGGTACCCAACTTATTGATGATACATCAGAACCATTAATTTTTAAATGAAAATAAAAACCCATTGTAAATGCTGATATACACATAAATGCACTTGATATTAATAATAATATACGTCTACCTAATTTATCAACAATTAATGTACTTATAAATACAGCAACAACTTGCATTATACCAACAATAACTGTTTGTAAATTTGGATCCATATTAGCACCAGCATTTTTAAATATTTTACCAGAATAAAATATAATTGCATTAACACCACTTAATTGTTGTACAGTCATTAAACCAAATGCAATTATTAAACCTCTTATTGCTGCTTTTGTTTTAATTGCTGATAAAAATGATATTGTATTTCTATTAGCTTCAACAATTGCTTCATTTTGTAAATTTAATTCTGGTTCAATATTATATGTTGAACCTCTTAACCATCTATAACTTTTTCTAGCTTCATTTAAATGTCCTTTTTTTAATAAATATACTGGTGTTTCTGGCATTATTAAAAATATACAACAAAATATAAGTGGTACTATTGATGATACTATTGATAATATACGCATACTCATAAATGTACCAAGTGTATATGTTATTAATATACCAATAGTTAACATTAATTGAAAATATGAACCAAGTGTACCACGTATTGAACTTTCAGCAATTTCAGCAGTATACATTGGTGCTGTTACACAAAATGCACCACCACTAATACCAAGTATAAATCTACCAATATAAAACATTTCAACTGAACTTGAAAATATTATAAATAACCAACCAATTGTAAATGGTATTGTTAATAATAACATTGCATTTTTACGTCCAATTTTATCTGATATTATACCAATTGGTACACATATTGCTGCAGCACCTAAATTAAATATTGATCCAATCCATGCAAATTGATCATTACTTATTGGAATACCATATTGTTTATCAAGTTGAATTCCATTTTCACCAGCTGGTGATGTCCAACCAAGTACCATACCAGCAGCAAGTGCACCAAGTGTTGATGCTAAACCAGCAACATATTGTGGTACTTTTCTTGCTTTATTTACACTCTCATCACCACCACCACGTGATACTAAAGTTTGTTGTGATATTCCAATATTTTTTTCAGCCATTGTTGATGATGTTGATGCTTCTACTGATAATAATGGAGTTGTTTCACTCACCTATTAACAAATAATTATTATTAATTAATTATCAAATAAAATAAAACTATTTAGATATAATATTGATGTTTAAATTTCCCACGTATTTTTAATATTGTTTCAAATTAATCCGTAAATAGCGCTAGTGTTTTTCCACTGTTTTTATATATATATATATATAAAAAAAAAAATTATTATTATTATCATCATCATCATCATTGTTATCAATTTGTTATTTAATATGGCTGACAACCTGACAGTATTTATCTTTTTTAGTGTTTTGTTTTTATTTTGCCCCACCTAAATTTATTAATTACGCAGTTTTTTAATTAAAAAAAAATTTCATTCAATTTAATTATAATAAATACTGAACCAATTATTTGATTATAATATTGTGATTTATAAAAAAGAAAAAATTATTTATAATATTATTGTTTGTTTTTTTTTTACGTACAAAATTAAGTGAACTAGTTGATTCCATTTCACTTGTCAAATCCATTTTTAGTCAACAATTAATTGTTTAATATTATTGACACTTAATTAATAATAAATTACAATAAATTTATTTAATTAATTTATTATTTAAAATATTAATTTATATATTTTTTATTGCAGATTATGTTTTAAACAGCTTGAAGATGTTGACAGTTATGTACTGACTAAGGTATTTTTTACTTTTTCTTTTTTAATATTTTTTTTATTTTTAATGACTCAGTGACTCAATAAAATCATTATCAGTTTTTAATTATTATTATTATTTCTTGAATGTATCAGTAAATATTATTTTCTATATGGAATGTAATTATTTTTTTTAAATTTTGATAATTCAATGAACATTGACATTGAATAATAGATAATAAAAAATTTAGTTAATTTTTTTTTGTTGACATTGATAAATGCAAAACGTGATATGTATTTTTTAATATTTTTTTTTTTTGTATGTTATTTTATTTAGAGGTCAATAGAAATAATATTTTTCTAGGCTGATAATTTATTTTTTTTTAAATGTGTTATTATTTTTATCTATAATAATTTATTTTTATTTTAAATGAAAAAATAATAAAATAAAAATAAAAAAGAATATTAATATTTAAAATTAATTAATTATATTTTTAATATTGACAATTTATAAATATAATTATTTATAATTTAACTGTCAACTTTTTAATAAAAAATTAAATAAAAAAAATCAAAATATTACTATTATTTAAATAAATTTACGTACAACTGAGAAGATATTAAATATTTATTTTAATTAATAAATATTATTATCAAAGTTTAATTAAATGGAAATTTTCAATTGACGTTAATTCAAAATAAATAATTACATTATATTATTTTGTGTAAATAAAATAATGATATATAAAATAAATAAATCAAAGAATATATATTATTGACAATTAAAATAATAATAAATAAATATTAACAATTAAATAAATTTTTAGATTAAAAAAAAAAAACAATTTTATAATCAAATAATATTTTTTATTTTCAGGAAGGAATGTTGTTCATTTACAAGAAAAAAAAAAAAATTTATGAATAAAAAAAATATAATTTACATCCGATTGCATAATAGATCAACTTGCGATTTGTGCATAAATGCCGGATGAGGTGTGACATTGCTTTGTTGCACATTAAATGAATTAAAATATAAAAAAAAAAAATTTTATATAAAATAATAATAATAATCAATAAATAAAGTAAATATATTGCAATTGATTGATACAGTTTAAACTTGGTCAACTAATTTATTTACATTTTTAATATTCATCATAAAATTGTATATAAAAAATTTGTAAATAATATTATTATAAATTTTTATTACGCATTTAAATCATCAAAATTAATTGTTTTATATATTATTTAAAAATTTTAATTGAACTTGTTTTGTTATTATAAATTAGATTGATTATTATTATATTTATTTTATATATTTTTTTTTCTGTTAATTTGTTAAAGAGAGAGAAGGTTTGTTATTATTTTTTTTAAAAATATTGATATATTTATTTTTCATATTGAATTATGCGGAAGAAAGGAAAGTTTCCGATTTAAATTACCGATTTTAATCAAGTACCATTATCAGAAATAAAAAAAACATACGCAATTTATTTATTCAGTAGAAAAAAAAAATTTTTTTTAAATATAATAAATTGTAGTAAATGATAAATAATAGAATAATAACTTTCACTTGTATTTAAATAGGTCTATAAATTTTTAAAGAAAATAGAATATTTGTTTATAATTTTATAAAATAAATAAAGCGTTTAATAAATTTGTCAATTTTTTATTAATTTTAAATTTTATTTTTGTCATCAAGTTGTCATTAAAAATAATAATAAAAAAAACCACAATGACTTGGATTAAAAAAATCGCGTGATATAAAAAAATAAAAAATTTGATAAAAATATTTTTTTTATTATTCTTAATAGATTTTTTATTTTTATATATATTTTTTTGATAAATATTCCATTGCTAATGACTAAAAAATATCACCTGATTATCTTATGATTTTATTTTGATATTCATTTGTTATTAGTAGCCAATAAAATTTTGCTAGAAATTAAAATATCACCTGATTTATCAGCTAACTATATTTCTATATTTATCTGTAATTAGCATCGAAAAAAAATTCCATTATTCATCAAAATTATTATGAATTTTACTTTGATATATTTCAAGTTATGAATTTTCATATAATTTTAATTAACAACAGTTTATTTTTCGTTTTAGTTTATGTTTTTTTTTAAAAAATATTTATATAAGCTGAGGTTTGATATTTTAATATCATTAATTTATTAAATATTATCTTATTTATATGAATATTATTATTGCCCTTATGACTTTTAATTATTTATTTTAATATCACACGTGGTTAATATAAAGATAACTTAAAATAATGATGAAATAAAATTTATAATAATATTAAAAAATTAAATAAATTATACAAGATAAATAAATAATATAAATATAAATTTTGAAATAATATTTAAATTATTATTTCAATTTTTATAAAAAAAATTTGATGATTCTTTTTTCAAGTTTTAGAATTTAATTTATCATTGAAATATTGAGAGTCAGATGTATTTGACCATTGAAATATAAAAATGAAATATTAAAATTGATAAAATAAAAAATATTCAATTCAAATAATATTTATTATTTTTTCTTTTATTTAAAATTAATAACTATGTGTATTGAATAAAATTTTCAAGAGTAAAAAATACAGTTTGATACTTCAATAAATTATTTTTTTTTCTCATTTAAAATAAATATTAAATATTTATTTAAAAAATAATAATAATATGTTAAAATTATTATTTTTTTAATAAAAAATTAATGGGTTAAATAAACTTTAGTTAAAAATATTTAAAAAATTACAAATTAATAATTTCTTCAGAGTAAATTTAATTATTAAAAATAATATTAAATAATAAAATTATTTATTTAAAAAAAAATGATAATCGTACCAAAATTATTTTGTCTTTAATTCCAAATTTAAGTTGATCACTTTGATTAATATTTCTTGATTATTTATATTCATTCGTATGTATATTTTATTATATAAATTATTATAATTAATAATTATTATTATTTTGTTTATAAACACTTGTTCATTGGCACTTTGACTCAATGCACTGATCGTTCTTTGGTAAACTCGTCAGCTTTTAAATCGGGGCAAATTCTCCCACTACAAATAAATATATATTAAAATTGTACCAATACACATCATCATCATCATCATCATCATAAAATATATCCATCAACAACAACCAAGCTTTGAAGAGTATCTGATAATGATAACAAGAGAAAAGAAGGAAAAAATTAATTGTTATTAAAAAATGAAACAATAGATTTATTTATATGTGTGCAAAATATTTTTATAATTATTTGAATCAATGATTCGTCAACAAATCCAACCAAGATGCATTTTATCAAGTATTGATAAGAATAATCATACAGACATATATCTATAAACTTGAATTTATATCTTATTTTGTTGCTGTTAAACTCATTCAAGTACCATCTGATTTATATTTTAAATCACAAATTATTAATTTTTTTTTATTTAATTTTTTATCATATTCAATAAAATTTATAAAATAAATATAATTATTTTTTATTTATTTTTTATAAATATTTTGTTTTGAGTTATCAGTCTTTGATAATTAGTCAATTTTTAAAATAAAAAAATTTTTTTATTAATAGATATATAAATAGTAATGGCCTTGTTGAAAAAATATGAAAAAAAATAAAGTTCAAACAATTTTTTAATAATAATTATAGATAATAATATGATAAAATAGAAAAAAAAAAAAAATAAATAAATGAATTGATAATAATAATAAAAAAATATATAATCTAAAAATAAATTATTATTATTTTTGACAGAAAATAAATTAAGGAAGTCTTACCAACTTTGTTGCCTCAGGGGTTGGTTTTTTTCCGTAAAAAAATAAAAATAAATATAAACTAAAAAATTTAGTAAATTTTTATAATAAATAAATAAATTAATTATAAAATTTTAATAAAATTGTTCTTTTAAATAATTATCACAGTTTGGTTCACTTTTAAAAATATTTTATTTATTTTTTTTGATTTTTATTTGTAAATTATTTTATGACACTTGATAGATGATGATGATAAGAATAATTTAATTTGTTTTTTTATCATTTGATTGTCTTTTAGTGTATGGCTAGTTTCGAAACAAGCCCTCAGCTCGATCGATTTCTAACTGAGCTCAAGTGAAACTCGTGTCGTCTAACAAGTGGAATAAAAAAAAAAAAATTAATGAAAAATAAAATATACTTGTATATTTAAAAAAAAAAAAAATATAATAGTGGGAGAAAAAAATTTATTACAAATAGAAAGAAGGAACCATACAGTTGGACCTCTCTCTATTTTTTTTCTTATCAATTTTATTATTTTTTATTTTCAAGACACACCTTTCACTGAAATAGAAAGAAAAAAAATTATATTAATTTATTAATATGTTGTTTACATTTATTAAATTATTTTTTTTCTATTTTTTATCTATTTTTATATAATGGAATTAAAAATTGTTACAGTATATTTAATCAATTATATTTTTAGTAATTAAAAAATATATATTTCAAATTTAATTTTTTTAAATATTATTTTACTGATAAATAATTATTTTATTTATTTATTATTTATAAATGTAATTGTTATTAAAAATATGTAATAATAAATTATCATAATAATTATATAAAAAAAAAAAATTGAAAAAAAAAAAACAAATGATTTTTTAATTATTCAACAAGTTATTATGACTTTTTTTTTTTTTTTTTCTAAATTCCAAGAGTTGTTGAATTAATCATGAATAATATTAAAATTACCAAAAGTATTTTCATCTATTTTTTGTATATAATTATATATTCAAATTATTTTAAAATGTTATTCTTGAATTTTTTATATATAAATTTAAATATTATTTTATTTTTTTTTGGATAAATAGAAAAATGTAAAAATAAAAAAATAAATAAATAATTTTAGTTTTTAATTTACTATGATATATAGAATATAAATATAGTCACTTGATAATATACGTAATAAAAAATAATAATAATTATAAAAAAAGTTAATAACTGAGGAATTTAAGAATGGGGATTCTCCGGATGACATTGGCATTGCAATTCGCATGTTACAGGTTGTGACGTAATTTGACGTTTTGCATTTTAATTTAATTCATAAATTACCATTTAATTAATTTTTTATACTTTTTTATTTTTTTTTATTATAACTAAGTCAATATTACGATGGTACATTGGAACATAACTATCGGTCATTAATCTTTACATAATTTAAAAATAATCAAACAATTTATAATTTATAAATTTTTTTCTTTGTTAAAAATAATAATAAATATTATAATTATTTTTTTTTAAATTTTAATATCATGATAAAATAAATGACAATTAATTTTATAAAATTATATTTAAAAATAATATTTAACCTTGAATAAAACTAAATATATTTTATAAAAAAAATTTTAAATATATTCAAATTAATTTTTAAATATAATCAAACAACTTTTATATTTTAAAAATTAAAAAAAAATTTATTCTCTAGGTCATAAAAAAAATCTTTATAAATTCTATCTAACATGTATAATTTAAAATCTCAAATTTTTTTAAAAATAAATATATTGATAATTTTAAAATTGAAAATATTTTTTTTTAAAAATACCAACAACATTCATCTTGACACAATTATTTACAGTACATAAAATATATTTATTTTTTGATTCAAATACACGTATTGATAAACGAGTAATACAACTGTGATAATAATATTGATAATAATAATAATAATAATAATGATAATAAAAACATATGTGTATTAGTATATTTGTTAAGAATGGAATGTAGATATATGTTGTGGTGATAATTGAACGATCATTCTTGAATAAAAATAATAATAAAACATAAATTTACAATGTGTCAAATGTTATCAGTGAATGAAATGATGTATTATTGATAAATAATTTTATTTCATTTATTTATTTTTTAAATAAATATAAATTGCATTAATAATAACATATATAATTTAATTTTGTAATATTAAAATTTTAATTATCAATTTAATTTGTTTTATTATTATTAATTTTAAAATTATTTGTGACAAAAAATTAAGTCCAAAGTTAATTAATAATTATTATTATTTTTTATTTAAAAAAAAATTATTAAATTATCAATTTATTTATGATAAATTTTAATATATAATTTATTTTATTTATTAAATTTTAATTATGAAAAAAAAAAAAGAAATTAATATTTGTTTGTTGAAATTTTATGATGATATTATTTAAATTTTTTATTAATTTTATATATTTTTTTTTTTCATAGAAAGTTTAGAATATTATAAATTTTATATTGTAAAATTTTTAATATTAAATACTTTGAAAATTACACATGAATTTGCCTTGAGGTAAATGTTAATATTTTCATTGGTTTTTGTATCTGAAAAGTCAATATAAAGTCAATAAATATATATAGTTAATGAACAAGATAAAACTTTATAAATATATTTATTTTAAAAATTTAAATAAAGTAAAATAATTAAATAGTTATTTAATAATTCATAAAATTAATTAAATTTTTTTTTTATTTTTCATTGTTTTATATCTATTAATAATATTAATTTTTATTTTTTATTTTTAATGAGTTTAACTCGGGTAAATTTAAAGAAAATAAATTGAAAATAAAAATGACTGAGTAATTAAATAATCCATTGAAATTGATACTCAATAATTGCACTCGTAGATTGAAAAAAAAAAAAAAATATTATTTTAAACGTTTCATTTAACTCTAGATGACAGTAAATTTTATTGCTTTAATTATATTCTCTGTGAAATAAAAATAAAAAAGTTTAAATAATTGAAAAATAAAATACTCGTGAAAATGGAAAATTTTTTTTATTAAAATGCGTATTTATTTTTGTTGTTTTTTATTTTATTTCAATTGAGTGGAAAAATTGAAAATCAAGTATCTCGTTTTTTTTTTTTTTGAATGAAAATTAGATAAACATAGCAAAGAATTAAAATATAAAAAATTGATAAATATGGAATGTAAAAACAAAAAAAAAATACGTAAAATATTTACGATTATGTTCAAGTGTTTTGATAAGAGACTCAATGAAAGCTAGCTTCTTTAAAATGTTATATACAAAAAAAAAATAAGAAAATACAAAACTTTAATTATTATAAAAAAAAAATCATTCATTTATATAATTAATTAATTAAAAAATAAAAAACTTCAACATTCCTTAAAACGTGTTAACAATAAAACAAATAAAAAAAAAAGAAAAAAATAAATAATTTAAATAAATTGTTTATTCATTTTTTATTTATTTTATTATCTAGTTTTAATCATTTAAACAATTTATTATTTTTATTATTTAAACTAATGGTTAATTATGATATTTTAAAAATTATTTAAATGAAAATTTAATGTCAAATATACGCATTTAATTATTTAAAATAAATAAAATTCGTACGTCAATGTCAATATATAAAAAAAAATAATAACAAATTATGAGATAATTTTTTTGTTTATTTATTTTTTAATTAAAAATTTGTTAATATGTATATAGTCTGTATATTTCTTGGTAAAATTGCGTGTAACACGCAGTTTGTAAGTTTAAATAAAAAAATAAAAAAAATAAATCAAATAAACATGCAGGATCATGGTGATACCTTCTTGGAAATCAAAATAAAATTACCGTAATTATATTAGCTTGTGCAGACATAAATGCATCTTGTTATTTTAAAAATTTTTTTAATTTTATTATTTCAAGTTTTTGATATACTTGATTTATTTTATTTTATGGTTTTGATATTTTTTAAAATTTACATCCTCTAATTTTTAACAAAATTTTAGTATTATAATTTTTTTTTCAGTTGTAATTATATATTGTTACAGATAATTTAAAAAATTGAGTAATTTTTTTTTGATAATTTTAAGTGAAATGAAAAAATATATTATTTATTTTTTAAAAGAAAATTATCATTTGAATTTTTTTACGAATTTTATTATCTTTTTTATGTTGAATAATTAATGCAAATTTTAATTCTAATTATGATTCATTGATTGAGGAATTTATTATGTATACCATTCAATGTCAATCGATACTGAAGGTTATTTATTATTTTTTTATTTTAATTTAATATTATAGATTAACATTTTACTTGATAAAAATTGTTTAAAAATTTTTCTTTTATCATAATTTTTTAGTTGAAAAAATATATATTTAAAACAAAAAAAAACCCAGGATTATTACAGAGAAATTAGAGTAAAATAATTTTACAAAAATAAAGATTTTAATTGATAATAATAATATTAATTTATAATTACATAATAAAATTGTGATAACGTCAATGACGATTTATATAAAAATAAATAAAAATTATTTATCTCTTATTTTCTTTGAAATAAATCAAACTGTTACTAAATAATAAATCAATATTTAAAAAATAAAATAAATAACATTTCATAGAAATTATAAATTTAAAATGTTTAATAATTAAAAATAAAAAATTATTTTAATCTCAAGTCATCTGGTTCATGAGACTTTGATATCATTTATGTATAGTTTATAAAATATTTTCATAATTTTAAATTAAATTTAAAATTAATAAAATAAAATAGTTGATAAATAATTTTCATTTTTTTTTTTTTTTATATTTTCAAGGTAATTATTGATTTTAATATTCAATTAAAAAAACAATTTTTTTTTCTTTATTTTATTTTTAAATTTTCAACTTGGATGAACCATTTCGTTGAGCTTCTTGCATTTTATTTCATGAGATTATAGCCAAGGTAATTGTTATCGTTATTTCAATTCTAAAATGACGACAAAGAATAAAAAGAAGATGATGATAACCTTGCCAAAATAGCTTGGTATAATATATAAAATAAAAAATAAAATAAAAAATTATATTCGACTAACAAAAAATAATAGAAAAATTAAAAAAATTAAACTCATTTATTTAAAAATTTTCCAACAATCACAATTTAATTGTCAATAATAATTTTTAATTATAATTTTTTATAAATTCTTTCCTTATTTTTTTAAATTACAAATTATACTCTACAATTTTACAATATTTTATTTGTTTATTTTTTTTAGCAATAAACTGAGGTTAAACATAAAATCGACCTTGCATTTATTCTATTTAGAAAATCATTTGCATTTGAGTTACGTGATTTTTATTTAAAAATTGACCACAAGCATGCAATATATATATATTTAAAAAAAAAAAATTAAATGAAGGCTTGTCATTGTCAATAGTATGTTGTCACATGAGTGACACTTGTACATTTTATCAAGGTCTTTTTGCAAACTGGCTATCGATTTTATCAAAAAAAAAAAAAAATATTATTAAATAAAATTATAATTATTTATTTGAGAAGCAAGCAAGAGGAAATTTTTATTTTATATTTACTTTAAAAATTAATTTTAATGAAAATTATTTAATACATTTTTCAAAAAAATAAATAAATTTTTTTTAATGATTTTTTAATAATATTTATTTTGATTAAAAATTATAACACATGTACGTCATTTGAATTTTGTATGTAAATATAATAAATTTATTTAAAAAAACAAAAATTAATGGATTAAAGTTCAGATGAATATTATTCGTCGAGACAAATGGGATTGTCACAAATTTTTATTCTCATTAATCTTATCATTTTGTCGACGTCATGGATTTTATTCTTAATCAAGTGTCAATAAATCAAATAGTAAAACAACTTAATCAGCTAAATATATATTGAACATAAATAAATTTAATTTATATAAATTAAAAAAAATATTATTAGCTTCTTAATTTATTTAATAATTAAATCATAAATTATTTACAAAAATATTTATATATATTTTATTAATTTCAACAGATGTTACACGTGTGTCAAAGTTTGATGACACTAAAAAAAAAAAAAATGTCATTATATTCCCTTGTTTTGTAATTTAATAAAGGGTGTGTCTTAATGATTAATCTTTTCATGCTAAAATTTTCTATCAGAGGGAAACAATGTGATGATCCTTCATGAAGAAACGAGTGGAGAAAATTTTTGACCTCGTTGATGATAATGATCCTTAAAAAAATAAAATAAATTTAAAATAAAAAAATATCAAAAGCAATTTTAATTTTGCATAACGATAGACAACAAAAAAATGAATGTAAAATTTTTAATCTAAAATGAGTATTTGAGCCAAGAAAGAAATTACATTTTTTTTTTTTTTTATTTCTATTATCATTTTTTTGCTTCATTTATTTAAAAATTTTTTTTTTTTTGCTTTATTTTGAAAAGTAGACATCATGTGACACTTGATTCGTGTTTTAATATTTTTTATTTATTTTTTTTTCCCTTAAAAAATGTACACGCGAATTTTTTCTTTTTTTTTGTAAAAAACTAGAAAGAAAAAACGTGGGAGGAATAAAATTTTTTATATAAAAAAAACGTGTTACGAATTTTACTTGTATTTTTTAAAAAAATTTACCAAAATTTACCTGGTATTTTTTATTTTTATATTTTTTATAAATATATTATTTTAATTTTTATTCTTTTTTATTTAAATTTTTTTTCTCACCTTTGAACTAAAGTGATATGTATTTATTTGACATTAAGTATAATATATTGTCAGAAAAAAATAGAAAAAAAAAGCTTCAACTTGATCATTTAATTTTTTTTTTACGATATTGATTGCTTCTTTTTTTTATTGAATAAATTTTTTATTTAATAAAGTAATGTATCATGAAGTACAGCTATTTTTTAAAGATAATATTTATTTTTTTAATTTGATAATTTGATGGTTTTTTTTTTTTGATAATATTATTGGATATTTAATTATGTGGAAGACAGGAAACCATTGGAGCCATAACAAGCCTTGTTAAAATATATAACTAAAATATATTCTGAATCGACGAAAATATAATGAGAATAGTCTGATTCTATTTTTAAATTCAAATCCCAGTCAAGATGAGAGCTAGATGTGTGTTGACGTGGTTAAAATACAACAACGTTTTAACATAAAATAATAAATTAAAAATATATTTAAAAATCAATTGTTAATTTACATTTTTTTAAATAAAAATTTAAAGATAAATAATTCATTTGAAATAATAATTTATATTTTATTTATATACAAAATGATTCAAATAAATTGTGAAAAATTATGTAAGTTATTTTGCTGTTTTTTAAATTCTATTTACTGAAAAAAAAAAAAACAAAAATAAATTCAACAGTAATTTGATTTATAATTTGTATATTATTTTAAAACAATTATTAATTTATAAATTATATTTTTTTTTTATAGTTGATGATCGAGGTGGAAAACTTCTACGTTTAAATCGTCAATCATTTATTGATAAATTAACAATTCTTATTGAATCAATGCCAGCAATGAGTATTGAAGAACGAGTCAAATTTATTCTCAATAATTTATCAAAAGAAGAAAGTACAAATACACTTGTAAATTTACCACCAGCAATTTCAAAATCTGCTAAATTATCATTAGAACATCGTGAAGCTGGTAATAAATATTTTAATTCAAATGATCAACGTCATCTTGATAAATCATTTGAAGAATATACAAAAAGTATGGCATTTGCACCAATTAAAAGTCAAGAATATTCACTTGCAATTGCAAATCGTAGTGCAGTTTTATTTAAATGCAATTGGTTTGAAGATTGTCTTATTGATATTGATAATGCATTAAAAAATAATTATCCAGATAATTTAAAAGCTAAATTATATCTTAGAAAATTATGTTGTCTTCAAGCATTAAAATCTAATGATGATATTGAAATTAAACAAACTTTTATAAATATTAAAAAATGGATTAAAAAAATGGATGAAAAAATACAAAAAGATATTAATAATAAATTAAAAAATCAACAAATTTTAATGACAATAAAATTAAATAAATGTCATAAATTAATTGATGATATTGTACCAAAATTAAATGGTGAAAATTTATTAGTACCAGGTCTTTCTGATGCACTTGATTTAAATTATTCAGAAAAATTTGGTAGACATATTATTGCAAATAGAGATATTAAACCAGATGAAATTTTAGGAGTTCAAAAACCTTATGTTAATGTTGTTGATTTACGAATTAAGTACAGAGTTTGTTGGCATTGTACCAAACAAACATGGACAAGTATACCTTGTGATAATTGTAGTGATGTAATTTTTTGTTCATCATATTGTTTGGATCAAGCAAAATTACAATATCATGATATTGAATGTAAAATTTTGAATCAAATATGTACATTTACTGCAAGTGAATTAACACCTGTTGTCTTACGTTTGGCTATCAAAGCATTTAAAGAAGCTGAAAATTCATTGGATAAATTAAAAAATAATATCAGTGAAATTGATTGCTCAAAAAGTAATAATATTTATATATTATAAATTTAATTATTTATATTTTAATATTAATTTATTATTTTTGTTTATTTACAGATTCATTGAAAAAAGGATTTACAAATGATAAACTTGATCCAGATAAATTTATCAGTGCATATGGTTTGAGTCTTTATGATTCAAATTGTTTTGATACATTTAGAAAAGTACATGAAATTTATAATTCTATTGTATCATCATATTTTTTTTGTAAAGATATTATAGGTTTTGAAGGATCATTGACTGTTTTAAAAAATGATTTACGTTTTGTATTTTTTGTTGAATTAATGGAAAAATGTGCTTCATTTACAATGCTCAATAGTTTTGGTATTCAATTGTCAATTAATTCAAAATTATCTTGTGATGAATCAATTAAAATATCAGGGGCATTAATTCCTGCTTTTAGTTTTTTTAATAATTCTTGTGTACAAATGATGTCAACAACTTTTCATAATGATTATTATGTTTGTAAATCTTTACGTCCTATTAAAAAAGGTGAACAAGTTTTTTTAACATATAGATATTCATTTTATCAAGAATCAAAAAAAGATAGACAAAAACGTTTAATGAGACTTTATAATTTTATTTGTAATTGTGAAGCTTGTACAAATGATTGGATTATTAAATCTGATGATTTATCATCACTTCCACCATCAAAATTTTGTGATGCAAAAATTATAATTGAAAAACTTGAAAATATTAAAAATAATATTAAAAAAATTGATGAAATAACATCAACAAATTGGAATAAAAAAAATAAACAATTTTTAATACGTAAAAATATTCAAGATAAATTAGAAAAATATGTTGATGAATTTTATTATAATTTTATAGAATATCCAGATGCAATTTCATACATCACAAAATATATGGAACAATTACATAAAATTTCAGAGAAACCATTTTTTTCAATTGACCAATAATTTATATTTATAAATTTTTTATATATTTACATTTAAAATCAATTTAATTAATAATAAATTAATTGTTTATAAATTTTAATAAAATTTAAAAATTGTTTATCAATCATATTTATTTATTTCATTTTAAGTTATCTAGATTTTTTTATTAAAAATATAAATGACAAACAAACAATAGTGCTTATCAGGGCAAATAAGTTCCACGTTAATTGGATATAGATAATTATTTAATTAGTCTTGTAATATTAATAAAAAAAAAAGATATAAATTATCAGTAAAAATTAGAAAAAAAAATATTTATTTATAAATTGTTTTTATAAATTTATTGTAATTTTTTAATAATTGATTAATTTTTTAAATTATAAAATATATAAAAATTAAAATATTAATATAAATAAATTTAATTAATAAATATATATTTTTTATAATTTAATTAACGAGTAAATATATTAAATAATTAAAAAGAAAAAAAAAAAAAAAAATTTTTTTAAATATTTATTTTTAAATAAAATAAAATTTAAAAAACTTTTTCCAGGAATAAATTCCTTTTATATTACATAATCGAATTGACCCAGTTAAATTCTTGGAAAAAAAAAATAAATAAAAATATTAATATCACTTTTTAATTCCGAGAAATTTAAATGCCCATTGTCCCCTCCGAATTTATACGACCTTCCTCTTCTCGGAAATTTAAATGCCCATTTTCCCCCTCGAATTTTGTTACACTTATTTTTTTTCTTGGAAATTTAAATGCCCATTTTTATTTCAATTTATTTATTTTTTTTTTTTTTGTTTTTTTTTTTGTTTTTTGTTTTTTAATAAATAATAATTATAATTAAATTTTTTTGATAATTTATTTATTTATTTTTTATTTATTTTGTTTTTTAGATGATTAAGATAATTGAAAATTATTTGAATATTTTTTGAGCAATTATTTAATTATTAATAATAATTTGTATAAAATCTTGAAGTTTTTTTTTTTATTTATATTATAATCATTGATATCAATCAAATGATTATCTAGTCAACTCTTTTGTCCTGTTAATTATTGAAAAACAATTACTACAATTATTTTTCTGTATTTTTTATTATTTTTTTTTTTTATTGAAAATGATAAATACTTGAACAATAAACAAATAATAGATTAAAAAATATCAGGAAATCTTAAAGATAGTATTTAGTACAGTTTAATTACATCTTGACATGTTTATTAACAATATTAATAATTTATAACTTGTTAATGATGTTTCAATTAAAAATAAAAAGAAATAAAAATTATATAAATTATAATAATAATAATATAAAATATTTTTTAATAAATATAATATTATATTGACAGTTAAAATTTAATTTACTTGATATTATTTGTCCTCCAATTTTCTTGATAAATTGACCTAAATATTTAGCAATTTAAAATAAAATTAATAATAATTATTTGACATATTGATTTTATATTTTTACCATTGTTGATTTTCAAAAAAAAAAATAAAAGAAACAATAATGTTTAAAATCATTTATCAATATTATCAAGTTTAATAATTTTCAAATTTATATTTAGTTAGATTTTTCATTAAATAAAAACAAAAATATTCGTGAATCATTTGAATGAAAAAAAAATTATATGTTAAATGAGTAATTTAAAAATGATTTTAAAAATTGAAAATTAATTTGATAATTTAGTGTTTAAATTGTTAATTTCTACTGATTAAAAAATTACAATAAAATAATGTATTTAAAAATAAAAAAAAAAAAAGCCATGATTAAATTATTATTATTATTTTAATATAATTTAAAATTATAAAATTGTAAATTAGTTTTTAAATAAATAATTGATAAATATTATTTTATAAATAAATATTAATTAATAAAAATTTAATTATAAAATAATTAAACAATTAAAATTTAAAAGATACAAAAAATAACATAGTTATTATAAATTATCATTTGAAAAAATAAATTTTATATTAATTTTGATATTTAAATAATACAAAATTGCTTGTTTACCTTTTATTATTTGAGGTAAAATATTTTTAAAACATAAAATTAATTTTATTATATTTATATTTTCACAGATATTTAAAATATCATTTATGTATTTATTTTACAAAATATGATAAAAATAAATTTTATTTCTCAGTTGAGCATCAAACTGAACAGATCGTGAATAAAATAATTTTTATAGTCATTTAATTATAAAATAAACACATAATTTTTGTCGTATATATATTAAATTAAAAAATTAAATTTATAAAAATTTAAAAAAAAAAAAAACTTTTCATCATGAGTATGGGTAAGTTTATTTATTGAAAAAAAAAAAAAAATAAATTAATTAAATAAATAAATATAATTAAATAATTAATAATATAAATTTAACATTAATTTACAGAAAAATATAAAATAAAAGAAGAAAAATTATTGAGTTGGAAAAAAGAGGTAGACATTAAAACAATTGAAACAATAAAATATGTAACACAAGAATTAAGACTTGATTTAAATAATGACAGACAAAATATTATTGAACATTGTATTCATGATCTTATTAATAATGATAAATTATGTTATATTCCATCACCAGATAATATAAGAATTAAAAATAATCGTATCAGTATACTTTATTTAAATGAAGGACAATTATTTTATGATAAAAAAATGTATGATAAAGCATGGAGAAGTTTTACAAAAAGTATTGTTTATGCAATTCCAGATACTGAAACATTAGCTATGGCATATTCAAATCGTAGTGCTACATTATTTGAAATAAATATGCATTATGATGCACTTAAAGATATTGAAAATTTTTATCGTATTAATAAAGGTTCAGATGAATTAAAATTTTCAAATGAATATCGTGAATGTAAATGTCATCATTTTATATCAAATTTTGAATTAATGAAATCAAAACAAGTTGATAAAAAAAATTTAAAACCAAATACTTTTGAATTAAATCAAACAATACCAAAAATTAAATTGTTTAAAAAAAATTTACAAGTTCCAAGTTTATCTGATTCAACAGAATTAAATTATTCAAAAGAATATGGTTCATATATAACAGCTAAAAAAGATATTAAAGTTGGTGAAGTTATTGGTGCTGAGTATCCATTTGTTAGTAATGTTAAACAAGAATTTAAATATGATATTTGTCATTATTGTCAAAAACAAACATGGTCAAGTATACCATGTGATAATTGTGTATTTGCAGTATATTGTTCTGTTAAATGTAAAGATAATGCATATATTAATTATCATAAAATTGAATGTCAATTGATACCACAATTATTACCATATGGAATAAAAGATAAAAATTTATTGGCATTAAGAATAATGATTATTGGAATAGTTGAAGAATTAACTGTAAATAAATTTTCATTAAAAAATAAAACAACAATATTTAATGAAAAAACAAAAGGTTTTTTTAATGATATACTTAGACCAGATATACAAACAAGTTTTGTTAGAATGGAATCATCAATATCACATGTAACAATTGATAATAATTGTGTATCAATTGCTGATTGTATTTTAATGTCATATTATTTAATTAAAAATTCAAATTGTTTACCAATTGATCATGATGGTTTTATTGGTGATTTATATAAACGAATTGAATTTATGTCTGCTGTTACATTTCTTGATAAAGCAATTAGAATATTGATGAATAATTGTCATGAAATTATGATGCCATCAGCTGAAGCTGATAATTGTCAACATCATATTGGTAGTGCTGTTATTGTACCATTTAGTTTATTTAATCATTCATGTCAACCAATGGTTATTGTAAGTCGTTATAATGATAATCAATTTGTCATGAGAGCATCATGTCCAATAAAAAAAGGTCAACAAATATTTACAAATTATGGACCATTGTGGTACAATTGGGATATTGAAAGAAGACAAGAATATTTAAATTATTTTAATTTTAATTGTAAATGTGATGCATGTATTTATAATTGGATTATTCCAGTTAATAAAAGTAAAAAAAGTCAAAAAATTATTAAAAAACTTGATTATATTAAAACAAAAATTGATAATTATACTAATGCAGATAAATCATATCATTATTTGACTGAAAATAATTCTATTATTACAACTAAAGATATTGATAATTATTCAATAATATTTCATAATTATTATGAAAAAATCAAAATTAATTCATCTGAAGCTGTTGAAGCAGCATTTTTATTTGCTGATATTATTAAATTTTCACAAGTACCATTTGTTTCACTTATTTATCAAACTGATTGATGATTTAAATATTTTTATATAATTTTTTTATTTTAATTTATAATTAACTTGATACATTGATTGTAAAATTTGTTGATTAAAAAAAGACAATTTTTAAATTGAATAATTTTTAGGTAATTTTTAGACTTGTGTGTTTAATTTTTTTAATGACACATGATTGATTAAAATATAAATGATAATTGTAAAAATAATTAGTAATAATAATTTGTCAAATAATTTTTTTGACTTTGTGTGTAATTTTTTTTTTTTTGTATTATTTTTAATTTACTATTTGTAAAGTATTTGTATAATTACTTATTTGTATCTTTGTAATAATATATTATCATTGATAATATTTTAAATAATAAATTTTAAATTTGAATTTATAAAATAAACATTTTGTCATAAATTGACAATAAAAATAATTTAATTGATTTATGTTATTTATTTTGATTGAATTTAAGTTTTTATTTTATCTTTATTCGTTTAATTTATTTAAAAAAATTTAATTTAATTGAGTAATTGTTTAAACATTTCAATTTAGTTTATTGAGTAGTCATTTTTTACTTTCGTTTATTTTAAAATAATTTAAAAATAATAATAATGATTTGATAAAAATAAAAAAATTAGTAATTAAACAAACCAATAAAATAAAAATAAAATTAATAATACAAATTTTTATTATTATCATTATTTTTTTTGATTATATTATATTTTAAATTTTAAATTGGTAAATAAATTTATAAATATTATTTTACCAATGAGTAAGTAATAGTAAATGAATTTATATTTACAAATAAATATCACTGAGTTATTTATTATTTTTATTTTTCATGATGGGTAAAATTTAATATTAAGTATTTTATTTTTATTTTTAAAATTTATCATTTAAAATAATATTCAAAGACATTTTGTTGATGCTTATGACAAAATGAAAAATTTATTCATACGTTGACGAACATTTATTGAAGTAAGAAGTTAATTCAATTGAAGAAAAAAATTCTCATCGTATATAAAAATAATTTAATAAATTTTCAAGCCAAGTGAATATTTTTATTAATTAAATAATTATAAACTCAATAAATAAAAATTAATTCACTTAAATATAAAAAATAAAAAAATAAAATTTATTTAATAATTTGTGACACGTTGGCATTTAAATAAAACAATTTTACAAAATGGGTAAGTTAAAAATAAAAAATAAAATAAATTAAAATTAATTATAAATTTATTTAATATAAATAAATAATTTAAATTATTATTTTCTATTTTTTTTCAAGAACAAAAAGAATTACAGCTTGTAATACCATCATTGGTAGATTTAAAAAAAAATTTAGACAAAGAAATAATTGGTATTTTATCAACAGAATATAAATCACGAACAATAAATATATTTGATGACGAAGAACGTATAAATTTGATATTTACTGAATTATTTAAAAATAAAAAAAAAAATAAATCAATATTAACAATAAATGTTCCAAATCCAAGATGTAAAAATAACACAATTGCATTATTCTACATGAAACAAGCAACCACAGTATTTAATTGTGATAAATTTGATGAATCATATGATTTATTTACAAAAGCAATTGCAAATGCTGTACCAGGTTCATCATTACTTGGTGAAATATATTATAAAAGAAGTGAAATATTTTATAATTTTGATATGTTAAATGATTGTCTTGCTGATACAAAATGTGCATTAGAAAATTCATTACCAGAAGAATATTTATTTGCTGCTCATCATCAAATGGCATTTTGTCATCAATTTTTATCAATGCATTATTTAAGTATTGCTAAATCATTGATTAATCATGCTGAATTAAATGTACAAAAAATATTAAATAAACATTATGATGCTAATAATGAATTAAATGACATTTGTACAAAAGTATATAGATGGAATTTACGACAATTACCACCATTGGTTGATGCTGTTGATGATGATTTGCCAGAATTTACAGATGCACTTGAATTTAAATTTACAAAAAAAATAGGTAAACATTTTGTTGCTAAAAGAGATATTGAACCTGGTGAAATACTTTGTGTTCAAGATGCTTATACATTAACAATTAACAGAGGATTAAAATATAATATATGTTCATTTTGTAATATACAAACATGGTCAAATATACCATGTGAAGATTGTATTCATGTTATTTATTGTTCAATTGATTGTCGTGATGCTGCATATCATAAATATCATCATATTGAATGTAAAGTAATACCACAATTATTATCATATGGAATAAAAGATAAATTTTTAATGGCATTGAGATTAACAATACTTTCAATGGAAGAAGTTAATAATGATATTAAATCATTAGATTTTAAAATTAAAAATATTAATAAATATCAACCATCTTGTGTATTTAAAAAATTTATAATTGAATCATTAAAAACTAAAAATTATGAAAGTATTTATAATGCAGCATCAAAATATTCACCACATTTAATTAATGATGAAACACAATCAGTTGCATCATGTATTATTATTGCATGTTTTTATGGTAAAAAAATTGGTTTATTTGAATTTAATGAATATATTGATATTAAAAAACTTTTTGATAATCATATATTTTTATATTTAGTTAGATTTATTGAAATAAATACAAGAATTGCAAATTTTAATGGTTTAAGTATATCAATGCCATGTCCATTTGGTAAATCAATTAAAGTATTTACTGGAATTTCAGCATATTCAAATTATTTTCCACATTCATGTAGAAAAATGATTGCTCATAGTTTTCATTCAAATAAAATATGTATACGTTCTATTTGTAATATTAAAAAAGGTGAAATTGTTTATGATAATTATGGTATATCATTTGATAAATATGATAAAATAACACGTCAAAAATTATTAAAAAAATTAAATTACATATGTAAATGTAAAATTTGTGTTGATGATGTTAAAATAATATCTGGTGATGATGTTATTGATAAAGAATCATTACCTAAAAAAAATTTAAAGTCATTGTTTATGACAAATAGTGTTTTTATTGAAGAAAAACTTGATCAAGAATTTGTTGCTTTTGCAGAATATATTTCATATGATAATATGTCAAATACACCTCCATTAATAAAAGATCAAATTAATGTTATAAAAAAACTGGAAAAATATTTAAATTATAATGTCAAAGAAGTTAATGATGCTATTGATAATCTTGTTGAAACTATTGCTCTTAATCAAATTCCATATTTATCATTTAAAGATATTAAATCAATGATTAAAAAAATTGATAAAAATGAAATTGAAAAAAAATTATAATTTTTATATTTTATAATTTAACTTTTTTTTTTTATGAATTAATTTAAATTAATATTTTAATTTTTAACTAACAAATAATTGTATCAATTATTGACAATTGATAAGAGTTATAAATTGATTTTATAGCTTGTAAATTTTCTTTTAAAAAAAAATATAAAGAAAAATTAATAATGACTTGATAATACAAGAAACACAAAAAAACATTATCAATTTAATTAATTTTTTTTTTCATTTGTGATAATGTTTTATTTTTAATTTTTAATTTGTTAGTTTTTAAAATTATTTGTGTATTATTAATTATTTAAAAATGGTATGTTTAATTATTATTTTCAAAAAAAAAAAATAAAAACAAAAATTATAATACATTGTTTGTAAATTAATATTGAAAAATTAAACAATCATTTTTATTGTAAAAGTATGATTAACAATAACAATACAAAATTTTGTATTTAAAAATTTAAACTTAGATATAATTAATTGTCGATTTAGTTCTTCATTTAGAACAACTATTATTATAATAATAATTAAATTGTATTTGTTTTATTACATACAAAAAAAATTGATTAAAAATTGTAAAATAAATTGAAAAAAAACAAAATGAGAATTTATTTCTCAAAATAATGATAAATAAAATGTGAAATTTTTTAATGACAATAATTATTATTCCTGTTTGTTTTTATTTTTACAAGTACCATTTGTTTCACTTATTTATCAAACTGATTGATTTAAATATTTTTATATAATTTTTTTATTTTAATTTATAATTAACTTGATACATTGATTGTAAAATTTGTTGATTAAAAAAAGAATAATTTTTAGGTAATTTTTAAACTTTAAATAATATTAATTATTTTAAATAATAATAATTGTTTGTTTATTTTTTTTATACTAACAATAAGTAATATATATTATAATATTTTTTTTTCAATCGCAATCATTTTTTCAGATAAATTTTGTGGAATAATTGAGACTTTATCGTTTTCTCATTCAATTGAAATAACAATAAGTTTTTCAAGACCTTGACATCGAAAGAAATGATTATTTTTCTATTTACCTTTTTATATATTATTTTTTTGTTTATTAAAAAAGGATAAACATTGTCATCAATCAACAAACAACAGAATAAAAAAATTAAAAAAAAAAAAAATGAAATAAAATAATAACAATAATATATATGAGGAAATCAAAGAGATTTATCTTATCAAATTATCTGATATTTAGTTTGAGTGTTTGATAAGATTTTTACAACATATCCAAGTAAATTAAATCTTGAAAATAATTATAAAATTGTTTAAATTTAATTTAATAACAATAAAAAAATATAAAAATGTTATAAAAAATTTAATTTAATAAATAAGTTATTATTATTATTTTTTAAATATTATATTTACATCAAGATTTACTTTGACTTTTTTAAAAATATATAAATACTATCTGGATTTTTATATGAAAAACGTTTTTAAAAACCATTAAATATTTCTAAAAGATCTTGACGATAAAAATAAGCTTTGATTTAGAGTTTCTTCATATCAAAGTAGTACTTTTAAGTTAAAATACTTGAACTTTACTGAGAGAAATATTCACAGGCAAAATGAAAAACTTTTAATAAATCAAATAACTTGATGTAAGTATATATTTTATTTAAAAAAAAAAAAAAATTAAATTTATATTTTAATTTAATAATTTAAAGAAAAAAAAATAATAAATAATTAAATATCAAATTAAATAAGTGTTTAATTATTTAAATTATAAAAATAATTATAGTTTTGTTGAAAAAAAAAATTATTTAAAAATTTTTTTTTTAATTTTTAAATGTTAAATCGATAGAAAAGATAATATCTTTATGTCAAATGGATATGATAACTTAGTTGACTTGTAAATATAAAAATAAAATTTTTTAGTAAAAAGTTTGTTACCACATTATGAATGCACATGGATTTGTGTGGTCATAACTGAGATCCATAAAGAACGATTTAGTATTTAACATAAAAGTTTATATTTTACTTTAAAACCGAGTCTAGTGTTGAATAAAATAAAAATAATATTCAAAAGGTCACAAATACATATAATAAAATACCTATATATATATATGTATAAATTTTTTTTTATTTTTTAACAAAATTTACCTCAATTTTAAACAACTTATGTGATATTTAATTTCCCAAAGGACATGATTATATTTTTTATTAAAATTTTATAAACACACATTGAAATAAAAATGACAATTTAATAAAAAAAAATGAAATTTTTACGTTTATTTAAATGTCTTTGTTGTAAAATTCAAGTATAAAATATACATTACAAGGATTGAATTCTTGGTAAAAAAAATTATTTATTTAAACCAATTTATTCAATAAAATTTGTAAATTATTATAAAATTCAATGGATAGAAAAAATTCAATAATAAAATCAATCAATTATCTATTATTGATTTGTTATAATTGAATTTTTAGTTGTTAAATGACAACCGAAGACAATAACAAATAAGACCCAAAAGTCATTGCCAATATCTACATGACCTCATGATATGATTAGTTTATATGTAACGATTAATCTGTATTTTCCTATAAGATAAAATTGTAAACAAATGATTCCAATTTAAGGTTAACGTTTACTGATTAATGTGCTTTTTAAATTCTCAAATTTGTTTATTTAAATCAAAGTATTTTGAAAAAATGAAAATAAATAAATAAATTTTAAGTTTAAGTTTTTTTGTATATCAAAATTTAATATTCAATTAAAATTTTGTAATATATTTAACAAATAATAAAGACAATGTGTTTTTTTTTTTTTTTAATTTTTGAACCCATGATAATTGTGTCAACTTGAAAACCAATTACATTTTATAATTTATTCAACAATCTGTATAATAAAAAAAATAAAAAATTCATTCGTTTCATCAGACAATTATTTTTATGTAATATAAAAATCCACATCTTGAAAATAAATATTATTAAATATTAAATTTTTTAATTATATACTTAAAAAATACAATTCAAGTTAAAAATAAATAACCATTTTTCAACAAAATAATATTTATCATATGTTTCTTGTAATTAATAAAAATAATTCAATCAAATATAAAACACAAATTATAAAAAATATATAAAATAAAAAAAATTGACGAGATAAAAAAACAATTTCACCTACTAAAAAAATAAAAATGAAAAAAAGCTCATTCGTGCAAAAAATGTCAGAAATATATGTGAACAAAATATAAAACACATTTTTGTCTTTGTTATGTATATTACAATATGCTTGAGAATTTTAAATTGTCATGTGTGTATATATAGTGAGTGCAGAAAAGGGTCATGTCTTTCAAGGGGTTAGTAGTAGATGATGAGGAATAAAATGAGTAAAAAAAAAAATAAGGGATGAAGAGAGATTTGATGAGTTGAAGAAAGAAAAATGCTATTGTCTACAATAGATGACCCCAAATGCGGCACAGATGAAAGAACCACAAAAAAAGAGAATATATATTAAACGAATAAAAAAAAAAAAAAAATTATAATATAGACGAAATGAATGAGACATTGTAAGGGCAAAATAGAAAAACCCCTTGTACAGAAGATAATGTAATTAAACGAGCTCACTGTCCAATCCCTTAATTTTTTTATATTTTTTTTTCTCTTTGTTTTTTAAAAACCTTAAAATATATTTTCATGTATCTTTATCTATTACTGAGACAAAAAAAAAATAAATAAAAAAAATTTTTTTTTCAGTGAATAGTATTATGCAACCCCTAAAGTTACAACTCTATCTATTTTCACTTTTGCATTGTACAAATTTTCTTCTGGTTTGTTGTTGATTATCAGCTGAACCCTTTTTTTTTTTTTTTTTTTTTTTTTATATGCATTTACCACACACATGCCTACTTTTATATATACTAATTGAATTTTTTTTTGTTATTATTATTTTGACAAACAACCTCATTTTACATCCCTTTTAAATCCAATGGATTAATTTTGTTTTTGATAAAATATTTTACATACTTGGTTGATTGTCAATGTTGATGTTATTTAAAACATTTTTTTTCTTCTTTTTTTATCTTTTAATTCTCAGATAATCTTTTATGTTTTTTATTTTTAATTACAATATTTTATAATAATTTATTTATATAATTTTGATTATATTTAAAAAAATTAATTTAATTGAATAAAATTATTTTATTTATTTATTTATTTTTGAGGTAAAAATTTGTATATTGATTATTAAATTTTGTGCATGTCAAATGATCAAAAAATAAAACTAAAAATTTATTTAAAAAATTTGATAAAATAACCACTGTATTGTATTTGACAATGTAAATTTTATTTTATTTATTTTTGTCTTCAGCTTGTGAAAAAAAAAAAAATAAAATAAAATATGAAAATAGTGTAAAGTTTAGTTATTTGACCGGTAAATATGTCATTTTAATATTAAAAAAAAACATTTTTTTTTTCATGTCAATTCAAGCCAACAGAATATAAATAAATTTCAACTGTTCAATTGTAATTTTTGATTTTGAATTGACAGGTTTTTTTTTGTGATATTCAAATACCAGTAAATATTTTTCATCAAATATATATTTATAATTATAGTTTTTGAAAATTTAAATATAAAGAGACAAGTAATACAAAAATATTATTTATATATTTTATATATACTGAATTTTACCCCAAACCACTAATGACATGCACCCTAAAATTAAACCCCCGCATCATTCGTCCTTAATTTTACTCGTTGTGAACAATTTTCATGCAATGGGTCGACAATATAATATACACACAACCAAAGGGAGAACTAAAGGAAATGGCTAAATCTACCCAAGTGTAAAACATTTTCACTTTGAGCGACGTGTGTTTTACTCATTCCATTTTAATTTTTTTTACTCAAAATTTAGTACCATGCAATTTCAAAATTACACTGAGATAAAACATCAACTTTTTTTTTTTTTTTTTAAATTCATTTAATTTTTATTATTACTTTAAACTACTCAATAATAATTACATCAACACATTAAATATCAATTTAATTATCACAAAAAAAAAAATAAGAAATAAAAAATATTAAAATTAAAAAATTTATTTTATCAAACATGACAATAATTTACAATATAAAAATATAAAATAAAAAAAATAATCCCCTCGTTAAAAATTATTATAAAAAATATCATTTTAATAATCGATTTTTTGGTGTTTACCATTAAACAATATCTGCATGCATAAATATATATCAAGTTTCAAAATAATGGAGTGAGTTTTAGGTATGCATGAAAGAGAAATTATATAAAAGGGAGAATAATTTTCAAGTGGAAGCTCATGACCAGTATATTATTTCGTCCTGTAGTCCACCCTTTTTGATTTTTCGTATACCAAAAAAATATTTATATATTATTATTATTTTATATACACGCACTTGACTTTGTTGGTTATATATTTTGCATTTTAATTGCTATACGCAACAAACGATTCAAAAAGTAATTGATGCCGTAGGGAGTTGATTCTCTGCTGACTATTCGAGCTTTTTTTTTATATTATTTTATTTTATTTTATATATATATATATATACAAACAACGTAATGTGAAACCCTTGATTTCATCCCTTTTTGACTCTTTTATTTTTTATTTTTTTACTCACTTTTAACTTGCATATATATATATATATTTATTTATTTATTTATGTACTAAATAAACCTCTTAAATTTCGTACATAGATGAAAAACCCTCAGGGATATTGGACGCTTTCATATCGCTTTTGTCTGCAAAGTAAATTAATTGTCTGTATGTGTATTTATCAGTCCAACTTTTACTCTAATTTGTTTTTATTTTTTTATTTTTATTTTCAATGAAAATAAAATGTTTTTTCAGTTATATACATAAATATTTTCACTCCGTTAACCTTTGACAGGACATCGAAGAATTTTTTTTTTTCAGTTGGTGAATTGTATTTTATATTATTTTTAACGTGAATACAAAAAAAATGATAAAAAGGGTTGAAAAATATGAGTATGAGAATGATGACATTCAACTTTACATATAGATATTTTTTTTTTATTTTTTTATACAATTTTTTTATTGTTATATATTATGTGAATAACATCACCACAAAAATGTACTTTTATTATACATCTATATATAAAAAGAAAAAAGTAAAAAATCTACCACTTTTCTCCACCCTATTTTTTCACTATAAAAACTAAATGTTATGAGTGTCTATAAAATTGTCCAACATTTACTAAATTCACTGGGTAAAAAAAAAAAACTCATGTAAAACCAAAAAAAAAAAAAAAAAACAAAATTTTTTATCGTAAAAAAAAAATAAATTGGTAATCGATTTGTTTTTTATGTAAAATTATTTGATAGAATGAAATTTTTACGATAATATTTTTGATAAATTTTATTAATCATTATATATAAAATTTCAAGAGTGGAAAAATTATATTTATAATTAAAAAAAATTTGTTTACATATTATAAATTGATGGCTATCATTGCAAAAAAATGATAAGAGTTAATTGAGTCTCAATCATCAGTGTCAAATTAATCAAACAAACAAATCATTTGATAATAAAAATATCAAAAACTGTCAATAATATTTATTATCTTTTAATAAATAAACTGGAAAATGTATATAATTTTAATTGAGATTATAATCAATCTTGTTGGTTTATTAAATTTAAAATAATAATATTATATCAAGTCATCAGTGTCATAAACTTTTTATCAAAAGAAAGTGAGAATAGATATATTTTATTTTTTGCAATAAAAACTAGAAAATGATTCATTGCTAAAAAAGTATTGGAAAAATAAAAAAAAAATTTTTTAAAAATTGATTGATGTTAAAGACTGAATGAACATAATTATAATGCATGTGTAAAAGTGAATAAAAATAAAATAAAAAAAAGTATCTTTCAAACTATTGGAAAAAGTTTTCTCGCTCATCGATAATTGAATTCATTCTGTAAGGCCAAATATAGCAATAGTAATGTGACATTGATCAAGTTTTTCAATTACGTGCGGTGAACATGCTGCCTGAATCAGCATGATTATCAAACTAAAACAAGATAAAAATGAAAATGTAAAAAATTTTCTTTTTTAAGTATTTTTTTAACCGAAAAGAAAGCTTCTTTTTATTTTAATTTATTTTCTTCTAGTATATTTAATTCAATTATTAAAATTATTTAGTTCATTTTGAATAAAAAAAAATTAATAAATTTTATATTATAAATATTTTAAAGTCAATAATATTTATTCGCGAATGAGCTTTTTTTCATTTTTATTTTTTTAGTAGGTGAAATTGTTTTTTTATCTCGTCAATTCTTTATATTTTATATATTTTTTATAATTTGTGTTTTATATTTGATTGAATTATTTTTATTAATTACAAGAAACATATGATAAATATTATTTTGTTGAAAAATGGTTATTTATTTTTAACTTGAATTGTATTTTTTAAGTATAATTAAAAAATTTAATATTTAATAATATTTATTTTCAAGATGTGGATTTTTATATTACATAAAAATAATTGTCTGATGAAACGAATGAATTTTTTATTTTTTTTATTATACAGATTGTTGAATAAATTATAAAATGTAATTGGTTTTCAAGTTGACACAATTATCATGGGTTCAAAAATTAAAAAAAAAAAAAAACACATTGTCTTTATTATTTGTTGAATATATTACAAAATTTTAATTGAATATTAAATTTTGATGTACAAAAAAATTTTATTTGAAATTGTTATTATTGATTTGTTACTAATTTTATTTGTGTATAATTTTAATGATTTAAGAGCATCATCATCAGACAAATCAACTGATAAATATTCTAAATTTTTCAAGAATTTTTTAAATATACAAATAGAATATTCAAGATAATGTTATTTAAAAATGATTAAAATAATATTTCAAAAAGTTTCCTTGAAATATTAAAAAAATATAAAAAAAAAAAAAATTTCAAGTTCATTATAATCAAATTCAATACACTGTGTTAAATCAACTGTTGATTTATTATAATTTTAAAGATAAGCTACTCATTAAATGTTCGTTTTTGTATTCAACACGTCAGTGTTAATTATATAAAAAAAATAAATATATTTTAGCATAAAAAAATTATCATTGACAGACAGTTCTTAACAATTCACTGCTACATCATTAGTTTCAACCAATAAATTTATAACGTGTTAAATATCAGTTTAATATTTTTATATATAAAAGTAAAAATATCAAAAATAATATTTAGTCAAAGTGAAAACATTCAATGACAAATAAATCATCATAAAAAATGTTTTTAAAAATATTTTTAAAAATATTTTTAAAAATATTTTATTTGTCAATTTGTGCTGTGAGTAATTTAAATTATTCAAATTAATTATTAAATTTTATTAATTTAAATTTTTTTAACTTTTTTAGGAACCAGTTAGTTGTACACAAATTGAAAAAGAAAACAAAACAATAATTGATGAATTTAAATTAAAATTACAAAAAGAATTACATGAAAATTTTGTTGAATTGGAATTATTGTTTAACACATCAAAAAATAATTTACGTAAAAGTCACAGTGAATATTTAATTACCACAAAAATATTTTGGAAATCTTACAAAACTGAATATTTAGATAATTTTTTATTATATACATAAAAATTTTTCAGATGTTAATGGTTTAAATGCACATGTGTTATGTTCAGTTGCAACAACTTATGAAAGTAAAATGGCATTTAAATTATTTAAACAAAATATAAGTGAATGTTTGACAAAAGAAATAAATATTTTTAATGAAAATTTCACCAAAGGTCGTACGGTATGATTAAAAAAATTTTATAAAAAAAAAAAAAAAAAGAATATAAACAATCAATAATCAGAAAAATTTATTTAAATTATCATTTTTATTTTTCAGTTAATAAATTACATATTAAAATTTTTAAAATCATTTAATAATGATTTGTCAAATGTTTCTAATCAAAATGTATTATTAAATTTTAAAAATGACACAACAATGATTATTGAAAATTGGAATTCACAGAATTTAATTTCACAAATTAATCTTCAAAATTGTGCTGATAATTCGAATCTAAATTTTTATCAAACTTTAATGGATAAAAAAATTAGTATGGATGCTTGTTTTGTTACTCCAAATTTTGATTTATTTTCACAAAATATTGGTTAAATAAATAAATGTATTATTTGTTAATAAATAATTAAAATTAAAAAAAAAAAACATAAAAGAAATGTCATAAATTAAATATTAAATAAATGATTTTTCAAATGTAACATTTGAATATATAAATTTTACTTTATGAGAGCTTTTTTTAAAGCTCATTTTTACGACTATTTTATGTTTGATTCTTTTGCTATATTTTTATTATATAAATTTTTTTTTTTTTTGCAGTTTTATCGACAGAAATCCGTACTCAATTTGTTTGACAGCGTTATGAAAGTTTTGATTCATTCAAAATGGATGAATCACAATTGACGTGTTGATTTTATAAAAAAAAAATAAAAAAATAAAATAAATTTTTTGATATAAAATTGATTGATTTTATTATTGAATTTTTTCTATCCATTGAATTTTAAAATAATTTACAAATTTTATTAAATAAATTGGTTTAATTTTTAATGATTTTTTTTTTTTTTTGGGCATAAATAAATAATTTTTTTTACCAAGAATTCAACCCTTGTAATGTATATTTTATACTTGAATTTTACAACAAAGACATATACACAAATACCCCATGTACAAACAGAAAACATTTATTTATATTTTGCATTGGTTTATAAAGTTTGAAATTTGTGTATTCAAGCAATGTTTACTTGAGTTGAAAACGACCAGTATAAACTATAATTTACCACGAACAATGACTTATTCATTGTAATATATAAATTTTATATTTAAAAAAAAAATTAAACATTGTAAATTTTAATAAATTAAATTAATTTTTAAATAAATTAAATTGTATTTTTATTTTTAATTTATTAATTTTATTAATTAAATATATTTTATCGAAAGAAATAAATTAAAAAAAAAAAATATAATCAATTACAAAGAAGAAAAAGGGTGCAGCTTAATTTGTTTGATGGTTTTATTTTTTTTTTTAATCATTTTAAATGTTCGATTTGAATGAATTGGCCACATGTCAATTTTTATTTTACTTTTTAATTATTTTCAATTTTTTTTTTTTCGTTAAATAAAAAACATTTTTACAAGAAATTTTGGTTTTATTTTAACACTGACTTGATTGATTACATCTGAGAGTAATCATCAATGTCATTGCAACTTTTTTGTGAGATTAACATTTCTAATTAATTACATTCATTTTTTTTTTGTAAATATATTACTTTTGCAATTTAAATCAGCTTCTATATGTTTTGTAAATAATATATTTCATTTTTAAAAATCTAAATGTTTTACAAATAAAAAAAAAAACAACAAATTAAATAAAATTTCTTTCGTGACTTTTTTTCTTTTTTTCTTTTTTCGTAATTATTATTGTTAATATATATTATTTTTTTTTTAAAGCTCAAATAACCAAGTCATTTATTTTGTTAAAAAAAAAAAAATATATATATATGATATCGTGACTTTAATTTGATGGTGCGTGCGATATCAAACCTCGTGATGGTTTTTTTTGTTTACGTGACTATTTTTGAAGTATTTATCAGTTAAAACAAGAAGACTTAAATAATAATAATAATAATGAAAATATATTTGATGATAATTACCATAAGTGTTCGTCATCATAATTAAAAGGGGGTAGGAAAAAAAAAAAAATAGTAATTATTTATTTAAAAAACGATTTATTTTGTTGTACAAAATAAAGTTAAATTTTTTATCGTTATAATAATATATTTTTTATTATTTTTATGCTAAAATTAAAATTGACATGTAATTAGTGTAACTAAAATTTTTTAATGTCATAATTTAATATCTATTTTTATTTTATAAAATAATAATATTTTAATGACCATTTACTACAAAAAAAAAAAACATTTTTATTTTTTTAAATCCACCAACTGTCGATAAACACAATTACAACTTTTATTTTCATTCAAAAGATGTCATAACTATGCCAATTTAAACCCTTAAAAAACAACCCTTAGCATAAAAAAAAAAAATATTAAAAAAAGAATATTTTATAAATTTTATATTAAATAATTTTTAAAATTACTAAAAATATACTTTTTAATGTTTTCAAATAAATTTTCATCCCCTTTAAATATCACTGAGATATTTTATATTTTAATAATTTAAAAAAATATATTTTTATTTATAAAATTATAAAATTGTTCATTTTCATTTTTTCAATATAATATTTTTTTAAATAATATTATTATTTTATTTTGCTCAATTCATTGTCAAACGTTGAAGAGCCTCAATTACCACACCCACTGTAATAACAGTCACGTGTGTATATCGTTTCTCGGTTATTTTGTATGGCATGGGGTGGTTTTAGGGTTATATACACCCCAAAAATATAACCAGCATTTCTTTCATTTCTTTATCATCACATTGAAAGGCTCCATGTATACATATTTTTTTCTATACATATATATACACAATTGGTCTATGTATAAATAAAAAAAAAAATAATAAAATTTGTTCATTGTTACAAAAAAATAGATTTTTTTTTGACAAAAAAATTGTGATCTGGTTGAGCTCACATTGACAAATGAAATAGCAAACTATGGTCGATTTCATTTTCTTTTTTTTCATTTTTACTTGGTTATATATTTTTTTTATTTTACTCAAAGCAAATGTAATTTCCTGCATGTATACACTCATTTTTAATTAATCAATAATGATTTGGGTGTATATTGAGCCAAAAAGTACTGATGATGATGATGATGATGATGATAATGTATTGCAAATAAAAAAAAAAAAAATATTAAAGTGAGAAAATATCAAATGTATAGAGAAATGAAATATAAATTGTAAAAAATGTTGATCAAAGTGAAAACTAAATGGAATGTGTAAAAGACCTGACTGGATTTGTTGGGCGCTTTTTGATATATCTTGTTGAATATATATGCAAATACATTGAAGATTATAAAGGTATATATTTTGTACATGTGGATTTGATGGTTTTGATTGAGACGATCAATGGACGATATCAAATGGTTTTCCTTTAAAGCATCAACTAAATTTTAAACTATAAATTATTCAACAAAATATGCTTACAAAAATATATCTATGAAAAGAAACTGTTGATATAGATGCTTTGGAGTTTGATAGAAAATAGAAAATAGAAAAATAAAAAAATTAAAGAGAGATGTGATAAAGTAGGCAAAATAAATGCTGTCGTATTTTTTTTTTTTAACATTTTTTTTATTTTATTTTTTGACTATCTAAAAATATGTGAAATGGCTTTCGTTTTTTTATGAATGAAAAGCTAGTGGACGAGTTTTTCAAACGAAAAAGGTTTTTTTTTTTATTTTCTTTGTTCATTTACGGATTGGTATTTACGAAGATCGGCTGGTTCTATTTAGAAAGATGGATTAAATTCACTTTTTTATAAAAGGATATTGAGGTAGATTTTAGATACGTATGTGAGTAAAAAAAAAAAAAAGAATGAAAGAAAGAAATTGAAATAAAAATTTAGTAATATAAATCAGTCAAATTGATTTTGCAATTATTTAAAAAAAAAATTTAATTATCGAGTATATAATTTAAGGATTAAATTTATATTTTTTTTTTAAATATAATTTTGTGTTTGTAATGATTTTTTAACTCACTCAGTTGAAGCTGATAATCCAAATTTATAAGAATGTTGATTAAGCACTTGTAAATCAGCTAGTCAAACAAATTCAAAAATCAGCAAAAAATAAAAATACTAGGAAAATTTTGAATATTTAAAAATAAAATAAAAATTATTACATGAAATATTTTTTTAAATATTTAGAATTTAGATTTATATTAGAATATTTTTGATCAAATTAAATGAAATTTTTATTTTTATAAAATGATTTGAACATTTTTTTGAATTCAATAATTTTCAGATATGCAAATGTTAAATAATTTTTATTTAATAATTCTTTTCAATAAATTTTATATCAAAAGATAAAAATAATAATAACTAAATGTTCAACAAAAGTTACAATTTTATCCAACAAAAAGTTAATATAATTTTTTTATCATTTTATCAACTTCAAGTTGATGAAAATTATTAAGATGTCATAAACTTTCTATTATCCATATTTAAAAAGTTATAAATTTAATTTTTTTTCAGACAAAAAGTGAATTGAAAATAAAACAAATGAATTATCAAATTGACTTGTATAATTTTTTTTTAAAATTAAAAATATCTATCAGAAAATAAAATTTATAATTCAAAATAGAATTTAATTTACAAAAAAAAAATAAAAAACAAAAAATATTATTCAGTAATTTGTAATATAAAAAAAAAACAATTTAATTTTTGTTTATTAAAAATAGTTTATACCAAGCTAATAATATTAATAAATTTATTTGAAAAAAATAAAAAAAATCATAACTAGAAAAAAAAAATGATCATAGTTAAACTTTGCACTCTTGAAATTCGATGATGCGAAAAGTGAATTCTAGCAAAGTCAGCATCGATTAAGTATGTCGGTTCATTCAAGCATAAACCATCAGTTTCTGTATACTTCTATTTCTCTATGCATACATGATAAATATATACATACACATTGTAAAATAGGATATTACATTTACAATATATAGAAAATTCAATGTTGCAAATTTGCGTGAAAGTGCAACGTATTGTTAATTAAAATAACCGCAACATCAATTGAAGAAAAAAATATATAAAAAATAATAAACAACCCTTATTTTAATGATCAACTTAATATTATAACTTTAAACCTTTGACTTGACCATTTCACCACAAATAAAAAATGAAAATTAAAATGTAAAAAATATATATAATAAAATGACTGATATTGAAAAAAAAAAAAACAATAAAAGAGAGCAAACATTAATTTTATTTCTTCTCTATGGACCAGACGTCTGGCAAAAATCTCGGATCTTTATTATTTGAAAAAAAAAAAAACTTTTTGCGAGCGTCTTGATTTTGGTTTGCCTCGGGGTTTGGTGAGAAAACTATGAGGGTATAAAGGCTTTTTTTTTTTTTTTTTTTTACCTTTGCTTCAGAAGTTGATAGATCCCTATTGGGGAAAAACTCTTTAGACAAAATAATAAAAAAAAAAAAATGATTTTTGGGACGAAAGTTTTTAGACTAGAAATGAATCAAAAAAAAATATGTAAAAAGTAAAAATAATAAAAATAAAAAAACTTGAAAAAACTATAAATTAAAGTATCGAATTTGAAGAAGAATTTAACTGCGATTAAATGATTACCAAAGCCATTTGGCAAGGCTCTTTATCAAAAAGTTTGATACTTTTATTTTTTATTTATTTAATATATTTTTAAATAATTATTTGATAATTATTTTATTTTTTAAATTGGATTGCTATTTTTTATTTTTATTAAAAACTGAATAAATATAAAAATAGTATAAAAAAAAAAATTTTAAATTTAAAATAGTAAATAATTTATTGACGTTTTTATAAGAATGATCGTATCAATCAATCTTTCCGACACATTTGTCTATTTGACGACTGGAAAATAAAAATTTTTTTAATCCATATATATAATAAAATTTGAATGGTGTCAATGACCATGGTTTATTGATTCATCAATAAATAAATACAATACAAAATTAATCCATGTAATAATACATCAAAAATAGATATCATAATTAAAATGACAAATTAATTTTTGAAATGTAAAATTATTTAACTGGGATTTTTAATTTGTCAAACTTTTTGTAAATTCAATTGTTAATTATTTTTTTTTTGTGTAAATATTATCAGACAATTTTAATAAATTTATAATCCATGTTAATTAATAAAGTTTGAACAGTGTCATTGACCATCAATACAAAATTTTCATTTACATAAATTTTACTTCAAATAAATTAATAATACAAACAACAATTGTCATAATTAAATCGACAATCGAAATACATTTATCAAGCGTTAATTTACGTACTATATATTTTTGGGTTTTCATAATTATAAATTGTCTAATTTTCCTAAATATCCTGGTTAAATAAAACAGACACCATGTTTGTTTTGTAAACTCATCATTAACTAAAATTTATATTAAAAATTAATCAAAAATATTGAGATATTTAATTTTAAATTTAACTAATTTATAAATAAATAAAATTTTAAATTATATTTTATCGATTTAAATTCAATTTAGTTGTTTTTAAAATTCCAATAAATATATATATATCAAGTTTGCAAAGTGAAGAGGTCAAGGTAATGTATCTTTTTATAACAATAAATAATTTTTATCTAAACTTCAATCTCAACCACTTATTTTGAGCTTTTTTCTATGAAAAAATTGAAAAAAAAAAAAATAGATTCAACGAGTGGTTTTACATCTATAAATTTAACAAGTTAAAAATAAAATTTAAATGTCTTTATTAAAAATTATGTGTTACTCAAGTTCAATTATATACTTTAACCCTTTTTCCAATTTTCTTTTTTTTATTTTTTTCATCATTTATCCTTATTTTACAAAAAAGTATCAAATTTATCATCAAAATTCTCAGACTAAAAATTATCAAACCACTTATTATGTTTTTTTTTTTTTTTGTAAAATATATAATGAAGATAAAACAAAAGTGTCTGAAGTGGTTAAAAAAAAAAGAAAATTATTTAACAAAAAAAAAATATAAAAAAAATATAATAAAAATGAATATAAAAATAATATTGAGATAAGAATAAGAGAAAAGAATAAGATAAAAAAAAATATTCATTTTTTTTTTTTGTGATAAAGAATATGAAAAAAAAAAAAAATAAAAAATATTTCATTCATGATGCTCAGACTGGTCTTTTGTTTGTTCACGGAAATGTAGATGCTTGACGGAAGTTGAAAAGCTGATGATGACGATGTGTCTACCATAAAATAATGTAAAGGATTTTGTATATATATACAAAACTTGGCTCTAATATATCCTGGGGACATAAAATTTTTATATATGTGTATGGTACTTGTGTTCATATATAAAAAAAAAAAAAAAAATGTCGAAAAATAAGGGAGATTTAAAAGTTAATGTACATTTGTTAAGGATCAAGGAAAAATTTCATACACATACACATGAAAAGCCATAATTTTCTTTATTTTATTTTTTCTGGTATTTTACCCTCTAATTTTTTTTTGTCCCCCTGGATAGATAACAAATTATTATTTGACACTTTCTTAATTTAATGGCATTTAATCATGACCAATTTATTTTGTACAATTTGTATTGAAATTAAAAAAAAAAAATGTAAAATTGTTAACAATAAAATAAAATTTATAGCTAAATACTAATTTTATTTGTAGGTATATCGTAATACTTTTGTGAATTAATATAATTTAAACAATTAATGTTAATACAAGTGAAACTGATACCGTCTGTTGAATTTTGTATATAGACTTTTCCAATTATATTTGGTCAAATAAAATTGCCTCGACCCAATTATCATCGTTAATCCTACTACCAATTGTTATTTTGTCTGTGTGGATAGAATTTATTTTTTTTTTCATTTGCAGTTGATGGTGAAAATTGCCATGGTGAAAATTTAAAGTTGATGTTTCGATGAAGTATTACACTTGTTAACTTTTTTGATGGTCTTGATGATTAAGGTCATTTAAATTTTCATGTTTAGTATTTTTCAAATTTCATCAGTTTGATACATCAAAAAAATAAATATATATATATTTTATATATTTATAAATGTTTTTGTAAATTGGAATTTTCTTTTGACAATTAAATTTTTAAACAAAAAATATTAAAATTAAATTGGAATTGTGGTTTTTTTTTTTATTAAAAATTTTTTAAATTATTTTTTAGTTTGATGTAATAATAAAATTTAATCAGGTCAATATCGAAATAAAAAAAAATGTTTTATATTTATTTAATATTTATAAATGGATTTTTTTTAATTGAAAATTTCTCATGTCAATTAAATTTTGAGTTTATTTTTTTAAATATTAAATTAAATAAAAGTTTAAAATTTATATTTAACTTGAAATTTGATTATTTTGATTATTTTTTTTCTAATAAAATTTGATAATTTCTAAAAAACCCCACTGGATATTTCAAAATTGAAAAATTCTTTTGATGACTTTAATGTCAATAAAAAAAAACACTTTTGCCAGACAATTTAATCCTCAATTTTTTTGAATCATCAAAATCCATAATCTAAACATAACCCAACCTTTTTTTTTCACCATTCATTTTCTTTTTAATACAATATCAATTTATAATTTAATAAACAAAACAAATACATAAATTAAATCAGTCAATATAAAAAAAAAATACTAAAAAATCTATAAAATATATTTGTGTGATACAAATATATCAAAATTGCTAAATAAATTTCAAAGAAATATAAAAATTCAATATTATACATTTTCAATATTATATCAATATTTTATACAATAAAAAAAAAAAAAATATGTCTTTTTAAAATAAAGTATATTGATTATTTCATAGACCATTTGACAAAACGAATCGCGAAGAAAAGTTCAATGTATGTCCAACGATCTGTATGAAGCTTTTTTTGGTTGGCAAAAAGTATATGCTTGTCATATGAGTCATAGCCACATCGATGGCATTCATCTTTTATTATTATTTTATTATATTTTTTTCTCTTGTTCTTTTTGAGAATCTCATGAAAGCATCTACCCTCGAAATTATTTGAGGGATTTTCCAGCCAAGTAAAATCACCCTACAAACGTCTTATTTATTTTTTTTCAGATAGTACAAACTTGATGGAGCCAAATTTTTTTTTGTATATATTTCTATCGCCCTTTTCAAATCATAGAAATGTTTATGACGTTAAACTAGAACGTACTTATCACAGGGAATAAAATAAATATAAAAAATAGACAAGCTTTTTGTATGTGTGTGTGTGTTGATTTGTCTATAAAATAAAATTACATTTCAGTTGACAAATTATATATATATATATAAAATAAAAAATGCGTCATGAAAATATGTAATTTTAGCACAGTGGCGCCTGATTGTTATGATCAATATTACAGTGGTTTTTTAGGGGGTTAAAAAGGGGGATGAAAAATTGAGAATTTGATATATAAATGAATTGAATGTTGGGTTTATATTGATGCTTAAAATTCTAGTAAATAATATATATAGAATGGTATTCGTTTATGAGATGTAAAATTTGAGCTTTTAAGATAAAATGAAAAATTCCAATGGTTTTCATTTGACTTGGTAAATGACCTATAAAAATAGGCCATGAGATTTTTTATATATTTTTATATATGTAAAATATTTAGCATATATTTTTTTGCTTTATTTAATTTATATTTTTAATTAAATATTTAGAAAATATACAAAAAATTTATTTGATCATTTGTATTTGAAAATTATTAATTGTTTTTGTATATTTTATGATGTGGTCAATATATTTAGTAAAATTTATTTCTATTATATTGGTGAATATGTACATTTAAATATTTGTATGTGTATATAATAGTTGAGTGCATTATCGAGTTGTATGTTTTGCATGAATTTTGCATAATTTTGAGTTGCATCACGTGCCAATTTTTTACGTGCAGCTCGACATTTTATGTGTGTAAATATTTATACATGTATTTAATATTAACCTGAGTTAGTTTACAGTTTTATAGTGCATTTAAATGTCCAGAAAATATAAATTGCATTAATATTTTTCTGGTTTATTAAATAATAAATGCAATTTTTTTGAGTGACTTATTTTGGATTGAGATGAAATAAATAAATTGATAAATTACGATAAATATCAATTATGAAAAATTTATAAATTTATTTTAAATTAGTTCTTTTTTGTATATAAAAAAGACACTTGAACGAAATAAATGAATTATCTTTGCTAATGAAATGGACAATTTCATCGTCATCTTCAAGATTTTATATAAATATCAAATTGATTTAATTAAAATCAACAATTAAATCCAAGATTTGACAGTTGAAAATATTTCAAAATTTCAAAATATTTACACAATTTAAAAAAAAAAAATAAATGCAATTTTATTAAAACTAAAATTATATATGTATTTTTATAAAAAAAAAAAACTTTTGAAAATTTAATTTTCAAATATCACTCATTTCAAATATACCGATATATTTTTTATTTTATTTTCTAAAGTATTATTAATAACGTAGATGAAAATATACTGTAAAAAAAAAAATAAATAATATAAAATATTGAAACTCTTGAGTGAGTAAATACATGAGATATTAAAGTCACCATCAGAAAAAACTTGCTGGGCTAGTTTACTTGTAAAGGTACTTGAAATATATAGAAATAGCCATTTCAATGAGAGTAAAAATAAAAAAAACAAAAATATAAAAAATATATAAAGAAAGTTAGCTGAATATCTACTCTAAAATTCTGTTTGACAAAATTTTTTTATTTAATTTAACTTGGTATACTAAAAAATGTTGACTGTATACAAAAAAATACAGAGAAAATAATTTTATTTGTGATACTAAAGATATTGTCTATCGAAAATTCAAAGAACAAAATGCACTTATTAAAGTTTTTTTTTAAAATAGACAAAACAATGACTAAAAAAAAAAATGGTATTTATTTATTTATTTTTTTGATTTTTATATCCATTAAAAAATCAAAAGTTAAAAATAAAAAAATGTAAATAAATTATATTTGTTTTTTTATTTTTCAAATAGTCAAATATACATTTCCTATTTTTATAATATTATTTGATTTGACTTTAACCCTTTTTTTTATTTTATTTTTATTTAAAGTTTATCTTTGCAGAAATTCTCTCTCTTGTTCTCTAACATTACAATAATATAACTGAATAATTTGATTTTACCAGCTTATATATTGTGTAGAGTTTGCGTGAGATTTTAACAAGTGAAACAACAATACCACTAAAAAATAACAAAAAATAATAACTGATATATATAATGCACTGTTTTTAATGTATAAAATATTTATATAAATTTTGTGTTTTTTTTTTTTTGTAAAATATAAACATTTTTTAATAAAATGAAAATATTATTACAAATAATAAAATATATAGTTTATTAAATTTATAATATATATTTTCAATTGTTATTGAATCTTTGGAAATTTTTTTTAAGAAGAAAATAAATAAACAATAAATATTGTTTAAAAAAAAAAAAATAAAATGAAAAAAATAGATAAAAGCACATTGATGTTGTTTGATCGGCTTTATTAAACTTTTACGCGACAAAGATATCTGGATATCATAAAACCAGTCAAAAAGAATGAATAGGGGTGTTAAAAATAAGGGATGGAATATTGCTAAAAAAGTCAATATGGATGCATGAGACAATATTACAACCAAACAGACTCACTGTGATGCATGAGAATGAGAATATTATATAAAATTCTACACAAATATAAAAAAAAAAAAAATAAAAAGTATAAAAATAAATAAATAAATAAATAAATAAATAAAATTCGTATAAAAAAAGGTCAAAAAATGATCCGATAAAAACTCACTTTATCAAAAAACTTCAAAAGCTATAAAAATTTGTTACAATATTACATAAATTTTATGTTTTTTATATATAAATTTAATATTTTTTTATAAATTTATACAATTATAAATAAATATATTGAAAACAATTAAATTTTTATATTAAAAATAAATTTTTATTTTTTTTTTAAATAAAACTGTTAAATTTATTTGTTGTTTTTTACAATTAATTTTATTGATAAATTTAATTCACCAATTTAAACAAATATAAAATTTATATAAAAAAATAAAATAATAATTTTTAAATATATAAAAATAAATAAAAATAAATTATCAATTAAAATAAAATTTAATAAATAACAGTGTTTAATATTTTATTATAAATTAAACAATAAATACAGTGATTAAAAATTTAAAAAAAAAAAAAAAGCTCAAAGCTCAAAATATAACAGTTAAATTAAGTTGGCAAGTAATCGTTTTATACAAATATATTTTGTGTTGGTATTTAATTTAACTTATGTAAAAATATACATACATGTAAACAGTAAATGTTTTAAAGTACTAAACTAAAAGGGAAAGTGTCAGCTAGACCGAAGAAAGTGTTATGCAATGATTGTTATGCAAAAGGGTTGAAAAGGTCCTGTGGAATCCGGATATAGAGTGAAACGGTTTACCAACCAAAAGGGGTGAAAATATAAATATGGGGTGAGATGAGGTGAGATTTATTTACTTAAATATACGAGACCTTTACAGATTACTAACCTATAAATTTAACTGTAAATATTTTAAAGAAAAAAAAATAACAAAAAACAAAAAAATTTATTAAAATAACTTACTTTAATTATATTTTTTGATTTTAATATTCCTTTGACATATTTGTCATTTTTTGTTTTTTATTTTTTTTAATTATGTTTATATCAAAGATGAGTTTTACTAATTAACGTTGATATTTTTTAATTGACATTTATTTTAATTTTAATTTAAATTTTTCATGTGAAAATAATAATTATTTTATCTTAGTAAAATATATTTCATTTAAATAATAATAATTTTATTAAATAAATATAAAAAATAATATATTTTTACTTGTTTAAATTTTTACATCTATGAAATTTTAATCAGAAATCTTGTCTCGTAGTTGACAAGATATAAAATAAAAATATATATAAAAAGTTTCTTTGACAGTGTGTCTGAGTATAAATATATATATTTTATAAAGTAATTTGCATTATGAAATTGCAATGTCTATTTTACGTGAATTGTATTTTGATATAAACCACAATATTCATAAATTCAATAAAAAAAATATTTAATAACATTTCAAATAATCAATTTTTTATTTTTTATAATAATAAATTTTATTTAAATAACTTGAAAGATAATTAAAATTAATAAATTTAAAATTATATTTAAAAAAAATATTTGTGTCAGTGATACAAGTCAATATTACGTCAGACATTTTTTACAAAAGTCATAAAATAAATAATATTTAAAAAATTTATCAGTGATACAAGACAATATTTAGTCAGACAAAAATTTTTTATACCATAAATCAAGTTCCATTTAAATTATTGAAATGACATTTACTAAAATATTTTCATATGAATTTCAAATATTAACTGTACAAATACCAGTAATTGTATATTATTTTGAAAAAAATTTTAAATATTTATTTATGTATTTCAATTGGTATTTATACTTGACCATAAATTATTTTTTTCATTATAAATATATTATTCATTTTATTTGAAATTTTTAAGTTTGTTTTTTTCTTTTTTTTGTATCAATTTGTTCAAAGTATCTAAAATATTTTAGAAAATAAAATGAAAATACTTTTTTACAAATGAAAAAAGTAAAAACTGGTGGATTGCGTTACAAAAATGTCTGGTTATTTTGATAATACTTTTTATATATAAATAAATTTTCCACTGGGGAAATCGTTGGTCTGTGGCATACGGATAACGTGACCATCGAGCCCAAGAGCATAATCGAATTCGTACGAGAAAAGCACTCCACCATGAGTGTCCATCAGAGCTTTCAGAAAAAAAAAAAAAAAAACATATAGATAAGAAAAAGATAGTAGAAAATAAAAATAGTTTAAGTAAAAGAGAAAAAAGATACTCAACTGAAAGCCAGATCATTTATTTTTTTTATTTTTTTTATAATTTTTTTTGTAACAATAAAATCAAATGGTTTTTATTTTAATCTGCATTAAAAGTTGTGTATTTATATTAATCTACTTATATATATATTTTTGTGATATCTATTTTTATCACTGCGATTGGTAAAAATATTTAATTTTCAACAGAATATAACTACTTGAAGAAAAAATAACACAAAAAATTCTATTATCCTGGATTATATTGATAAATTATTTGACACATTATTACTATTATTTTTTTTTATTTAATCGTTTGATTCTAACCATATTACAAGGCATTCAACCGCATAGAAAATCGTTAAAATAAATTTCTATATATTGAATATTGGTTAAGGAAAATTGCATTCGAGTTAAGAATGTTGCAATTTATATATAAAAGTTAAATTCAATTCAATTCAAACTAACAGTTTAAAATGAAAATAATAAAAAAAAAATTTTGAAATATACAGTTAAATTGTTTGAAAAAAAATTAAAATTGGTATACAGTCTTCAGTTAAAAAATGTTGATGAACATTTATTTATATTTATTTTTATTTTGTGGTTAAAAAAAACCAATGAAACATGGACGATAAATTAAATACCCTTGTTGAAAGGTGAAGTCCCTTCATCACGTCACACACTTAACAAACTACGATTCGACGTGTTGCTATTTCATGAAATTTAATGTAGTTAAAAATAATATAAAAAAAAAAAATGGAATATATTTTTTTAAATTCCATGTTACAGTTTAAATAAAAATTACAAATTTATGTGTATTATTTTTTAAATTTTTAATATAAAAATATAATTAAAATTTTTTAAAATTTTCAATAAATAAATTAGTAATTTGCACTTTTCAACTAAATTTAAACAATATTTTGAATAATTTATCAAATTTTCAATAAATAATTTAAAAAATTACTTGAATTCATGATGATTCAATTGAATTAAATATTAATCAATCAAACTTTCTATAGAAAATAATTTGTTTTCAAATTTTCTTGTCGAGTAATCATACCCTTAATTTTTGTTAATCATGATAAATTGAAAACTACATAAATTAAACAAACTTTAAAATATAATATTTATAAATTTCATTGATATATATTTATATACTGTATTTAATATAAAAACCTATTTTCTTTAACTTGATCATATTTTTTCATCACGTATTTCTCATTAGTTTGTTAAACAACGTTCATCGTTTAAGTCACAAAGTTTTTTTCTTTTTACATTGTCCTATCGTTAATAGAAACTTTTCATAAGAATATTTCAGCACCTTGCCAAGTGCAAACTAAAGAGAAAAGATGACTTTTAAGCTAAAATAAAAAAAATATGATAAAAAAAAATATATAGATAACGATAAGAAGTAGTTTTCAGCGACCGTAGCATTTAGATAACGTCCACAAGAAAGTAAAACGATATTTTTGAGCAGCAAAATTTTCTTCCTTGAATATTATTCTCTACATAAAATCTTGGTAAGAAAAAAAAAAAAAAAAAAGGGGATTATTTTAAATGTTCAGGGGGGTAGTTGTTGGACGATGATGATGCTATAAGGGTAGTAATTAAGCTCTGAAAATATTAGAGCGTATAATCAGTATAAACGTGAGTTTTTCAAGTGACTTTTGCACTTTTTTTTTACACCCTCTATATATCTATTGATCATTTTATATCTTTTGTGTTTATTCATTCATTTTTTACGAAAAAAAAAATTATATAATTAATTATTAAAAATAAAAATTTATTTATTTTTTTAAAGTTTTATAATTTATATTTGTATAAAATACATTACAATATTTTATATTTAAAAGTTTTAATTTTTTTAAAAAATATTTATCAAATAAGTTTAAGATAAAATTTGTAAAATAATTTTTGATTTATTGTAATTGAAAAATGATATTACTTGGTAAAATGATGACACTTGAAAATTAATTATATGTTTTTCTATGTGATACTAGAAAAATATCACAATAAATATGTGAAACATGGAAAAATTATGAGAATGAAAATAAAATTTTTATGATATATTTGTGTGAACAATGATCATAAGGTTAAATTTAATGAAATAATATAATTTATTCTGTAATTTTAATCTTCATCTGACCTGTTTTTACAATTTTTTAAAACTTTTTTTTCTGTCTTTTCCCTTTTTTGACAAGTTTATATATTATTCAAAAGATTTTTAAATTATTAGGTCATTTTTTAAATAATTTATTATTTAATTTTCATAATGTTTTATCAAATATTATATTTATATAAATTTAATTGAATTTATAATCATTATATTAATGTCAATTTTAATTTTTTAAATGTATAATTTACTGTTGATTAATTAAAAAAATTAAATAATGTAACTTGACATCAAAATATCAGACAAATGTTGAATAAAAAATAAATATAAATTACAGTAAGTATACTTTTTTTTTGAATAATTTAATTTTATATATTTATTTTTTAAACATTAAATAAGTACGAGTTAAAAATAAAATAAAAAAAATATATCTAAAAAATACTTGAGATTTAAAATTGTTACACCCAAGGTAAACCTTATCTCTGAGTATTTTAGCCCTTAACTTACATGATAAAAACATAAATACAATGTGTATATATGTTATCTATTATTATCCACCATAAAAGATAAAAAAATTTAACGTAACTATAACAATTTCATTGTAACGTTTAAGCATAAAAATCAACCCTCTATTTTAAAAATTAAAAAAATAGTAAAATTATTTTTAAAATGATTGTCAATTGTAAATATATAAATTTATTTTTAAATTTAAAAAAATACTTGGCACAAGTAAACCTGGTATTTTTTTTATATATTTTTTGTTTTAAAATTGTTATATATAAGGGTTGAATTTAAGTGTTGAAATATATATTGTCTAAGACTGTGTAAAATAAAAATAGTAATACCATTTTCTTGCATTTATTCTCAATGGAATGAAACTTTTATCCAAAGTGTTTGTTTCTCAGAAAACTTGTCACTCTGTCACCAAAAAATTCAACAAACTATAAAGCAAGATAACAAAAAAGAAAAAAAAAAAAAACTACTTTTCTCTATCGTAAATGTATTTTATACTTTTTTATAAAAAAATTTGACCTGCATTTTTATCTTTTATATTTCATAACAAAAACTATTGACTTTTTATATTTTTGTTCATACATACAACAAAAGTTTTATTGAAATATAAAAATTATTATTAAAAAAAAAAATAATAATAATTAGTTTATTGTATGTTTTTTATTTAACTTTATATATTTTTTTTAACAAAAATTTTTTAGTTTAAAGTTAAACTCAATACTGACCAATAAGTTTTAATTTAATATATAAAAGTTTGAAAAAAAAAAATTTATGATACAAAAGATAAATTTTTTATATCTAGTCGATTCAATATGCAACCTTTTTTTTTTTTCGAACAAAACTATGCATATATTGAAATGGTTGATCATACATCAGTTGAGCAATTGAAATACGTTGGAATATAAATCTGACATTTAGCATAAAAATTAGTTATTGAAAAGAATATTAAATAATAATAAAAATTCATAAAATTATTTTTAAAATAAAATAAATTTATAATCAAAATAAAATCTAAGAAAATGTTAAAAAAAAGGTGTAAATACTTTATCGGGTAGACGAAATACGATAAAAATCTTATCGAATACAAAACAAAATTACATTTTCCTTTTTCTAAATTCATTTTTTATATTTTTTTTTTTTTTTTTAGTATATTTTTTCAAAGGTCGTTTGTTTTATTTATCTTTAACATATATTTTTCTTTTTTAGTAAAACAAGAATACAAATGGTTTGTATTATTTACCTTGATAAATCGGAGACAAATTCAAGTGAACAAGATTTTTTTTTGATTTTTTTTTTTTGCATTGGAATATATCGTTTTTGGCATAACCTCATTTTGATTTGCGTTTGACAAACGGTATGTGGGATGAACCGAATAGTCCCTAGTCTATAAAAACGGTGGACAGGTCACTGTTATCAAAATAAAAAAAAATATTAAAAAAAATTTCATACACAGATTGTAAAAGAATGAAAAATCTACCCATAATCGATTGGTTTTTTTTTTTTTTTGTAGCTTTTTTTGTATTTTTTTTTGAGAATAAATTCGAGTAACTCAATTTTATATGAAAATAAAAATAACTATGATACATTGGCCATAAATAAAATGAATCTCAATTTATTTAAATTTTTTTTTCCATATTTTTTTCAAAGACAATTGTCTGTGTTTGTCTGTCTTTCTATTTGTCTTAATCTGTCTTTGACTGTTTAAATTTGTTTGACCATCTCAATCCATTTACTTGTGTCTATTTTGAAAAACAAAAAAAATTTATTTTAATATTATTTAATTTTGCCAATTTTATTTTTTGTAAATGTAAGTAAGTTTCTTACTTTTTTTACTTTTATAAAAAACTTTTTTATATTTTTTATTTTATTTTTTTTTAGTGCTTAAAGCTCCCTTTTTTTTTGGAGCAACGTCTCATGGGCATTATTTGCATAATATATGTTCAAGACACAGCTGTTAGATTCTCTGTATCACGCACCTTTTTTCATTTTTTTTTTTTATTTTTTTTTATATTTTTCATTGCATCATAAAAATCCATAATGGTAGGTAATATTACATTTTTTGAATTTTTTATATTCTGTTCTAATTCGACAAAGAACAAGATCTTTTCAATTTTTTTTAATTTATTTTTATTTTTCGATTTGAATTTATTATTATTTGTTTTTTATTTATCATCAATTTTGTTTGGATTTTATATTTTATTTTTTCTTGTGTATAAATGTAATTTCTTGAAAAATATTATGAATTTTTTTTTAACCAAGATGATGATAATTTCAGAGGCATTGGAAAATTAAAAAAAAGTCTGGACAATTGCAGAAAAAACTTGAGGGATACAATATATATTTTATGTGGAAAAATTTAGTACTTTATTCTTGGCTTTATCTTGTATTTTTCTTTTATTCAAAACCAATTGGAAGAAGTATTTTTGAATCCGTGAATTTTCCAATAATTTGCAGCCGACTTAGTTCAAAACGTCGCGACTTCAACATTCGAATAATAATGAAAAGCTCTGTTGGAATATTTTGATCACACTCCAGAAATTCCATTCCGATTGAGCTGACATTTGGTTTTTTTTAACAATCAAATTTTCGTCACCGTTGAACAATTAAATTAAAAACCTCCAATTGATTATAAAAAACAAAAAAAAATTTAATAAAAATATTAAATTCAAATTAATGCATTTTTATGATATCTTGTTCATTTTTTTTTTTTAAAACAAAATATTTTACTTCAATACAAATCAATAAACTTGTAATTTGAAAAAAAAAAAACTATCTTAAATTGATTTTCAAAAAACAATTCATTTTTATATACTTATAAAAATATAGTCATTATTTCGAAAAACTTTTTTTTTTAACAAAATAATTCATTATTAAAAAAAAAATTATCAATTAGACATATAATTTTTGATAAATTTTGTTATAATTGTATATTTTTTATCTGTTTCTTTCAATTCTTGCATGAAAAAATTTATTATAAAATTTTCTGCTTGATGGGTGAAAATAATTGCCATAATGTGATTATGATATTATTGGAATAAAAATAAAAAAAAATATACAAAGTTAAAAAGAACAAATAAGAAAGATAAGAATATAAAAAAAAAAAAATATGAAAAAGTAATTTTTTCGTAGTATAAAAGTGTGATGTATCTGAGATCGTGAGTCTTGGTTGTTTATATTGACCAATCTCAGTTTCTAACATCCATCAAGTTATCTGTCAGATTCTAGCCTTTTTTTTTGAGATGTCCTTTTATTTTTATCCATTTTTTTTCTTATTTTTTCAGTAACCACATACCACATACATAACCCAAGGGATTCACATCATTGTTCGACCCTATCCAGACACTTATATGATCTGAGTGTTACATCAAACACAAAATCCTCCCCCAAAATATCATATTTTTTTTTTCTCTCATCCTTTCTTCTTTTTTCTCGATATCATTGAGTTAAAATCCCTCTAGATGGTTTTTGCACTTAGGTCCAGAGTTGAAGCATTGTTCTGTGTTAAAATAAAATAAAAAAAAAAAAAAATAAAAAAAAAACAAGAGTGTTGTCCAGTGTGTCCTCGAGAAAAGAGGTGACCCAACGAAAATGAAAGACGTAAGAGATTGCTGATGTGTCCTTCCGGGTTTAGTACAGAAAAAAAAAAAAAAAAATAGTAAAATAAAAAATAATTCTAAAAACTAATGGCTTGAAGCATCATGTCAAATTTCACAGTAACTTTTTCTCTTTTTCCCTTTTTTTTTTTTCATAAAATGATATCCAATATTTTCTTGAGGCACGAAAATTACATTTGAATCGTATCGTGTAATGTGAATCTTCTGGTTATCAAAAATAAAATAGAAAAATATATGGGAAAAAATAATGGCTGTCTATATACATGTATATAAATATATATTGAGTGCATGAGAGTATACTGGGGGTTGAAACTGTATCTACCTTTTTTTTTTTAGTATTTCTATATATGTATGTTGTGAGGGTTGATGCCTCAGGGACTCTTCTATAATAATCAAGAAGACTTCTATTGACAATATAGATACAAACGTATATTTATTTTTTTGTTTTTTGTTTTTGTTTTTCCAATAATCCCAAAAGGATTTACAAAATAAACTCCCATATATATACTTCTGTCATTATTTTCCAATCTTATTATATCATTATTTTTCATATAATAATTAATAAAAAAATATTTGTATTTTTTTTAACTAAAAAATTAACTATTGATTTTTTATATATATATTTTTTTTTCATTAACAAAAGTAGTTGTGTTTATTTTTTTTTATACTAAATTACAATTTACATATGAAATGTATTTTATTTTTATTTTTTTAGTTAATTTATAAACTCATTTACAAATTACTGTGACCCTTGAAATCGTAAATATTATCAGTCGAAATATACCATCAAGTGAAAAATAAAAAATATAAAATTTATATTTAACAGTAAAATGGGTGTGTAATTGTAAATGTAAAGTAACATCATGTTGAAAAAAAAAAATGATAATAAAATAAACAAGACAGTAAATACATTGTTAAATTTTTCAATCAATTTTTATATTTTTTTTTTTTATTAAATTCATTTGTAAATAAATAATAATAATAATAATAATAATATAAATAATGTATCGTATTTCTCAAAATAAAAAATATATCTGATTCAAAGTTGAATGAAAAAAAAAAAAAAAAATTGAAATTAAAAAACAACTGACAAAATAATTACGTGTTAAATAAATTTGATGTTTAAACTAATGACTAGCACAGTTACTCGTATTCAACGAGTCAGTTCTTCAATTTTATTTACCAAATAACAATTAACGTTGAAATATAAATAAACTGTAAATTTTTTTATTTTTTAAATTTACTTTTAGTCTTTACATTTTTAATACTTTTGGTATACAGTCAAATCCATTTGCCTAGATGATCTAATTACATGAAATGACAAATCAAAGGGTTCAACTTTGTTTAATTGAACATTTCTCTTCTTTTTTTTTTCAACAAAATAAATACAGTTTCTTCAGATGTATATGATGTTATTTAAATTTAAACTATTTTATAACTTCTTTTAATGTTTTACCTTTTACGCGTTGGTGAATCATTATATAGATATAACTAAAAAAATAAAGGGTAGACTTTTTACCCTCATTGAATCTTCAAGAATCTTTCAGTCTCATTTATTTATTTATTTTATTTTTTTATCTTTTTTTTTTTTTACTATCAAAGTTAGAATTGCAATCAAAAGTGTCCATGTTTTAACAATGAATTTATTGTACATGGGAGTTTTTCAAAAGAAAAGTAAAATACAATCACCAAACGCAGCAACTTGTAAAAAAAAAAAAAGCAAATAAAAAAAACAAAAGTTTAAAAGAGTTGTTTTACTTTTTTATTTCTTTTACTATTTTTGTCTATTTTAAATGAAAAAAAAAAAAAAAAAGATATATCGTGCATGATACACCCCTTTAGGAAATGGTGATATACAAATAACCAAGATAAAGTTGTTTAAGGGTGATTTTCTATTTTAAAACTACAGTCCAAGTGTTATTTTTTATTTTTTATTTTTTATTTACTATTCTTCATTTATTTTCTATTCTCAATATTGTCCTCCAACACCAAGGCTAGCTTTAATATATTTTTTCACATTCATTTAATCTTGAATTTTATGTCTAGCCGGCGCCAACAATTGTCGTCTCATTTTTATTTTTTTTTTTAATACATAAACAATTGTGTGTATGTTTTTCAATGTGAATATATATATATATATTGTATTATAAAATTCTTTTTAAACTTTTATATATATTTTTTATTATTTTATTTTGTTTTAAAGTTTAGAATTTTTTTTCGTGTGGGCTGATGGCACCATTGGTTGATATATTGATAAAAAAACCAACAACCCTTATATTATTTTATATATTTTTACAACCCTTGATGTATTTTAAAAAAAATATAAAGAAATACACCTTATCAAAACCACCAGCACCAGCACCACCATGGACAGCATCGCATTTTAAGTAGGATATCAAGTTTTTGTGGTTGTTATAGTAATAGTAGTGGTAGTTTTGATGGTACTAGTATTTTAGATGTCTTGTATTTGTGGTGTAGTTTGGTGTCAAGAACAGCTAGGTCTTCTCTTTTGAATTATATGTTTCTGGCTTCTAGTATAACCACTAATCTAGCTAGACCTCTATAGAATCATCTCAAATTCAAAATTTCAAGTGGGTGTGGCATCTACATGTATATTTTCATATTTTCATATTTTTTATATAAAAATATCAAAAAAATTTATATTACAAACATTAAGTGTATTGTATAAAAATGTAATATTGAATTGACAAAAAAAAAAAAGTGGTATTGATAAAAAATATGACCTCATTTTTACATTCAAAAGTTGTATAGACGTAGGCACTTTTTTTCTTTCGTATCGTTGATTTTTATGCTAGTGACTTTTATACTTTTAAAATATTCAGTTGAATTCATATATATATATTTATATATCTATATATATTTATTGGACATTGAAAAAGTCTTGGTACAGTAGTGAATCTTGAAAATCTAGATGACTATGGTTATTTCCGTTTCTATCAATATCATTTTGATTTTTATAATATTATTTCTTGGAAAAATCAATACTAACTGATATCAAATTTTAAAATCTTTGCAATATTGGAAAATGGTGTTATCAATACTTCAAACTGTATATAATGAATGTATTTTCAATTTATTTTAACTGTTTTTATACTTTGATAGACTTGATAGAGTTGATAGACCAATTACTATGACATTACAAATATTTCAAGATATCATATTGAATTATTATTGGTTTTGAAATAGATTTTATCACTCTATGTATAATAACACTCAAATTTTATTCTTTAATTTAATTATCAAACATTTATAAACGCAAAATTTTTATATAATTTTTATATTTGTTTGCAGTTTTATAATTAAATTTTATGAAGAAAAAAGGATCAGGTTCGGTTATTGATTGTCAATATACAGATAGACAAAGTTTGATATATAATTTATAAAAATAATGAAAAAAAAAAAACAGAAAATAAAAAGTCGAGGGAAAAAAACTGAATACTGCACGTCGAAAAAGTTGGGTGGTATATACAATCCGTTCGTGACAAGAAATGTGAATGTGAGTTTTCCTTTGTGCGTATCAAACCAGGCGTTTCACAGTTGTGCCTTGAGTTGGTGGTTAAAGTATTTTACCTTTTATATATGTACACATAAAATTCCATATCAAACTTGTATGTTTATTTATTTATATATTTATTTTTTATTTAGTTTTCACAGTGCGTGCCAAAAGAAAAACATGCTTGTATGCATTATATCCGGTCGTGTAACCATCAGTACAATAATGAAGGTTGAACTTGAAATTTTCCAACAAAAATATTTTATTTTTATTTTTATTTTTGTTAATAGCAGCCTGTCCACATCCCACGCAATCTTAAATCTCAGGGGGTTGTTTTATCCCTTTTACAAATAAATGTAAATTTGTGAATGCGCACACCTGCTTTCTATAAAGTCTCTCTTTTATTTTATATTTTTTTGTAAATTTAAAAGAGGGAAGGAAAATTGAAAAAAAAAAAATAAATGAATGTTTTTAAAAAAAATTAGTAAGGTTATAATTAAGCGAGATTATTTGTTAGCGGTTTTTCTGACTATAACGTAACTTACCTCCCAATGGAGTTTCCAACGCGTTAAGGCCCGTGGTTTAAGACCTCAATGAATTAATTTAGCGTGTTTGTAGATGAGAGTATGAAAAGACAAAGAAAAAAAGAAAAAAAATTTATAATAAAAGTGAGATAAAATAACAAAATTGAGGTATGAAAATTGGCAGAAATAATTCATGTATGTATAAAAGTTCAAGACACTTTTGTGTGTGTATAAAATAAGGGATGGTGTACGCGTAATAAAGACCAAATTAGTTAGAGGGTTGTGTTGTTTTATAATGAGACCCCTTGTTCATCCCCAGCTCGATTAACCCTTTTCCATTTCTCTAGATGATTTGCTAGGGATTTTACTTTTTTTTTTTTTTTTTTGCAAATAAAATCATGTCCTTCTAGTAGAGAAACTCTTTGCCCCTTTGTATGTGCTTTTTTTATTTTTCTTATTTTAGAGGCTTATATAGCTAAATCCCAGTCGTGCCTTATTTTGGCATAAACCTCCCTCTGGTCGATGTTCCAAAATTAATGTGTAAAGTTTGTCTTGTACATCTTTCTCTCACTTTTACTGATGGCATCTCTTGTTTTCTCAACCATAATGAAAACTTATTTTATACTAAAACATCTTTATGTCTCACAAATTCTACACAATGAATGTTGCTTTGTGGTTTATTCAGTTTACAACAATCAAGTTATTTAAAACTTACTTTATTTTATTAATGTATATCGTAATTTATACATTAATTTTTTTTTATTTATTTGACATTGATTTATTTATAAATTTATAAAATATAGAAAATCAAATATAAAAAAAAAACTGAAACTTGAAATATTTTATTTAAAATTATTAAAATATATTATAAATTTAAATGTAAAATTCATTCAAGAATAGATAATTTGATCTTTTGTTATATTTATAAATTGTGTCAAAGTTTTGATGTATATAAAATTGTATTGTTGGTGGCAATCATACTGACTGAATTTATTTCTCATGAGACATGATTCATCATTAGCAATCTGTAGTCCCATGTGATTTCAAAATCCTCTTGTCTCTTCTACATTTAGCCTAGTTCAATCCAAAAATCCATATATACCTACAATTCTCTCCATCACCTTTCAAATGCCATCCACTTGGCCTTATCAAGAAATCATACTGACTCTTGATCCTTTATCCATCATCCAAGTATATATTCTTCATTCATTCATATATATAAATTATTATCAATCTCTTTGGCACAACAACTGGTACAAATGAAAGGACTACATACGCACATATTAATATTGTCGTTGTATATATGAGAAAGTAAATTGACCAATCATCATCAATTCACTATGGATCTTTACTTCAATATATATATATATATATGTAATGTAACAATCCAGGGAGTTTCTATATTGAAGCTTCATACATTAAGCCTACATTGAGGGGTTATTTCAACTATAACATTCTAACCCCAAATATATATATCAACCCCCTCTGATATTTCTCTCTCTTCCAATCGACTTTCCAATCTCTTCATTCAAGATTCAACTCTGTATGATTGCTTGCCCAGTTCCCTTTGTCCTTCTCTTTATATATCATCATCATCATCATCATAACCATCATTATCAACATCATCAACATCAGCATCATTATCATCATCATCATCATAATAATAATGATAATTATCTTTCTACATCACTGACATGTACCAACATACAAATTGTTTAATTATATATTTATTTTCATTTGTAAATTAAAAATATATCTATTGAAATATTTTGATTTAAATTCAATTGGCATATTTATGTACATATACGTCAATTAACCTGAATATAATGCTGATTTATAAATTAATATTTGTTTAGTATATTAATTTGATCTTTAGAGTCAAACATGTATACACTTGTCTACATATTGTATTTAACCATTTACCTTTTGTATATTGTATATTTTAATATTGATATTAAAGCTTCAAGTTCAACTTTATATGCACCACTTATGGTGTATCAACACACACATACATACTCATGTTTTATCTATCTTGCTTTTTAGTATTGAAATATTTGTAAACACACCTTTAGCTTCTCTATATCCATTTGTACATACTGCCCATTCTACTTGAATTTTACAACAAATATATTTAATCTATATATATATGTTGTAGATCTCTCGACCTAATTAGGACCTTACGCACATAGTGAAAATCTCTGGGCAAATTTAAATCCTCTTGTTGTCGGATTTAATCATATATAATCCAACATTTACCACATCTTGACATATTTTTTAACTTTTATTTTCAGTATGTTTGTTTGTTTGTTTTTTTTATTTTATTATATTTATAGAGAAAATATAAGTTTGTATCTTGTGTAGCAATAAGGATTTTTATAAAATAAAAAATATATATTGTTAAAAAAGTTTGGTCAAATATGGTTATATGAGAAGAAAAATTTTTTACACAAAGAATAAAAGGTTATATGCGCTAGTTGTAAATGGAGACGTTGAGTAGGTGGTTTACTTTAGGGAATTTAAGTCCCGCTTCCATTAAATATATATATCGTATTTCAAAAATTTAGTAAAAAACTTATTCACTTGTATATACTTTTTCATCAATAACTTCAACTTATATACGTATATATACTTTAATGAATTTTCTAGATATATACATCAAAGTCTTGTACTACTTTGGTTATTTTACAATAACCCCTAGGGTTATTTTATAATTTAACAATTAGGTTAGTTTAAGGTAAGATCAGGTTATCTTACAAAGCAAGTTTGTGGTTATAATTTGATGAAACAAATTTTAAATTTTTGTTTTTTTTTTTTTTTTAATAATAAATATATAAATATGATAATAATATTTTGAATTATTCAAAATCATAAATAAATGTCAAAACAAATTCAAAATAAAATTTATAAAAGATTTATGTTTGAATAATATTATTATTTTTCTTTTTTTTTTTTTTGACATATGATAATTTTGGTAAATTTATAATAAAATATTTAAAATAACATTGAATATATTAAAGTTTATAAATTTTTGAAAAGACATGTATTAAGTTTCATGATAATTTAACTGGACTTATTATATGCACAAGTAGTTTATATGTTTAATATCAACTCAATCTTCATATATGCCAAAAGTAAAAAGTAAAAACTTACTGTGCGTGCAAAATATTATGCACTATGCATACATATTATGCAATTATAAAAAATTTATTTATCATCAAAAAATAGAGCCAATTACAAGTCTCTAATTATATTTACAAAAAAAGAGAAAAAAATTTATATTTTATTTAAATTGATATTATTATTAAAAGTTTAAAAATATATTTGTGTATTTTATAATATAATAAAAGTTTATTTGTTTTAATTGTTTTACAGTTTATCTATTAAATTTATTTAAAATCAAAATTCAAACAAAATTTTCAAGTTTTAATAAAATTAAATTACGTAAAATTATAACGTAGGTTGAATTTAACTGCAATTAAAATTCATTATAAAATTTTTTGTTTTATTTTTAATATTAAGATAATTACAAGTTTTTTTTGTTGAATAATATTTATTAACATGAAAAATAATTAAAAATAAAATCCAAATAATATTAAATTTATAAATAAAAAAATAAAAAATAATTAAAATTATATATTTAATGATAATTTAAACGTAATAATATAATGTATTTTATTTTATCATAAAAAATATTTTTTCTAAGTAAAACTTTTTTTAAGAATATAAGAGACTCATTTGGATGGTATAATAATTTTTTTTTTTTTTTTTAAAGACATGAGAATGAGACATAACGAGTTTCATTTTATTTTCATTTCTTAATGGCGTTAAATTATCCCCTTGGGGTTGTATCTAGAATAACCCTTAAACCCTTCAAGATATATACTAAAAGACACTCACTGTTCTAGACTTACAAGAATAGATTTTTTTTTATTATTTTTATTTTATATTTTAAACAAACTCATGGTCTTGACTTTATTTTTTAAATCTCCATTAATTAGGTGGTTATATATTTAATTTTTTTTTTTTAATTTAATTGGATAAAATAAAATAAATAGTATATAAAAATTTAATAAAAAAAAAATAAATTCATGTGAAATTGGAACAAGAATTTATTTTTCTCTGTAAAAGTCAGTGATTTTATTTTTTTTTCTATATTTTTCTGGCAAACAGATCGTACTGTACATACACAAAGATTTATCAGTAAATGTGGATTTTTGTTTAAGTATTCTTTTGGTAATTGCACCATTTATGTGGCAAAAAAACCTACACTTACATATACATTATAGATTTTTATTTTTTATATTGCTTCAATTTTTTTAACCACTTGGTTGGGCATTTTTTTTTCAAATAAAAAAAAGATATCTAAAAACTTGCAACTGGATAGTGCAACTTGCCTAATAGCACTTACACACGATTGGACTTTTCAACGAAACTTTTTATCAAATTGCATTAAAAGCTGGGTCAAGATATAATTTTTTTTTTTTTTTTTTTGTTACTAATAACAGCAATAATTCAAAATAAAACATAGAATAAATATAAGTTGATAAAATTTTTATTATTTTTATTTTTTAAATGAAAAATAATTATAATTTTCATTAGAATTTACTAATTATAATTTTGAATTTTTAATAATCTTTTAATGATTATTAAAAAACTTGACAGCTTTTTTTCCAACCTTTAATATATTTTTTTTTCTGGTAAAATTCATCACAACATTTATACACAAAAAAAAAAAAAAAATATATAAAAAAAGCTTAAAAACAATTTATCATATGTAAAAAAAAAAAAAAAAATTTACAAATACAGTTGAAAATTCAGAAAGCCTCCATCTACGCATAAAAAAAAAAAAAAAATTCTGTAGGTTTTATTAAAAAAAAAATAAAATAAAATAATAATAATAAAACTAAAAAATTCGCATAAACATACAAAAAAATATAAAATGTCATTGTTATGTATATTTTTACCTTCTTCATACTCAAAAAAAATATTCATATAAAAAATGAAAAAAAAATAAAAAAATATACAGGTTATACCAAGAGGGAATATAATATCACAAATTAAGGGTTGGTATAAATTTTCAAAGGGATGAAAAATGATATTTTATTTTGATGGACAACTGATGCCCTTTAGCTACCTCAGCTTTATCATATCAGACAATATCTGTTCTTCAAGCTAGCCACATTTTGTTAGCTCAAATTTACTTGAAAAATTTAGATAAAATTAATATAAAATTTAATTGATTACTTTGCAAATGAATAGAAATAAATTGTCAATATATATATTGACAAAAATATAATAATAATAAGGGTGCATGTTGATATTGAACGAACAAATTGAACGAGCTTTATTTCAGTACGAACAAAAGGGTGATACAACCCCTATATGACCAGTGTCGATTATGTGCAAATTCGACGACTGTTGTTTGCTCAATCACTTGCTGCTTTTACTTATTGAAAAATTTTATTTTTTTTTCCATACATTTGTCTATAATATGTTTTTTTTTCATTTATCTCTTTTTTATGAATTTTTTTTTTATTTTTTGAGGCCATTATTGTGTACTCAATTTGCCTAACGAGTTATATATCCATGACTTCGAAGTTGGCTCGGTTCGATGCATCCACAATCCAATTTAGCTGTAAATGTATATTGTATTTTTTTTTAATCTTATATTTTGCCAAATTTATTTTTTTGTTATTCGTTTATTTCGGTTTTTTTACTGTTGGATCTTGCCAAAAATAAAAAAAAATACTATGATTTATTATTTCTTATATTTCATATGTTTTTTATTTGATGGAAAAATTGATATACAATTGTTTTATGCTTATATTTTCAAAAATTTTTTTTTAATTTTATTTATTTATGGAGAACTTTTTTGAAATATGTACTTTATATCGATAGTTATTTTAACGTACAAAAGATATTGAAAGAATTGAGTAAAAACAATAAATAAAAATATAAAAAATAAAATGATAAAATAATGCATTTCGATATTTCAAATTGAAATTTTTTTAATTTTCATTTTATTTATTCAATTTATAAATATTACTGAAGTAAATTTAATTTGTAGATATATTATTTTTATCTATTTTGTTTTTAATTTGTTGATAAAGTCCAGTGATAATAGATTCTGTTGTTTTTATTTTTAAATTTATTTATATAAAATTTTCTTGTGATATTTGTGAGCTTTATGTTTGATTATTATGATTATTCTAGATTAAAGCTTCTTTTTGTTTTAAAATATATACAAAAGTTATTTTTTAAAAAGAAAGTTATAAACGTCTCACAATATCCACAGGACTTTTGAATGTTTTTATTCACATCGTTGAATCTCTTGTCCTTTCCTTAGTTTATTTTTGCTACATTGCTTTTCTGTTTCTTTTGTTTAATCGCATTTTACTGCTCGAGTAATTAAAATACTCAGACTTTTTATCTTTTTTATATATTTTTTTTGGTATGTTTCTTCATCTCACGTTCACCATTCGAGGGTTAGCCAATCTTTATATTCTTCTTTCTGGTTTTTTTTATTTTTTTAAATATTTTTTCCACTTGAAATGCAAGAAAGCCTAGCCTAAAGGCTTGTAATTATTTTTTATTTTTCTGTAGAGCTTTTAAAATGACCGTGAATAAAAAAATAAAATGAAAAAAAATGTCACTGTTTTTTTCCATTTCAACAAATCTTTCATTTTCCATATTTAAATGTTTTTTTTTTTTTAAATTTATTCTCTTTAGCGTGAAAAAGTTATTAATTAGCATATTTTAAACAAACAAAAACTTATTCTATTTTAAATTAAAAAATAATTATTTAAATAATAAAAAATTATTTATATTAATGTTTTGTTAATTTTCAATTCATGTGAAAAAATATGATTTGTCATGAAACTTTTTTATTCATTACTTTGGAGATTTTTTAACAAAAAAAAAATTTTAAAAAATATAAAAATTAAATTTATATACAACCCTCGAGTCTCTAAAGTAATTAATAACTTTTTTATTTTTTTATTTTTCTGATGGGATACCACAAACTCTGTCTACTTCATGGCTTTGTCAGGCGTGAAAAAATTTTTCAAAAAAACAAAAAAAAAATAATAAAAAAGTAAATATTTTATGTATATATAAATAAATAAAAAAAAAACGTGTAAATAAATAAATATATTTTATAGGAAATTAAAAATAATATAATAATTTGAGAAATATAAAATTTTGAAAAATAAAAAAATAAATTAAATTTATGAATGAGCAATAACTTGATTGCGTAACGCTTTCACGTGATTACACTATTCAGTGAAAAAAGCTTTGATAAATATAAAATACCAAACTGTATATTGGAAAAAAAAAAAAAAAAAAGTTAAAAAAGCTTTTGCCATGGGGATTGAAGCTCACGTGAGGATCATATGCGATGTGTACTTTTGAGCTCTTTTTAAAATTCGATAACATTCTCATCCTGGCCATCTGAAATAGGATCTATCTCACCATATCAAATAAGAAGAAAACTACATTTTTAAAATAAAATAAAATTCCCAAAAGTATATAATCATTTATTTTCTATATTCAATATTTCAATTTTATAAAAACAAAGCTGATAATACTTTTTTTTATACATAAAATAACAAAAATAATATAAAAAAAAAAAAATTCTATTCACTCAAAGTATCATCCCTTAAATTATGATTATAATTTTTTTTTAAATTACAAAAAAAAAAAATATCATATAATACTTTTGGATTTGTTTTTAAAATTGGATGTCAACTTTTTTCAAATTATTTTTAGATTTTTAAAATATCAAAAAAAAAAAAATAATCATCAAAATATAAATTCATAAAAAAAGAATTTCAAATACTAAAAATAAATAAATAAAAAATTCACAATTTTCATGAAATAAAAAAATAAGAAAAATGTGAACGTGAAAATACCAGGATGAATGAAGAGATGGACAGTGGGTTGACTTGTAGTACATTCAGAAGGGTAGTGGGTGGATAAGGGTACAAAAAAAATATAATAATAAAAGACAGAAATATATATATAAAAAGAAAATGAAAATGAAAATGAAGCAAAATTCATGCGTTGGGTTTTCCGGTATCGACCTGTAGGGCGTGTCTCACCAGGGAATCGCGCATACCGTCAACCCCATACTCTTTCAACAACCCTCTACCCTTCCAGACACACCACATTCATGTATATACAAAACTACCCCTATTTATATATACATACATATACATATGAATCCAATAGATATATAGCACGTGGTAGTAGTCTAACTCAGCCATCCTGATATCACATTTGCATGTGTGTCTACTGACGTACGTATATTTTCACTTTTATTGTATTTTTTTTTTTTTTTTTGCTTATCAAACCCTATTCCATCACTTAGTTACCATATTATAACACACTCAATGATATTTTTTTTTATAATTTATAAATTTTTTAGTTTTTTTAATTATTTTTTTTTTTGTCTCTCATTCACAGTTTTAGAAAAAAAAAAAAAGTCCACGCGAAATATCTCATGGGACTAAATTTATATATATTTTGAGTTCCCAAAGTGGCAATAATAGAATGGGCGTGCGAGAGTTTTTTTTTTTTTGCCCAGAGGGTGAGGTGTAATATACATGTGATTCAGACACACATTTAAAAGTGGGGGATTCGTATATTCATAAATTATTTTGATTTTTTAACGGTATTCTAGTGTGTTATTCACAAGGGAATTGCAAATAGAGTATATGTATATTGAATGGGTGAATGTATAGTTAGTGGATATGAAATAAGTATGTACATGCGAGTTTGATCATTTTTGACAGCTTTGTGTCTTTATTTTATTATAATATATATAAATTATTTTTCTCTATTATTTTTATTATTTTATTCTGGCAATTTTGGCCTTTTATAGTCGAAAGAAATTATTATATTACCCATTGGTGGCAGATGGCCATTTATATCTGGCTTGGATCACACCGACATTTGTGTATTATATTAAATGTAATTTTTCATTTTTATATTTACTTTTTTAATTTTATTTATTTATTTATTTATTAACATTATTTTAAATTTTATAATTAACAAATGACATTGTGAGTTTTGCTTGATTATATTTCAAGTAAATTTTCATATAATTTTAATTAATTTTAATTTTTTTTTTTATAATAATTTATTCGTTTTTCATACAAAAATTAATATTAATTTGACTTTTTTTTTAAATATTTATAAATGAATATTGAGATTCGAAATTTAAATGTCATTATAATTTATTAAATAATATCTTATTTGAGAGTATAATTGTTGGTTTAATGACTCTCAATTATTTATTCAAATTTTACATATTGCAGACAACTCAAAATAACAATTGTGTAATAAAAATTTATGAAAAATATAATTATATGAAAATATAAATATTGGAAAAAGTTTATTATTATTTTTATTTATTTAGTTGTATTATTTTTTTTTTTTTATATTTCATTTTTTCTTCAAGACTACTTGAGTCTTTATTGCTAGCAATATCGACCCATGACTTTTTGTTTTTCTCATGATTATTATAGAGTTACATAACTTGCATTTTGTAAACGTGAACCTATTTTACCACTTTCACCTTTTTTTTTCAGAAAATTATTTTTAAAAAATAATAATAAAAAAAATTAATAAAAATATATAAAATCTTTTTCCATAAAATTTTTAAAAATGTTTAAATTTATTTTAATATTTCTTTAATAAATAAATAATTTAATTTAATTTTATCCAATTTTATCAAATTTTTTACAATTTTATTTTTTAAAAATTTATTATTTCTATAAATAAAATTTCAATGTATTCATGTAGTCCATCGATATGAAAATAAAATAAAAAACTATATAGAAAAATGTTTGAGTTTGATTTGTCGGTGACACTCACAAATCAATCACAATTTATATTTATAAAATTGAACTCTAAAATTTACCCTCTCTGCATTTTATTTATTTATTTATTTTTCATTTATTTTTACTGTACAAATTCTAACATTTTTCAAATGTTAAAAAACAAAAAAAAAATAAAATAAAACAAATGGAAATAATAAAAAAAAAACTCAAACAAATAAATAAAAGTAATATTTAAAAAAAAATTCTTCTAGTCTAGATTGCATGACATGAAACAAACTAGTCTCGATTGAAAATACAATGTCGCATAATTTTTATGTAAATTTAAAAACAACATAGTTATATTTAAACATGCACAATTAAATTTTCATACAAGATGTTAAAATTATACAAACGATGAAGGCGCGGTTTATCAATGGCCTCAAGTCATTATATCAATGTCTCTTACTGTTCTCCTTTATTATACTTACAGATAAGATATTTTCAAATGCATTTATTTATTATTTAATCGATGTCATATACAATGTATGTTCCAACAAGTATATACATCCATATTTATGACTATTTCCTTATTTATTATTACAGGATAAATATACATCACATTGTGTCTCAAAATAATTTCACAATATTATTTTTTTTAAATTATTTAAACAAATTTAAAAGCTCAAAATATTATTTTAAATTAAAAAATAAAAAGTTATATTTATTAAATAATATTTACAATAATTATTGTATATTTATTAAGTTTATTAAAAAATTGTCAAATTTATATTTTTTTTTTTTTAAATTAAAAAACATTTATTTTAATAAATTTTTTTTTTATTTAAAATCTATATAAGTATATCTTAATATATTTTTTTATTAAAAATATTATTTTTATTTTTATATTTGATTTTATTTATTTTTATATACACACAAGTCTACTTACCATTAAAGAATATATATTTTACAATTTTTTCAACTAATGGTTCTCTGGGGTAAATTTAAAAAACGTATAAAAAAAAAAGTAAAATAAAATAAAATAAGGGAAGAATAAAAAGCGATAAAGAGATGAAATTTTTCAATGCAAAATATTATATTTATATAAAAATTATATATACATGTATATAGGGGTTGTAAGGAAAAGGGGGTATCACAATTTACCCTCTACTGAATGTGCAAAGGTATATCATCAGCGACACTATATATATTTCAAGTTGAAGTTTTCAAGTGAGAGTAAAAGTAGACCCTACCTAATTATCAACATGAGGATCAAAGGGCTTTTCACTTAGCAAAGAGCATACGAAAATATCTATATACAAGTATACATACACACAAAGATATTTTAACATAAATTATTAAATAAATTATCACTGTTTATTAAAAAAAAAAAAAAAAAAAAAAAAAAAAAAGATAATAAAGAAAAAAATTTATAAAATTATTAAAAAAACATGACCTAATTATTTATATTTAATTTATTAATTTTACATCATAAAAAATCTTAAAAATAAAAATTTTAATTATTTTAATCATTCATAAATATTATGAAAATATTAATTAAATAATTAATTTTTTTAATGTAATTATTAATGATAAATTTTAATTAAAAAAAAAAATGAATTTTATTTATTTATTTATTTTTTTAATTAAAATAATTGGCAATTGAATTAAATTTTATTATATAAATAATGCGTTATAAATAATGATAAAAAATTTGGGGTTTAATTTAATGCCATTGGATTTTTAAAATTAAGTTTATGTTGAATTGATAGTAAACCTGGCGATGTTCCAAAGTGTGGCAAAAAACCAATTGAAGATTGTGTTTTTTTTTATTTTTTATTTTTTTTCATTATTTTATTTATTTAATTTTATCAGTATAAAATGGTATATATATTTTTTTATATAAAATATATATTTAAAATCAATTTAGTATTTTATGTTTTTTTTCTTGAAAAGTCACTCAGCTTCACTTTAATTTTATTTTCTATTTGACAGTTAAAATAGTGAATCATTTTGTACCCAAGAGTATAAAATGCAATGTATATATTTCAATTGAAACATGTTACTCAAGTATTATATTCACAAGATAACGTGTTACTTGATATTTGAATTTTATCTGTTAAATGATTTAGTATCAAAAATATTTTACATAAACACACACTCAAACTGTCTGTATATTCATCTGATTGATCATCTTTTTTCTTAGCAATGTTTATGTCTTTAAAGTTTTTTTATTTATTTTTTTTTTTTTGCAATAAAAAAAATTATATCAGAGTAAACATTGTGCAATGTTTATTTATTTGTATATTATTTATCATCATCGATACTTTTTATATTTTTTTTATCTCAATAAAAGCACTCAGAAAAACACAACTCACTGAACTATTTGTGTTTTCTGAATGCTGATCCTGTACTCTAACCCAGGACAGACGGAATAAAGAAAATGATAGAGAAAAATAAAAAAAAATTAAAAAATAATAAAAATGAAAATTGAAATAACGGTTCAGAGATTTGGTGTCTGGGGTTTCAAGTCAATAGAAAAAGTGTCTTCCATATGCACGAGATCTTTCGAATTCAGTGTTTATATTTATCTAAAAATATATCATTTTTAAACATCGATATTTTGCTTCGTTGAGTTGCAATAATAAAAAAAAATGACAATTTTTAATATTTCAGTTGTTTTATTTTTAATTTCCATTAGAATAATTTTCATAAGTAATTTACAAAACAACCCCATTTATATTAAGGGTTCAAATTGAAATATTTTTAAATTAAAATTATTATATTTTAATAAAAATTTTCAATAAAAATTAAGTAATAAAAATAATTTATAAAAATTGAAATATTTAAAAAAATTTTATTATAATTTTTTTTTTCATTAAAAAAATATTTTTGTTAATTTAATTTAATTTATTAGATAAAAATTAAGTTTATCATAAAATTATATAGACAATTTAAAAATATAGTCTATTTATTTTTTTTTTTTTAATGCCTTGTTTTATCTATAGGTCACATCAATTTTATTTAAGGGTTGAAGACTGTTTACAAGTGTGGAATACGTGACTGAGTGTTTAAACGAGCGTGAAGGATGTGACCTACATGATATATTAAGGGGTAACATGACCGATCACAGCGCAAGCGTATAAAACATGTCAAAATATATCGTCATAATCATAAACCATGAATATTTTTATAATAAATATTTCTTCTATTTTTTTTTATTTTTATTATATTTTATTTCTAAATTTTTAATTCGTTACACTTTTACTTTACTAAATTTTATTTTTTAAAACATAAAATTTTTAAATATTTATTTAAAAATTTAATATTCAAAATGAAAATATACATATTATATTTAATAATAATAATAATATTAATAGAATAAAATAACACTTAAACTAGAAAAAATAAAAAAAAAAACAATTTCTATCAAAAAAAAAATCGTTTTACTTATTTCATAGTGAATAAAATTTCAATTGAAACACAAGTTTGTTTTTGCCACTTTTTTTTACTGCTTAATCCAAATAATGTTTCTTACTTTTTTTTAGAAAAAAAAACCAATGGGCTTTGAAAAATACACACACAGTTACTGTGTACAAAAAAAAAAATAAATAAAAATAAATAAAAAAATAATAGTCTACGTAAAACGACTTTAACGAAAAGTTAAAAATATACAATATATTATTTTATTTTTTTTAAATTAAAAAAAAAAAAAATACCAAGATGAAGGAAAAAAGCCAATGGCAATTTGCTCATGATGTTGCTTTTTCATTTCACGGTTTGTCGCGTCTTGCATTTTAATCAACGTGACTTCGAAGTAAACATTTTGTACTATCACGATATCCAATGGATACCTTGACTACCATCCATTTCCTTAGCTACTTACTATGCGTGGATCACACCGATAATTTAATAATAATAATAATAATAATAATAATAATAATAATAATAGACTGGAAATCCTCCCAAGTCGGCATTGGGACCCAATCTGGTTTTCGTTGGGTAGACAAAATTTGGGTAATTACATAGGGCTCCAATTGGGTTTAAGCTAAAGGTGGCATTAATGAAAAAAATACAAAAATTGCTTTCTAGGAATTGCGTAGGGTATTGTTTGGGAGCATTTTTTTTAAAGAAATGCAGAAGTATGTTGTTGGCTTTTTTTTTTTGACAATAATTTTATTAAATGCATATAAGATTTTAAAATAAGATTTCTGAGTATTTATTTATATTTAAAAGTATTTTTATTTCGCCCTCTCCTGGTTATGTTTATATTAATGTCGTAATAATAGTTGGGTAACCTTTCGGGAAATAGTTGGGTATCAAACCTTATAACCTACCACCCATTTATTTATGTCACGTTAAAAGTTATATTACACAACAAATATAATTGAGATG
>WSYQ01001139.1:0-30341 GCA_011426435.1 Lysiphlebus fabarum
TTTTTTTTCTTTTTTTTTATTTTCCATTATTTTTATATTAAATTTTTGTTTATCATTTAAAATTTCATTTAACTTAATATTATTATTATTATTATTATTATTTTCATTATAATTATCTACAATTTGACATTTATTATTAATTTTAGAATTTTCAATGGTCTTCTTGACATTTATTTCATAATTTTCAATGAAACTTTTAACTCTACCTGGAATTATGGCAACCGATTGGTCATTATTACTTAAATTAACATTTGTCATGATATTTTCATTATTATTATTATTATTATTGTCATTATTAATACATAAATTTGATAAATTATTTTTATCTATGGCACACTTATTTTTAACAATTGGAAATATTAAAATTTCATTTTTATCATTATTATTGTTATTATTATTATCATCATCATCATTATCATTATTATTATTATTTTTAATATTTTTATAAATGCCATTTTTTAAATTATTAACAACACTGTTATTTCCACTATTTTTAATATATTGTTTATCCTCAGTCTTTTTACCTAAACTACAGGCACAGTTTAAATTTATGATTTCATTATTTTTTAATTTATTATTTTCAATGTTTATCACATCATTAAAACTATTATTATTATTATTAGTATCATTATTATTATTATTATCAATTGTTTTTAATTTTATTGAATTAAAAGTACAAAGTAATTCATTTAAAACTTGACTTTTAACATAATCAGTTTGTTGAATATTATGAATTTTTTTTAAAGGTTTTGGTGGTACTTTTGGTGGAATTTTTGGAATATTGCCAGATGAATATGAGGTCAATGAAATATCATTTTTTATTGGGATTGATGATGACAAGACATCATTGTTATTGAGTATACTTGATGTTTTTATTTTTTCATATTTTTCAATACTTGAAATATCTAATGGAACTTTTGACTTTAGATGAGTGGCAATTATTGAACATGTTGAGTTATTTTTTTCTTCTTGTATTTCATAATTCAGCATATTTTTTAAAAAAATTTCACGACTATTATCAAATGATGCTGTGTCATTAAAATTTTCATTATTATTTATTAAATATTCAGATTTTTTATTTAATTTATTATTTTTAATTTTAATAATATCATTATTAATTTGTGGTAAAATAATTATTGAATTTTCATCATTTTTATTAATTGTTGAAATTGATTCAAGCTCAATTTGTGAATTATTGATTTTATCACAAGTTACCTCATTATCAATAGACTGTGAATCATCAATTTCAGTTATTTTTAAAGGTGATAAACTTTGTGCTTCCCAAGAGTCTTGATTACTATCTTCAATCAGCAAATCATTATCATTAATGACACTTGATAATTCACATTCATCATCATCAGATATTGAATCACTTGGTGCTTGTATAATAAATCTTACTTTTGGAATTTTATTTTCACATAAATTATATGTTTCATTATTATTATTATTATTATTATTTTGAATATATAAATTTTCTTTTTCATATATTAATCTTTTACTACGATCAATATAATCATCAAATATAAATTCATTTGATTTATTAAAATTATTTGTTAATTCTGTATCTTCCATAATAACACTCCAATTACCAATATATTTTTCAAATGGTGAATTTGATGTTGTTATTTGAAATAATGAAAAATCATCATCTTCACCATCATCATTATCAAAAGATAATTTTCTTGGTATATTTTCTGTTGGTATATTTGAAAATTTTGAATCAATAATAACATCTTGAAAATCTTTTAATGTAAATAATAATGATGAATTATTATCAATAAAATTTTTATTATTAATTTCATTATTATTATATTTATTTATTTTAAAAATTTCATTATTAATTGTATGAAATTTTTCATCAATATGTGATTCAAGTTTTTCAAATTTATCTTCAACATTTTTTTGATTTATTTGAGTAGAAACTTTTGAAAAGTTTACTGGCAATGATATCAATTGAATGTTTTCAGTTTGTAAAATTGAGTCAGATTTTCTACGTGTCTGATCGTGATTCAATGACGTGTTATTATTTGATTTAAATGACTCTAGAATGTTGACGTGACTTACATGCATACTATTTGAATTTTTATTTGATATTTTATTGACATTGGGTGTTGATAAACGAACTTTACGATTTTTATAATTCACTGAATTATTTGTTGTTGTTGATGTTGTTGTTGTTGTTGTTACTAAATTTTGTGATAATTTTATTTTACTATTTACAAGATGTTTTTTACGACGTGGTGGTACAGGCGGTGGTTTTTCTACTGTAACAAAATTAAAATTATAAAAAATATATATTATTTTTATTGTATTTATTATTTACATGAATAAATAATTGTACCTGTATTCATATTTTTTTAAAAATATTTAATACAATAAATTTTAAATTAACCGGAATCACGTACACCTGTTTTTTGCCAGGTAGTTTGACCGTTCGTCATAAACTAAAAATGATTCCATACAAGTGTCTTGTAATCTTTATTTTATTTTTTTTTTTTACCCCACTTTGAATCTCACTAATCCAAATTAATACGTAAATATAATTTCTCCAAAGTTTTATTTATATTATATATATATATTTTTTTTTAAATAAAAATTTAATTAAATATTATTTTTCTATCATATCAAATACTTTTGTTGATAAAAAAAGCAATAGTATTCTAAATTTAAATTTATAAAAAAAAAAAATATTAAATTTTTCAATAATAAAAAAATAACTTGTTGTGTTTGATGCCGACGCAAATAGTTTTTGGAAATGGCTTCGTTAATAAGATATATATAATTTGATTTAAAATATAATCAATACTTTATATTAAATAAAAATATAAATTAAATTCAAGGTCAATATCAGATAAATTATAATAATAAAAAAATTAAATAATAAACTTACCATTATTATATGAAAACTTGACGACTCGTTCGACTTACATCAAAGTCCTCAAGACTTAAAAGCATACTAGCAGAATTAATGGGATTTGATTCAGCAACATCAATGTGATATAAATTGTTGGTATTGTGGTTACCCATTGCACTTGAGGCAGCACTACTATAAGCACTTGATGTATTTTGTACAGATGCAACATCAATTGCTTTTTGTAAAAGCCATTTGTTTGTCATATTAGTTGCTTCAGCTTCTGATGATACTTCAAAATGAAAATTTTTTAAATAATTATTATCAAATGTATCAGATAAAAGTTGTTGTTGAGATGATAAATCTTGACGTGTTGATGTTATTTGTGATAAAACAAGTTCTACTGTTGCTGATGTACTTTGTAACATTTTTAATGCATCTTCATAACGAAAATTTAATAAACTTTGTCCATTAATAGCTACAATTCTATCACCTGTAATTTTAAAAAATAAATAATTCAAATATAATTTAAGTAAAATTTATTTTATATAATTTTTATATACCTTTATTAACATTTCCAGCCATATCAGCAGATCCACCAACTGAAACAGCTTGAACATAAACTCCTCCATCATTTCCTTCAGTTACTTGAAGTCCTATACTTCCACCATATCCTCTTTCTAATTTTATTGTATGTAAAATTCTTTCTTCAGCAAATGATAATTCTTCTAATCTAGCAACTAATGAATCTGACATTGTTTCATCATTTGTTATTCTAAATGTTTCATCATTTGTACAAATATCAGCATCTAAATAATAAATAATATAAAAAATTAAATATTATAAATTAATAAAAAAAATATATATACCTATATAAGTACATATTATTTAAATTAAATACTTACTCAGTACATATGCTTCAGGTAATGGTGACTCGGTAGATTGTGCAGAAGCTGATTGAATTGATGATGATGATGAGTCAGATTTCATTGATAAAGATTCCAAATCGTCGGCAAAGCTGGAATCACGTTGTATTGAATTACTGTATATCGCTCGTGTACCCATTTTAACTCCCAATCTACGTGGTAAACTAGGAGTTCTAAATCCTGTACTTTGTTTTGGTGTTCCATAATTCGGTAAGCTTGATGTCTTTATCTGTAAAATATAAAAAAAAAATAAAATAAAATGAAGTAATTTTAAATTATTATTATTATTATTACTGAAAGTAATTTAACACAAATTATTCTATAAATTTTTACTCATGAATTTTTTATCCTACTATATTAGGTGAATATAATAACTGAAGAGGTATTCTACCTATAGAAAATTATCGTAAAATGTTTGATATTTTTATCAATAAAAAAAAAAAAAAAAAAAATTCAGTTATTTTAATATTATTTATTGAATATGAATGTTTGATAGATAGATTTAATATTTTTTATCTTGTGTTATTAAAATAGTAATAAAAAGTAAGAATAATTTGTTATTTAAATTTAAACTATTTTTTTTTTTTTTTATAATCTAAATTAAATAAATACCTTGTGAATAGTTTTAACAATATTATCTTTAGATTTAATATCCCAAATTTCATCAGGAGCTGGAAAATTATTTTTTTTATTCAATGATTTATTAATAGCAGCATAAAGTTCTTCTGGATTTTGTACTCGTTCATCTGATTTATGTTCATTATTTATAATTGAATTAATTTTTATTGGTACTGCATAAGCTGGTACTGATTTTTCACTATTAATATCTGATCCAAGATATGTATAAAGTTTATCATCTTTAATTGTTTTTGTATTTTCATCACTTCCTTTATCATTTCTACATCTTTCTCCTTCATCTTCAGTATCTCTTGATGCACCCTCAGGTTCTAATCTAGCATTAACTTGTGCATAAAGTGCATCATCTTCAGGTGTATAACATACTGGTTCATCTTCATCACTTTTACAAACTTGTATTGATTCTTTATCAGGATTTTCATTTTCTTTATTTTGATATTCTTCTAATGGTAATGAAAATTTTTGTTCTTTTTTACTTAATATATCAATTATTGATATTTTTGATAATTTTTTATCATATTTATTTAATTTTGGTGATGATGATATTGATGTTTTTTCATCATCAATTACTAATGGTACATGTAAATCTTGTGATATATTATTACTATGTAATGTTGTCATTTCTGATTTTAATTTAAGATAAAAATGATGATGCATTAATATTAATTTATATGCATAATAACTTTTTTTATGATCCATACGTAAATTAAATTTTCTACTTTTACTATTTAATTTAATACAAACAATAACACAATTTTTACTGTAATTTAATGTTTCAATATCTTTCCAATCAAAACGTACTAATTCTGTTCGTTGTCTTGGTTTACCAGGTCTTTCAAATAATTTTATTCCTTCACTATTAATTGCTAACCATACATTTGTATCTGTTTTTTTAATTTTATTTTTATTATTATTATTAATATTAACATTATTATTGTTATTCTCATTATTATTATTATTAATAATATTAACATTATTGTGATTAATACTTGTGTTGCTATTAATATTAATATTATTTTTATTATTATTATTATTATTATTTCTTTCAACAACAATAACTGCATTACTTTTTGGAATTGCATAAATGTCATTTTCATTTTGTTGTTGTTGTTGTTGTTGTTGTTGCTGTTGCTGTTGTTGTAGAATTTTATCATTATTTAATTGTTCATTTGATATATTACCATATGTTACTTGTTTTGAATAATCAATTTTTCCATAAATTGAATAATCAACATCATTATCATCAATTTTATAACTATTATCATTTTTAAATGATTTATTACCACTATTACAAGATGTATTTAATTTTTTTAATTCATTTTTTTTTAATTTTTCAATAATTTTATTAAGTTTTTTAGTTTCAACATTTGCAATATAAAAATGTGATCCATAATCATTTAATTCTTGTGCATGTGTTATAAACATTTCTTCAGATGTATTTTTATCTAAACCACGACGATCACGATGTGCTTGATGAAGTTTACTTTTTAATACATCAGTATCATTTAATTGAGTTTGTTGATTATCAGAATTTAAAATAAGTGATTCAGGTATATAATGCTCCAGTAAAAAATAATCACCTCGACCATGTTCCTATTTAATTTAAAAAAAAAAAATAACAATGTATATTTATCATTAATATTATTATTAAAATAATAATAAATATAGTATTTGTGTAAATTTATGTATGTATATACGTGTTGTTACTTACATTTACACTGTAATTTCCAAACTCAGCTTGTAAAGCAAGACCAGTCAAGTTAACAAGTTGACTCAAAGGGCAAACTAATTGCTGTTCCAGTATGCAACGTCTTATTTGAAGATACAGCAAGTGTTTCGATATCCAACACCTGTTACCATAAAATTTAAATTATTATTATACTTTGTTGAATAACTTTATAAACTTTATTTTTATTTATTTATTATTATTATTTTTTCTAGCTAAATTAATTTTAATTTAAATATAAATTTTTTTATAAAAAATACCTTAGCCCTCGAATTGATGGTAAAAAAAAACGTAATCTTAGATAAAGCATGAAGCTGGTTGGTAAACTCAGGGGACCTTTATTTTTTGCACTGTTCAACCATCCTGGGGGAGCAACTTTATTTAGTTTTGTCTCAGGTGGTAGCATTGCAAAATCACCAGCTAACAATGCTGCCAAACCCAAAGTAAAGTTTTCATCAAGATTTTCAGCTTGTACAATTGCCTGTAAAATATAAAAAATAATATTAAATTTTTTTATTAAATCAATACTAAGAAAATATATTATAATTTATAAATTAAAAAGTTTAATATAAGATATACTTATATATATTTTAATATTAATTTAAAAAAGGTCAAGTTTGAATTGTGACCATTGTGACGATAACGTGAAGAGGTATATTATATATTTTTTTTTTTATTCAATTGAGTACGATTGAAAACTTTTTAATGAGAACTGTTTCTATCAGACAAAAGTTTATACAGTATATCCGTATTTAAAAACTTTATTAAAATCTTAAATTTTAGACTTTAACTCATATCTTGATCTCATTAAAATTTCATCGTCTTATTTTTTTTTTTTCTTTATTTTTTTCAATTGATCAAAATCAATTATCAATTTTCAAGTATAAAAATTTTTTAAAAACATAAAAAATATTGTCTCATGTATATTTTAATTATAATGACTTACTTATTATACTTAGTAATTAATTTGCAAAATTAAATTCATTAAAAATTTCATAAGGATTCATTCAAATGGAGCTTTATACTCTAAACTCTATTACATAATTTACTTTGACGTATAAACCATCAAGTTATATTCAAAAAGCTTTAAATAATTATTAATTATTTATAAATATAAAATAAATATCTTACCTGAAATAATTCACCTGCTGTAATTTTTTGAGGATCACAAGTTACATCAACTCTTTGTCCAGTTAAAAGTATTACAACAATTCTTCCAGTACATCCATTCTGCAAAAAAAAAAAAAAAAAATATTAAATAAAATAATTAAAAGGTTTATAAAAAAGGTTGTCAGAAGTGGGATTTGAACCCACGCCCACAGATGTGGACTGCGACCTGAACGCAGCGCCTTAGACCGCTCGGCCATTCTGACATATCAAAATAATACTGATATAATAACTATAAAAGTTGATGTACTTGTATTGATTAATCAACTAAATAATTAATGTTATTTAATAAAGAAAAAAAAAAAAAAAAAAGTTTTACCTTAACATCACACATGTTGAGTATTTTTGGTGGTTGATTAGCTCGTACAACAAATTCAGGACCAATACATTGTGTTTTTAAAGATCTAGTAGTTTCATTGATAGCTCTGTAAAGCCTTGATGGTGCTCTTTGAACTGGTTTACCACGTCTTGCTCTTGGTCCATTACGAATAGCATTTCTTGGTGGTTTAGGTGGTGGTTCACCATTTTCTGATAGTAATGATACTTGTCTACTACTTGTTATTATTCTTGGGGGTTTTGGTGGTACTGAACCATTTAAATTTTGTACATTTAAAGATGTTTCTTGATTTTTTAATAATCTATTTTGTCTTTCTTCTGGACTAATAAAAACTTGAAGTCTTCCAGATGTTATAGAATTTTTATAATGTCCATTTATACCAGAATTAATTCCTACAGTTGTACTTGGTAATTGAGGATTTGATAATTGTCGACGATTTTGTATGCCATAAATAACATCATCATTTCTAGTAAGATGAGTAATATTTGGTTGTGATATACCACTATTTCTATTATTACGTATTCTAGTTGGTTGTGCATAAACATCACCATGTGATTCAATTGTTTTAACTGTATATCTATTTAATCGTACATCTTGTGAACTGAGAAATGGTTTAACTGGTAATGCATAAATTGGATCACTATATATTTTATTATTATTATTTGTTTGTTTTATTTTATCATTATTTATATCAATATTATTTTCTTCACAAATTGACTGTGAATTTATTTTAACAATATTATTTGTATTTTTAATATCCATTTGTGATTTAAATTGTGGTTTTAAATTATTCATTGTTATTTCTTGTCCTGTTAAACATTGTAAATTTGGATATGAACGAGAATTTCGTGATTGTGTTTTAAATAAATTTCCACGTGTTTGATGTTTTGAATAATGATAATTATTTTGACGATTATCATTATAATTTGAATTATCTTGTTGAGATGTTGCCATACAGTTTGAACGTAATTGTTCTGCCATTCTTCTTCTAACAGCATATTGAGATGAACGTATAACTTCTCTATACATATCCATAACAATATGAGTAAATGGTTTTGATTGAAGACGAGTTCGACAGTATTCTGAAATTACCTGTAACAAAAAAATTTGAAAAATAAAAATCAATAAATTATTTTTAACTATTTTAATTGAAATTATTAAGTAACAATTATACAAATGACAGTTATCAAACTGTAACTGTCAAACTTTCATTAGTAAAATTACACTACTACTCATTGATCATTATGTAAAACAAAATAAAAAAAAAATAAATAAATAATTTATTGTATTTTCAATTGAAATCAATGATTGTCAATAGACTGGAAAATTATCTATCAATTCACTCGAGAATTAAAAATTTTCATGCAAATCCAATTTACATCCAATTTTATTGACAACCTGTGGATATTTATAAATATTATTTAACATATATAAATATATATTTTTTATAATTAATAATGAATTTAATTTAAATTTTCATTAAAACAAATGAATGATAAATATTATTATAGAAAACTTTTACTTAAATATAAAATTTTTGTTAAAGTAATTAAGAATACCAGGTCATGACCGCATGACAGTTAAAGTGCCAGCATGCGATGTGAAAATAGCAAATGTTGAAAGGTGTTGATATATATTTGAGGTGAAATACGACAAAGGATTCACCAACACTAGGTTGCTCTTTCATTTGTCCTCTGATGTATATATAGCTATATATAGATATAATCATGAACGATCGATGTCGACAGTCTGTTTCTGCACCGTATGTGAATCACCAAATCTATATATATATATGACATATGATATATTTATTGAATAATTGAACTACCCTCAAATTCACATGACTGACAAATAGAAATTTTATTTATCACTAGAATAATTTGACAATAAAAAAGTCAATGAAATATTTACAAATTAATATTATATATTTTTAACTGTTTTTTTTTTTTTTTAAATTAAATTTTTTAATTTTAATTTTATATATCAATATTTTTATATTACCAATATTAAATTAATTTATGCATAATAATTTGCATAAAATATATAACGTGTCATTAATAATTTACGATTATAATATATGATTTATTTTTGATGAATATTATTTAAATATTTTTTATATTTTAAAATAATTGCATTGCAAATATATGATATTGATATCAATTTTTTATATTCAAATTTTATATATCAAAATACATTAGATAATAAAAAGAGTATCAAATTATTTGTGTGAAAAATTGATAGTTGTAAAATTGTATTTGTATACAATTAAATTCACAAATGTTATGAGCATCACATTAAATTTTGGAACTTTGTATATAAATATATACCTATATATGTACAACAATCTGATGAATGTTCCCGACCCGGACAAATTGAATCTGATCTAATATTACTTCCTCGACACTTCTATGTATTTCAAGCTAATCCAATTACTTCTATTTATATATATGCAACTGTATTTCCTGACTATCTCGGATGAACTCATTAATTTCAAAAGGTCACACTCTGAATTATAGACCGCATAGCTATGTATCAATGAACCAAAAGAAAAAAAAAAAATAAATAAAACATACAATATAAAATACGGAAAATTAATTAAATTAATGATTTCAAAATGCATCAAATATATACAATCACTGGATGAGATGTTATTTTAATTGAAATTTACCATAATGTGTAAATAATTTTAATATTACAAATGGTAATGATTAAACTATATTTAAAATTTATACTGATAATTCAGAGAAATATAATACAATAATTATTATTTTAAAAAATCAATTAATTTATTATTCAATTTTATTTTTATATGTTAATTGTTATATGCAAGGCCAGGTAATTTGCCTGGATTTTGAGGATTTTCACTTCCTCAAAGTCAAGAACTAATCGTAAGAAAATTTCTAAATAATCACAGAATGTTTGTTTTTTGATGCTCTACAAGATAGTGAAAAGAAATTTTAAAAAATAATTTTTTATAATTTTTTAAATTAATTACAAGATAGATTATATGAATTTTGAGGATTTTCACTTCCTCAAACTCAAGAACTAAACGAGAGAAAATTTCTAAAAATTCATAGAATGTTTGTTTTTTGATGCTCTACAAGATAGTGAAAAAAAAACACGATAAAGATCTTTTTTTAAAAAAACGCTATTTCTGGAAAAATGTCCTAACTTGGGGCAACTGGAAGTAGTCGTTTTTAATTTGACGACTTCAGGTAGTTTCTATTGGTGTAGAAATAGTCAGAGCATATTGTGAAAGTATTTAAATGATGTTTCTATCCCGTTTTAAAATATAAAAAAAAAAAAAAAAATCCAAAGTCAAAGCCTCTAGAATTTCTATAACAAGACAAGTCAATTTATATGGATTTAAAAGATTTTCACTGTCTCAAAGTCATAAAATAATCATCGGAAAATTTCTAAAAAATCACTGAATGTTTGTTTTTTGATGCTCTACAAGATAGTGAAAAGAAATTTTAAAAAATAATTTTTTATAATTTTTTAAATTAATTACAAGATAGATTATATGAATTTTGAGGATTTTCACTTCCTCAAACTCAAGAACTAAACGAGAGAAAATTTCTAAAAATTCATAGAATGTTTGTTTTTTGATGCTCTACAAGATAGAAAAAAAAAACACGATAAAGATCTTTTTTTCGAAAAATGCTATTTCTGAAAAAATGTCCTAACTTGGGGCAACTGGAAGTAGTCGTTTTTAATTTGACGACTTCAGGTAGTTTCTATTGGTGTAGAAATAGTCAGAGCATATTGTGAAAGTATTTAAATGATGTTTCTATCCCGTTTTAAAATATAAAAAAAAAAAAAAAAATCCAAAGTCAAAGCCTCTAGAATTTCTATAACAAGACAAGTCAATTTATATGGATTTAAAAGATTTTCACTGTCTCAAAGTCATAAAATAATCATCGGAAAATTTCTAAAAAATCACTGAATGTTTGTTTTTTGATGCTCTACAAGATAGTGAAAAGAAATTTTAAAAAATAATTTTTTATAATTTTTTAAATTAATTACAAGATAGATTATATGAATTTTGAGGATTTTCACTTCCTCAAACTCAAGAACTAAACGAGAGAAAATTTCTAAAAATTCATAGAATGTTTGTTTTTTGATGCTCTACAAGATAGAAAAAAAAACACGATAAAGATCTTTTTTTCGAAAAATGCTATTTCTGAAAAAATGTCCTAACTTGGGGCAACTGGAAGTAGTCGTTTTTAATTTGACGACTTCAGGTAGTTTCTATTGGTGTAGAAATAGTCAGAGCATATTGTGAAAGTATTTAAATGATGTTTCTATCCCGTTTTAAAATATAAAAAAAAAAAAAAAAATCCAAAGTCAAAGCCTATAGAATTTCTATAACAAGACAAGTCAATTTATATGGATTTAAAAGATTTTCACTGTCTCAAAGTCATAAAATAATCATCGGAAAATTTCTAAAAAATCACTGAATGTTTGTTTTTTGATGCTCTACAAGATAGTGAAAAGAAATTTTAAAAAATAATTTTTTATAATTTTTTAAATTAATTACAAGATAGATTATATGAATTTTGAGGATTTTCACTTCCTCAAACTCAAGAACTAAACGAGAGAAAATTTCTAAAAATTCATAGAATGTTTGTTTTTTGATGCTCTACAAGATAGAAAAAAAAAAACGATAAAGATCTTTTTTTCGAAAAATGCTATTTCTGAAAAAATGTCCTAACTTGGGGCAACTGGAAGTAGTCGTTTTTAATTTGACGACTTCAGGTAGTTTCTATTGGTGTAGAAATAGTCAGAGCATATTGTGAAAGTATTTAAATGATGTTTCTATCCCGTTTTAAAATATAAAAAAAAAAAAAAAAAATCCAAAGTCAAAGCCTCTAGAATTTCTATAACAAGACAAGTCAATTTATATGGATTTAAAAGATTTTCACTGTCTCAAAGTCATAAAATAATCATCGGAAAATTTCTAAAAAATCACTGAATGTTTGTTTTTTGATGCTCTACAAGATAGTGAAAAGAAATTTTAAAAAATAATTTTTTATAATTTTTTAAATTAATTACAAGATAGATTATATGAATTTTGAGGATTTTCACTTCCTCAAACTCAAGAACTAAACGAGAGAAAATTTCTAAAAATTCATAGAATGTTTGTTTTTTGATGCTCTACAAGATAGTGAAAAAAAAACACGATAAAGATCTTTTTTTAAAAAAACGCTATTTCTGGAAAAATGTCCTAACTTGGGGCAACTGGAAGTAGTCGTTTTTAATTTGACGACTTCAGGTAGTTTCTATTGGTGTAGAAATAGTCAGAGCATATTGTGAAAGTATTTAAATGATGTTTCTATCCCGTTTTAAAATATAAAAAAAAAAAAAAAAATCCAAAGTCAAAGCCTCTAGAATTTCTATAACAAGACAAGTCAATTTATATGGATTTAAAAGATTTTCACTGTCTCAAAGTCATAAAATAATCATCGGAAAATTTCTAAAAAATCACTGAATGTTTGTTTTTTGATGCTCTACAAGATAGTGAAAAGAAATTTTAAAAAATAATTTTTTATAATTTTTTAAATTAATTACAAGATAGATTATATGAATTTTGAGGATTTTCACTTCCTCAAACTCAAGAACTAAACGAGAGAAAATTTCTAAAAATTCATAGAATGTTTGTTTTTTGATGCTCTACAAGATAGAAAAAAAAACACGATAAAGATCTTTTTTTCGAAAAATGCTATTTCTGAAAAAATGTCCTAACTTGGGGCAACTGGAAGTAGTCGTTTTTAATTTGACGACTTCAGGTAGTTTCTATTGGTGTAGAAATAGTCAGAGCATATTGTGAAAGTATTTAAATGATGTTTCTATCCCGTTTTAAAATATAAAAAAAAAAAAAAAAAATCCAAAGTCAAAGCCTCTAGAATTTCTATAACAAGACAAGTCAATTTATATGGATTTAAAAGATTTTCACTGTCTCAAAGTCATAAAATAATCATCGGAAAATTTCTAAAAAATCACTGAATGTTTGTTTTTTGATGCTCTACAAGATAGTGAAAAGAAATTTTAAAAAATAATTTTTTATAATTTTTTAAATTAATTACAAGATAGATTATATGAATTTTGAGGATTTTCACTTCCTCAAACTCAAGAACTAAACGAGAGAAAATTTCTAAAAATTCATAGAATGTTTGTTTTTTGATGCTCTACAAGATAGAAAAAAAAAAACACGATAAAGATCTTTTTTTCGAAAAATGCTATTTCTGAAAAAATGTCCTAACTTGGGGCAACTGGAAGTAGTCGTTTTTAATTTGACGACTTCAGGTAGTTTCTATTGGTGTAGAAATAGTCAGAGCATATTGTGAAAGTATTTAAATGATGTTTCTATCCCGTTTTAAAATATAAAAAAAAAAAAAAAAAATCCAAAGTCAAAGCCTCTAGAATTTCTATAACAAGACAAGTCAATTTATATGGATTTAAAAGATTTTCACTGTCTCAAAGTCATAAAATAATCATCGGAAAATTTCTAAAAAATCACTGAATGTTTGTTTTTTGATGCTCTACAAGATAGTGAAAAGAAATTTTAAAAAATAATTTTTTATAATTTTTTAAATTAATTACAAGATAGATTATATGAATTTTGAGGATTTTCACTTCCTCAAACTCAAGAACTAAACGAGAGAAAATTTCTAAAAATTCATAGAATGTTTGTTTTTTGATGCTCTACAAGATAGAAAAAAAAACACGATAAAGATCTTTTTTTCGAAAAATGCTATTTCTGAAAAAATGTCCTAACTTGGGGCAACTGGAAGTAGTCGTTTTTAATTTGACGACTTCAGGTAGTTTCTATTGGTGTAGAAATAGTCAGAGCATATTGTGAAAGTATTTAAATGATGTTTCTATCCCGTTTTAAAATATAAAAAAAAAAAAAAAAAATCCAAAGTCAAAGCCTCTAGAATTTCTATAACAAGACAAGTCAATTTATATGGATTTAAAAGATTTTCACTGTCTCAAAGTCATAAAATAATCATCGGAAAATTTCTAAAAAATCACTGAATGTTTGTTTTTTGATGCTCTACAAGATAGTGAAAAGAAATTTTAAAAAATAATTTTTTATAATTTTTTAAATTAATTACAAGATAGATTATATGAATTTTGAGGATTTTCACTTCCTCAAACTCAAGAACTAAACGAGAGAAAATTTCTAAAAATTCATAGAATGTTTGTTTTTTGATGCTCTACAAGATAGAAAAAAAAAAACACGATAAAGATCTTTTTTTCGAAAAATGCTATTTCTGAAAAAATGTCCTAACTTGGGGCAACTGGAAGTAGTCGTTTTTAATTTGACGACTTCAGGTAGTTTCTATTGGTGTAGAAATAGTCAGAGCATATTGTGAAAGTATTTAAATGATGTTTCTATCCCGTTTTAAAATATAAAAAAAAAAAAAAAAAATCCAAAGTCAAAGCCTCTAGAATTTCTATAACAAGACAAGTCAATTTATATGGATTTAAAAGATTTTCACTGTCTCAAAGTCATAAAATAATCATCGGAAAATTTCTAAAAAATCACTGAATGTTTGTTTTTTGATGCTCTACAAGATAGTGAAAAGAAATTTTAAAAAATAATTTTTTATAATTTTTTAAATTAATTACAAGATAGATTATATGAATTTTGAGGATTTTCACTTCCTCAAACTCAAGAACTAAACGTGAGAAAATTTCTAAAAATTCATAGAATGTTTGTTTTTTGATGCTCTACAAGATAGTGAAAAAAAATATCGAAGAATAATTTTTTTTCGAAAAACGCTATTTCTGAAAAAATAGCCTAACTTTGGCCAACTGGACGTAGGCCGTTTTTAATTTTACGACTTCAGGTAGTTTCTATTGGTGTAGAAATAGTCAGAGCATATTGTGAAAGTATTTAAATGATGTTTCTATCCCGTTTTAAAATATAAAAAAAAAAAAAAAAATCCAAAGTCAAAGCCTCTAGAATTTCTATAACAAGACAAGTCAATTTATATGGATTTAAAAGATTTTCACTGTCTCAAAGTCATAAAATAATCATCGGAAAATTTCTAAAAAATCACTGAATGTTTGTTTTTTGATGCTCTACAAGATAGTGAAAAGAAATTTTAAAAAATAATTTTTTATAATTTTTTAAATTAATTACAAGATAGATTATATGAATTTTGAGGATTTTCACTTCCTCAAACTCAAGAACTAAACGAGAGAAAATTTCTAAAAATTCATAGAATGTTTGTTTTTTGATGCTCTACAAGATAGTGAAAAAAAAACACGATAAAGATCTTTTTTTAAAAAAACGCTATTTCTGGAAAAATGTCCTAACTTGGGGCAACTGGAAGTAGTCGTTTTTAATTTGACGACTTCAGGTAGTTTCTATTGGTGTAGAAATAGTCAGAGCATATTGTGAAAGTATTTAAATGATGTTTCTATCCCGTTTTAAAATATAAAAAAAAAAAAAAAAAATCCAAAGTCAAAGCCTCTAGAATTTCTATAACAAGACAAGTCAATTTATATGGATTTAAAAGATTTTCACTGTCTCAAAGTCATAAAATAATCATCGGAAAATTTCTAAAAAATCACTGAATGTTTGTTTTTTGATGCTCTACAAGATAGTGAAAAGAAATTTTAAAAAATAATTTTTTATAATTTTTTAAATTAATTACAAGATAGATTATATGAATTTTGAGGATTTTCACTTCCTCAAACTCAAGAACTAAACGAGAGAAAATTTCTAAAAATTCATAGAATGTTTGTTTTTTGATGCTCTACAAGATAGTGAAAAAAAAACACGATAAAGATCTTTTTTTAAAAAAACGCTATTTCTGGAAAAATGTCCTAACTTGGGGCAACTGGAAGTAGTCGTTTTTAATTTGACGACTTCAGGTAGTTTCTATTGGTGTAGAAATAGTCAGAGCATATTGTGAAAGTATTTAAATGATGTTTCTATCCCGTTTTAAAATATAAAAAAAAAAAAAAAAAATCCAAAGTCAAAGCCTCTAGAATTTCTATAACAAGACAAGTCAATTTATATGGATTTAAAAGATTTTCACTGTCTCAAAGTCATAAAATAATCATCGGAAAATTTCTAAAAAATCACTGAATGTTTGTTTTTTGATGCTCTACAAGATAGTGAAAAGAAATTTTAAAAAATAATTTTTTATAATTTTTTAAATTAATTACAAGATAGATTATATGAATTTTGAGGATTTTCACTTCCTCAAACTCAAGAACTAAACGAGAGAAAATTTCTAAAAATTCATAGAATGTTTGTTTTTTGATGCTCTACAAGATAGAAAAAAAAACACGATAAAGATCTTTTTTTCGAAAAATGCTATTTCTGAAAAAATGTCCTAACTTGGGGCAACTGGAAGTAGTCGTTTTTAATTTGACGACTTCAGGTAGTTTCTATTGGTGTAGAAATAGTCAGAGCATATTGTGAAAGTATTTAAATGATGTTTCTATCCCGTTTTAAAATATAAAAAAAAAAAAAAAAATCCAAAGTCAAAGCCTCTAGAATTTCTATAACAAGACAAGTCAATTTATATGGATTTAAAAGATTTTCACTGTCTCAAAGTCATAAAATAATCATCGGAAAATTTCTAAAAAATCACTGAATGTTTGTTTTTTGATGCTCTACAAGATAGTGAAAAGAAATTTTAAAAAATAATTTTTTATAATTTTTTAAATTAATTACAAGATAGATTATATGAATTTTGAGGATTTTCACTTCCTCAAACTCAAGAACTAAACGAGAGAAAATTTCTAAAAATTCATAGAATGTTTGTTTTTTGATGCTCTACAAGATAGAAAAAAAAATCACGATAAAGATCTTTTTTTCGAAAAATGCTATTTCTGAAAAAATAGCCTAACTCTAGGTGATTAGACATGGATATTGTCAATTTTCTCACTTTAGGTTAATTCTATTGGTGTTGAAATACTCACAACAGCATAATAAAAAAAGTATGTCCATGTTGTTTCTATCATACTCAATAACATAGAAAAAAAAATTTGAAAGACAAAGCCTTTGAATTTTTTTTATATTATCTAACTTATATGGATATATAGATACTAGACTCAAAGCACAATTGTAGTCAGATGCAGATGGTACTCAAAACACATTTAGAATGTTAAATCACCTGTTCAACCATTTTCAATTTCTCAATCAATTAATTTTATTAAAACATTTGGTCTTGAATGTCAGAAACAAATTTTATCATTTTTTTAAATAAATAACCAACAAAGAATGATAAAATTTAAAAAATTCATAAAATTAATTCAATCAAATCATCAAGTTACTTGGTATAATATTAATAATTTTAGGATGTAAATGAATTCAATTTGATGGTTTACTTTGAGAGTATATTTTAAGATATTACGTGTCAGTTTAGTTGGACGATAGTTTTAAAAAAAAAATCAATAACATCTACTCAGTACACCTACATCATGTAGGTTATATAATTACTTCAAGATGACAAGATAAAATAACAATAAAAAAAAAAAACAATTTTTAACTTTAACTTACATCAAGTAGATTCATAAGTGATGCACGTCGTCGTGGATCAGGTTCAGTCATTGCTGCTAATACAGATTGTAATGCTGATGTTGGTGATACTGATACTGAACCAGTTAAAGCTGCTGCACGTGGTGTTGTATCTAATAATGCACGTCCAAGTGAATACATCCACATCTAAAATTAAATATTAATATTATTTTTATTTAAAAAAAAAGTTATAAAAAATATGTCAAAATATAAAATTTAAAAAAATTTATAATAAATGTGATTTCTCTGGTGAATAAAAAATATTTGTTATGAAAGTTTTATATTTTAAATGATTTTCAAATTATGATGGTCATCAATGCCACTTTTTTTTTTTTTGTTTTTTATTCAAGAATAAAAATTTATCATAGTGATATATATAAATTTCAAGCTGACATTTTACGTTGACATGTATTCTCTGAGGAAATGCAAAAAATTAAAACAGTATCAAGTACTTTTTTATAATATATACACTTAAAAAGATAAGTGACAAAAAAATAAAATAAATTATAAAAAAAACATAAAGTAAAATATAAATTTGAAATAGTACAACATGGAAATAAATAAAATAAATACCAAGAGAATTCCAAAGAACGTCTTGGCATGTCAGGAATAAGCTTGGGATTCGTATTAAGGAATTCATTGAGGTTTATATAGTTTGATGCATCAAGCATGGCAAACCAACAAAGGTTAAAACTGATGGTTATATGGAGAATAGAGAAAATAGAACGATATAGAAATGCCAACAATTTCCCTTGGGATGCTCATCAACCAAACACGTTATGCCAAATATGAACTTGGCTAAACTCTCAATAGCGAATTAACAAAATAATTATCAATATAAATTTATAATTTTTAATTAGCAAACATTGTATATTTTTTTATTTTTTTTTCTAAACAAAAAGAAAAATATTTTTTATTTTTAATTTACAAATATTTTTTCATATTGCACTAGTTTTTTTTTTTTTTTTTTTTTTTTTTTTTTTAGCTTGATGATATTCTGCTGATGTATATATACATCCAACAAAGATTTTTCTCTCAAAAAGTAGAAAAAGAATGAAAAAAAAAAAAAAAATTTAATCTCCAATGGCTAGACATTTTATGACCTCACCAGTATTAAAGAATTCGTATATACTTTCTATTTCGAGTGCTTTTAAACCATATGTACCATATTCAACCACTAAAAATCTACCCCTGTTATTTGTTTTTTTATTTTTTTATTTTATTCTTTATCCCCTTGTTCATTTTTTTTTACATATATAACACCTTCAAAAACATATATATTATATATTTTATATATCTCAAAAAAATCAGACAAAAATAAAAATATAAAACAGTCAACATCAAACGTATATTATAGAGAGTTGATTGTTCAGTGCAAAAAAATAAAATAAAATCATATTTTTTTTGTTTTTTATGTAAACAATTTTAAAAAGTACACTTTTGATAAAAAAAAAAAAAAATTTATCAAAGGTAAAAATAGTTGAACTTTTAACTTATAATTTTTTTATCAAAAAATAAAGTGATGTAAAATTTTTCAAGAAGGATTGTATTACAATGACATGAAAATTTTTACATTCAATTAGATTTTTTTTTAACAATTTATTTACACTCGACAATCATTAATCATTTGAAAAATAAAAAATAATATAAATTTTTTTTTTTAATATACCTTTTCTGAATCAGTGTCTGAATATAAACGACCAGGTCTGTATTCAGGGGGTAAATATGCTCTTGCTGTTTCTGGTGGTGCAAGTTGAAGCATCACTCTACCCCTTGATGTCAATTCAATAGTATGTGGTGTAACTACTGGTCCAGCATGTGATCCTCGTCCCACAACTCCTCCATCTATTAATTAAATAAATAAAAAATTAATTTTATTATTTATTTATAATTTTTTTTTTTTTTTTTTTTTGCAGCTATATAAAAAAAAAATATAGACAATTATTTTAAAAGTTATATAAATTTTTTAATAAAATTTTAATGAGATTTTTTTTTTATCAAATCAAAACACACAAGATAGTAAAGTCATTTGTGGTTTATTTGATAGACTATTAAAGTGTTAATAATACCTCAAAAAAAAAAAAAAAATATATAAAAGTGATGCAGACAATTTTGCCTGCAAGCCAAACAACTAAAGCTTGAGAGTTTAATATGTCTAGTTGTAGTTGTGGTTTGATGTTATATGGTTCTATGTTTATCATGGTATGTGAATTTACATTTACACTTGAATAACTTAAATATGTCAACAATAGCATCTTTAAAAATTTTTCATGTTATTATTGAGATAAAAAAAAAAAAATGTAACAAAAATTTTATTAAATTTAAAAAAAAATGAAATAAAATATATTTTTTTATGATAATAAAAATACATTTAAAATAAAAATAAGAAATTTTTTATTTTTTCCTTTTTTTCTAAAAATATATATAAATACATAAAAGAAAAATTAGAATCGTAACAACAACCATATTATTTTTCCTTATCGATATTTTATTTTGTCTCTGATGGTACCATAAACGACCCTTCATATATTTATATATATAATATATCGAATATATAACATCATTTTATATACATGTATATCAAAAAATAAATAAATAAATAAAAATAGAAATCATAAAATTGATGGTAATAAATTTGTATTTTATTTATCACATAAACTTGAATTATTGTTTATAAAAAATATATATTTTCTTTTTGATATATATATATACATTGTGTCAGCAAGAAATCATGTTTTTGCATAATTATTTTTTAACAACAAAAACATCACTGTGTTACCATATTTTCACTGAATTTAATACTGTATAAAATATTAGATGAGAGTCTGAAATATTTTATGAGTAGAAATATTTTCTTGCTTGACTTGAACGAGTTAAAATAACTTAAATTCCACAGTGAATAACATCAATTTGCATAACCTTTCATCCAAAAAATAAATTTTTTTATTTTAATATTTTAATATAATATTATTAATTTATTTATCATTATAATTAATTTAATAAATTGAAAAATTAATATTAAACTTTTATATTTGAATAATCCGTTACTTTTTTATATAATTTTTTCATTTAATTTTTCTATTGTTCTATTCAACTTTAAAAAATTATTATTTAATTGGCAAACAAATAAAGTTCATTGACCTGTTAATAATAGACATTGTTTGTTTTGTTTTATTTTTTTTTTCTAAAATTATACAAGATATATAAAGATTAAAAATTCAGCGAAAGTTTTTTTATATAAAAGTTAGAATTTCAATCTCCAATTAACAAACAAACACAAGAAAATTTTGATAAACATCATAACAAATTAAATTATTCCACAGAATTTAATAATTAAATATGATATTTTAATTTATTTACCAGTTAATACAGATTAATTTGATTGAAATGAATATAACTGTATAAATTAATGTAAATTAATAACAAATAATTTAATATATAAATATGATATTCAATGATATATTCTCTTTAAAAGTGAATATCCCCATGAGTACCATCTGGTATTTTCCTGTACTACAATATATATATGATATCAACATTTTCAGAATATTTGTACTGAAAAATATATATCCCTCAAATAGAGACAGACGTCATCTTTTCAATTCATAGATGTGTAAAATATTGAAAACTACATAGATTATTTGACAGAACAATTATATTTTATCTGACATTTACCAAACTATTTTTATTTTTTATTTTACTCTTTTTTTTTTTTGTTTTTTATAGATAAAAATATGTATAAATAAAACAAATAAAAATAAAAAATTACTAGAAAAATATTTAATAAAAAGATTAAAAAAAAATTGATATGAATAAAATGACATATTTCATGCATTACTTGTTTTTATATAATTTTTTAGATGAAAAACTTTATTTTTTTTTTTATTGAGCTTGTGCGTTGACTATGAAATTGTTTTAGGGATGTCATAAAAAATATTGAATAAAAAATAGTAAAATGATTAAAATATCATTAATAATATATATATATATAATTTATATTGTCATTTTAGTTATGTAGTTAAATGAATATAGTATTTTTATTTTTTTTCTTTTACGACAATTTTATATTTGTTATCTCTCGTGATTCTGAGATGATAAAATTACATAATTAAAATTATTCAATCAAAATATTTAACAACTATCATTGAATGGTTTTAAGACTTTTTTAATATACTTATATATATTTGATGTGAGTAATAATAAAACTTGAGTAGATTTTATATATATATTTTTTTTATTATTCGATTAAGTATACAGTTTAGTATATATAGTTAACGAGTTTGTCTGATGTAATCTTTACTCGTACTACTTGATAAATTAAATGAACTTGTAAAAATTATTTAACGACTGGTTTTATTTAAGTCATGTATATATTTTCATTAATCAAATTACTCAATAAATAATGAAAAAATATAAATTAATATACAAACTGATCACGCTATACATTTATTATTTTCAAAAAATTATTAATATAATAAATTAATAAAATTTGAATTCAATCGAAATCAATAAATAATATACACTGATTTATCTATCTCATCTTACTTTTTTTTTTTTTTTATAAAAATAATAAATTTCGATTATCAAAAAGAGAAAAAAAAAAAAATTGTATAAAATAATTAATCATATATATATTAAAAATATTTGACAATCATCAAGAGATAATTGTCATGTTAAAATTGCATTTTCATAATAATTATAATTAAAATATATATATGTATATATATTATTTAATATTATTCATAAAGTAATCCTTTCTGAAGAAGGATTTCATATGACAAAAGCAACAACATAATCATCAGTTTCCAGATGTATGTATATAAAGCAATTTAAATTTCAAAACAAGAAACTGTGTTTATTAAAGTTTCAATATACAATCTTAATATATATATAATAATGTTATTTTATTTATTTAATTATTTTTTTTTAAATTATAAGCAAGAAGTTCCAATATTAAATTTAGTGTAGGGTTTTGAGGACAAGTAAACCTTCATATGTTTGTATAACCACCTAACAAAATTGCTTGAGGTTATTCTTGAGGATATTTACAAACTTATCTAGTCATGTGAGATCAAAACTATGACACTTATTGCACTATTCGAATATATATTGATATATAAATATATATGTTAACATATGTGAATATCTGTGTGATGATACAGATGGCTATTTATTTCATTTCAAGTCAATAACATCGAGGATTTCGTTAAATCCCTGATAACAGAAAATATTTCAATATATATATATTTTTATACAACTATTTTTTCTATGATAAAATATACGATATATAGATTTTATAAAATAGAAAAAAAAAAAATAGAATTTATAACAGTTAAATTTTTTTTACAAGCTGAAGCTAAAAAAAAAAATAAATAACAAAATTTATTATCTCTATTTTATTTTTTAATCAATAAGTATATGACTGATTTAGTTTTTTTTTTTTTTTTTAAAATATTAAAGTTATAATGTCGAAATATTTATTGTATATAAATATATTTTTGATAGTTAAAATAGTTGGATAATTAATTAATTATTAAAATTATTTAATTTGTCAATAAAAATTTGATATATTAATTTTTAATGCTTTATTGCAATCAATGTGCATCAGTAATTTATGTCAGTAAATATTCTGGATGAAGAAGAATTAGATAAAGGATATATTGAAATGTGAGATAAAACAGAAACACGTATTACAGTACCACATGGAATGCAAAGGACCAAAACATATATAGTGTCATGTACACATGCCTAAGGCTATATTATACATACTGATTTCTCATTGGTTAGTGATTTCAATCATGACATTAAACATCAATGCTTCAAGCAAAATAACTCATAAATTTAATTATAAAAAAAAAAAAAAAAAATGAAAATTTTTAAATATTTATTTTAAGATTAGATATATAAAAAAAGTCGGAAAAAGTTATGGAATAAAATCCGGAGATTACTTCGGAAATTATTCTTTAAAATATTTCCGTACAAAAAAAAAAAAGAAATTTATACTTTTTTTTTTTTTTTTTATTGAAACAAAAAAAAAAAAAAAAAAAAAACTGTTAACAATTGTTATTTAATTTTTTATTTTTAAATTAATTATAAAATGTGTCTGGTATTATAATAAATCACTTAAATTGATGGATAAGTGATGACACAAAATTGACCAGTTGGGGTAACTATATTATTCAAAATTACTTTACGTATTTATAATGAAACCATTCTGATTATTTATTTATTATTTATTTATTATATTCTTTATACTATATGGAAATGGAAAATGATTTTGTTTTTCTTTATTCTTTTTTTCTTTGGTTTATAAAAAAATATTTTGTGTGAATAGTTTTCTGAAGCTTTTAGAAAAATGATGGATGACTACTGGATAGTAATACAACTTTAGTATTATATTTTTGTATCGAAAATTCTATGACGTAGTTGTTGAAAATAAAAAATAGAATAAATAAATAAATAATATGAATTAGGATGATGTTTGTTGATTTATATATAGATCATCATAAAAAAGCAAGATCACTTATTGATTTATTTAGTGGATTCTTATTGGGTATAACATTTTTAAGTTAAAAAAAAAAAATGGATTTGTTGTTGTTTATAAAAATTTATAGATAAAAAATAAAAATATAATAATATGATTATGATTTATTTTAATGATCTTACTTGATAGAAATAAATCCTGGAGGGCCTGGGCAGCTTGACAAAGTAAAGCCCAAGTTTCTGGTGCTGCTAGACCAGCTCCTCTCAGGGCCAATACATCTCCAGCAACTACTGGAAGTGTGATGTTCACTTCTGATGGCATTCTGTAAAAAAAAAACAAAAAAAAAATTTATTAATATAAAGTTTTAACAAATAAAAAATTATTAAAAAGTATCGATAAAATTTGTAAAATTTATATCAAAAAAAAATTATTAAATTCTGGTATATTTAATATTAAAATATTTTTTTCTTTGATTGAAATTATTCATCAAATTAACAAAGATAAAGTAATAAATTTTTTTATCATAGAAATAATTGAAAATTTATCAATGCCAATATCAATAATAAAATAAAAAAAAAATTTTCCACAAATTTTTTTATTAACAACAAGTGATAATGCTTTTTATAAAAATAAAAAAAAAACCATCATTTAAATGAACAAAAAAATTATTGAAAAATGTCATTTAGATTTAACTCATCACATTAAATATATTTTTTAAATTTTTTAAATGAAATTGGCTGAATTTTCTAAATGAGAATTAAGTAAACGTGATAAATCACTTTGCCTTCCGCCTACTCTTTCCTCTATCGACCAATTGAAAACTGAATTACATTATACAAATGCCAAATGGATAAAATAGTCATCGATGAGTTTTGATGCAGGAAAACGAGTCACTTGATTCACTTCAAATGGACATGTTTTTAGTGACGCAATCTGTAATGGAATTATCAAGTTTCTCATTTCCATCTTCATGTTTTTTTTATATATATAAGTATATAAATTTTCCATCAAAGTTGGTCCTTAATCATTCTATTTTTAAACTTCAATCAGCCATTTAATTTTCAGTATCCTTCCTTTAATAATCTACTCATTTATTTATTTTTAATGCATCATCAACTATGAAAAATTAAAAAAAAAATAATAATAATTTCCCGAGTGAGATTAAATATCAATTTTCAATGACAAAACATTAAAGTCTTTGTAATATCAAGGGAAATTTAACAAATGTAAAAAAAAAATTATTTATAAATAAAACAAACCTCAGACATCATCGACTGGTGAATCAGGTCTTGGTGGAACTTTTGAATTAATAATTTCATATGATGCTATTGAATTTGTTCGTGATGCTGGTAAATAATATACCAAACATGATACACCAACAAGAAATAAAAAAAATAATAATACAATATTAAACATTAAAAGTGAATTTAATATCATTAACTGCATTGTAGGTTTTTAATTTCATTCACTTATATACATTATTAAACATCACTTTTATATATTATATTATTATTTATCAAAATATTTTTATATTATTGTCAATTAAATATTCACTTGTTGTCAACATTTATAGTTTTATTATTTTTTAATCAACTATTTATATTTAATTTTATAAAATTGCATAAAAAAAAAAAATTATTAAAATATAAATAAATATAAATAAAGTTGGATTAATAATTTTTTTTAATTTTTTTCTGTATATATATATTCAAGAGTTTGTAAACTATTGCATGTGTAATATGAACTTTTAAATGTATAATATTTATTTATGTTTATATGATAAAAATAATAAGAGAGTGAATAAATGAGGGTAAAATGAAAACGATTTGTTTACAATGTGGTTGAGCTTTAAAGCTCAATGTTTGACAGTCTCATTTACACAATAAACTATCAACCCACTTTTCATTAATATTCATTCATACAAGTTTTATTCACCTTTTAAATAATCAATAATATATTTTTATTTTTATTAATAAATATAATTTAAATTTATTATTAATATTAATTAATATAATATATTTATTTTTAATTAAAATTTTTCATTTTTCATTTGATATTTTAATTACAATTTTTTTTTAAATTTATATATATTTTTAAATAATTAAATTTTAATAGGTATATAATTTATTTTAATAATAATAATAAATTTATAATTTTCTTTTTATTTAAATGTATACAAAAAAAAAAAAAAAAAAAATACATATGTGAATTTATTTTTTAAATATTATTTTATTGTAAATTTATTTTAAAAAAATCTTTTTTTTTTTTTTTTTTAAAGAAATGCTATTAAAAATAAATGGTTTGAATAGATAATATGAAAAAAAATAAATAAATAAAATAAGAAAATTGTATAAAATTGAATTTACATTTTTTTTTTTAATTTTTAATATTATTTTTTTGACATTCAACAAAGAACACAATTTGCATATAAATAAGACTAATGTAATTGTAAATAGTATGCACGTAGAAATTAAAGGGTTGTTTGGATGATCAAACTTACGAATAAATTACGTAAATTAATTTGATGAAAGTGATATGTATATAGAACATGTGTTAGTGATTATTGAAATCTGAATATCAGTTACATTCTCATTACGTAGATTGATATATAGATTTAAAATTGAATTTCAATTAAATAAAAAATAATAGTTTAAATTTTTTTTTTTTAATTTTAAATTGGAATAAATTTTAAAAATGTGAAAATAAATCTTGTATGACATCAGTTAAAGTCAAACCAATAGTTTTTTTTATTTTTTTAAATTTATATATATATTTTATTTTTTCTATTCAATTTCAAAACAATTCAGACAAAAGTTGTATTTTATTAAGTAATGTGAGATCAGGTGGAACGACAAGTTGTGGTTTAAATTTCTTCAATGTTATAGTGACAATAGTTTATCTTTTTTTTTTTTTTTTTGTCAATTGATAATGAAACTTATATCGTATTTTCTTTACTTCAATCAATCTATATAAAACTTTTATTTTGTATTACAGTTTTTTATTTTTCATTTTAAGTTGGCATACTTTTTTTATTTTTTAAAAATTTATTTTGTATAAAAAAAAAATATAACCATGTGTGTGATTGTGATCAGTAGTTTTTCATTAGAATCAACAGTTTTTAGTAAAAAAAAAAAAAAAAAAAACAAAAATGTTTAGTTAAATATTACTGCTGTGATTGATTTGTGGTACAAAACCACCAAACAATCTCAATAAATTTAATTAAATATATTTTATTATTAATACAAAAATATAAAAGCAAATTAAGAACAATTAATTAATATTTTTCTAACAATATTATATTTTTTACAAAAACTATTTCAATGACAGTAATTTATTATCAACAAATATTAATTAAATATTTTGATTAATTGTGATAATAAATTTCCTTGCCAACCACCACATTTATATATTTGAAAAATATAGTGGTAATAGTGGTGGTGGTTTAACTGAATTGTTCACAATTTTGTTGACTGAATAAATTGAATTTAATTTTACAAATTAAATAGTACAATTATCAGAATACTATGGTAATTAATATCTAGCTTGAAAATTGTGAATAATAAATAATCACAACGAATAGAAATTTCAATTATATATGTATTTTATACGATAAATATTTTTTTTTTTAAATTTTAATTTTAGACTTTATACAAAACACAAGGAAGATAATAGTTTTGGATAGTTTATTGGAATATCGATAATCTGAGTTACCTCGATATCATGTGAAAATTTATATTCGTGTGACTCAAAACATATCCAGTTTTAGTAAATATATAGGTACAGGTATATAAATTCATACATGAACCATTGCCTTGATTAAACTTTTCAACTTTCATTACAATTTAAACAAAAAAGAAAAAAAAAAATTCTCTTACATACTCATTTTGTGTAATGAATCTATTCTGGAATATTTAATTAAACAATAGAAATTTTAATAATATAATTAAAATTTAAAGAAATAAAAATATATATATAATTGAATAAATAAAAATTAAAAAAATATATATAAATTTTAATGAATACAAATGAAAATCGAAGTTTATCGATTACTATTGTTTCATTTTATTTTTATTATAAATTTAAACTAAAGAATGGAAAGAAAAAAAAAATTCTCAAACCGATTGATGGCGAAAGAAAAGTATAATTTTTTTTTCATTTTCATTTGTTTTATATATAAAAAAAAAAGGGTTGTGTTAAAAAAAAGCTCAGGAATGGAAAACGTAAATGTCACTCTTTTTTAGTTAAGCCTTTTCTTGTTTTTATATTATTTTTTAAATTTTTTTTCTTTTTTTTTTTTAAATATATATATATTCACATCCTTCGAGATTAAAAAATACCCACACATTTATATAAACACGATGAATGTTTATGTTGTTTTTATAAATACTTGAAATTGTCAAGAGTATATTTATATATCATCGTAATAATAATTATACAGTGAGATAAAATATAATTAAAAAAAGACTTAAAATAATATATAAAGATTAATTAATATAAATGAAAAGAATTTAAATTTAACTTAATACTAAAAATTAAAATTCTCTCGAGAAAATTTGTTTTTTTTTTCAATTTTTTTTCCACTTGTTTTACGTTAAATAGAGACTACAATTTAATAAACGCATTTTTCATTATATATCAGTGCTTTTTAACCAAAAAAATTAGCTATTCATGTTCACTTTTTGACGCATGCTTTATGTACTTTTAAGTCTTTTAAATGATAAAACTTTATTATTATTTTTTATAAAATTTTATTAAAGATATCATTAAATAATTCAATCAATCAATCAAATAATAATAAAAATAAGTTTAAAAATTAATTTATCAATTATCAAATTGATGTTAAACTATTTTTTCGAATTAATTTTTGATTAATTGTTTGTGTATTGTGTAAAATGTATTTTTTTCTTTTTACCAACTTTATTTATAATTTATTTAAAAATATTATGCACAATTATAAAATTAAATTGTATAAAGACGCGAGTGATAAGACTTCTAGTAAAGAACTGAGACACGTTGAAATGTGACTTTGATCATTTCTGTAGTCTCCCACCTTTTATTACACATACCAACCCCTTAACATAAACCACCCACATTTTTATGATCAAATGCGCATTCACCCACGCAACTGTTGCGCACCCCTAATTTTTATTAAAAAATAAAAAATATATATATATATATATATTTTTTTTTTTTGTATCAAAAAAGGCTGAAAGCTTTAGTGTAATTTAATTTTTTTTATTTTTGTTGATGATTCGCGTATAAAAGTTTATGATGACTCATTGAATCTGCTCTTTTAGGAAATTAATTCAAAAAAAAATAAATAAATAAATAATCTATTATATAGACAGTATAATAATATAAGAAAACACTTTGTTAGCTTTGTAAAAATTGTCTTTGATGAGTAAGTTTTATTAACAAGATAGTCATTTATTTTTAACTAGATGACAAAATAATTTTGTCATATAATAAAACTCATCATTATATAATAATCTATTTTTGTATAAAAAAAAATACACAATGATATAAATGATTTTTATAAATTTCAATGAAACAAATTTGTAATGTAATCAACATGAAATTTTTCATCCCTTAAATTTATATCTTACAGAGGATAAAATAAAAAAAACTATACATTTGTCATTTTTTAATACAAGAGAAAATAATATCT